>OZ005744.1:122059405-122218731 GCA_963930735.1 Dioctria linearis | reverse complement strand
AATTTAAAAATGGACTAAATCAGACAACTCCTTCTTGGTGTTGCCATTAAAAAATTTAGGATTTTAACGTACATATGTTGTGAAAATGATCAATCCTAGAGGTTTTTGATGTACTAAAGAATCCCTTAGAATATGAAGTCCTATGAAATTGGTTGTAATCATTTTTTCTGTCCGACGAACCGTTCTAGAAAAACCAGTTCAAAAATCAAACTTGCACAGACATACCATACGGAATTCATACGGGAATCCTTCTTGGGTATCATAAGAACTGGTCTTAGACCAATTCTAGCTTTTTTACTTGTTCTTAATATCATCCTCTCGCACTATCGTTGCAGCAGCAATGTTTTAAAAAAAATGCCTAAGTTTCATAAAACAGTTTCAGTCAACTGACGACAAAAATGTTACTAGTGTGTCCAACTCCTTCTTGGTGTTGCCATTAAAAAATTTAGGATTTTAACGTACATATGTTTTGAAAATGATCAATCCTAGAGGTTTTTGATGTACTAAAGAATCCCTTAGAATATGAAATCCTATGAAATTGGTTGTAATCATTTTTTCTGTCCGACGAACCGTTCTAGAAAAACAGTTCAAAAATCAAACTTGCACAGACATACCATACGGAATTTCATACGGGAATCCTTCTTGGGTATCATAAGAACTGGTCTTAGACCAATTCTAGCTTTTTTACTTGTTCTTAATATCATCCTCTCGCACTATCGTTGCAGCAGCAATGTTTTAAAAAAAATGCATAAGTTTCATAAAACAGTTTCAGTCAACTGACCACAAAAATGTTACTAGTGTGTTCAACTCCTTCTTGGTGTTGCCATTAAAAAATTTAGGATTTTAACGTACATATGTTGTGAAAATGATCAATCCTAGAGGTTTTTGATGTACTAAAGAATCCCTTAGAATATGAAATCCTATGAAATTGGTTGTAATCATTTTTCTGCCCGACGAACCGTTCTAGAAAAACCAGTTCAAAAATCAAACTTGCACAGACATACCATACGGAATTTCATACGGGAATCCTTCTTGGGTATCATAAGAACTGGTCTTAGACCAATTCTAGCTTTTTTACTTGTTCTTAATATCATCCTCTCGCACTATCGTTGCAGCAGCAATGCTTTAAAAAAAAGCCTAAGTTTCATAAAACAGTTTCAGTCAACTGACGACAAAAATGTTACTAGTTTGTCCAGATTCATGAAAACTTGAAGGCACGGTGATAGTTCCATCACGCAAAAGTTGCTAGCCGGAGAAACCAAAAGTAATCTTGCTGACATGTTCCCATTTTCATTAGAGACTATGGAAATGACGGTGGTGATAAAACAGTTACGTGACAAAAAGTCTTCGGTGCGCGATAGGCCTAAACATATTATATGCTATTAATCTTGCTGGTAACCCAAAATATTTTTGGCAATAATTTGTTTCAGGGGGCCCCCATCTCATCATTAAAATAGATTTCTAACTCATCTTTATGTAGGTTGTGTTTTTTTTGTTTGTTTGGTTTTGTTTTGTTTGTTTATTTTTTTCATGAAAATGAAAAACTTTTTCATTAAAACTCCCTGCAAATTTGTGCAATGATTACTAGCCTACTGTATTGCATATCCTGAAACAAATCTTCGTGAATATTTCTTTCGATTTCATTAATATGGTTCACTTCAGGCTTCAGTCACAATTATACGTATCATTTCTCTGCAAATTATTCATATAGGAATCAGTTCCAGAAGAAGAGAAATAATCCTAAAATCTATCTAACAAAATGTCTTACACAACATATTTCCGCTAATCGAAAGAAACCACATTTGTTTGGACATTTTTGGAGACTCTTACTTAAATTCAAGCTATAATTGTGGCCACAAAGGACTCATCATTTTCCCTCTTACCCTTACGCATTCTTTATCTGAATCTACATTGAAACTTCTAAAGGAAGACACAAACGAAAAGTAATTGATCTAAAAGAACCCAAAACGATTTTTCGAGTGAAAATGTTCAGATTTTCGAGATAGAAAAGACATAGAAAAGGACAAACTTTTCAAAATTTGTCACTGGTAATCAATGAACTGGAAACAACCGCAAGGTTGATGAGACTTTTCTTAACTTTCTGCTTCAGATGGTAGGGTGGGCAAATATTTTCCGTCCCTCTTTCAGTTTTTACCTACCTATATATATAAAGGATAAAATAAAACTAGGCCATATTTATCACAAATTCTTTGAAAATGGGAAAAAAAGGAAATTAATTTACAAATTCCTTAATACCGCCTTTTCAAATATTTAGAAGTTTTGGAGAGGGGGAGGGTAGACATTTTTTCTACGTTAAAATGCTTCTCTGAAATATTTTAAGACGCAGGGAAAATATGGATTGACCTTGAAAATTGAAGTAATTGTAAATAAATATAGCTCCGTTACGATAAAAGGAAACAAGAAAAAGCGCATTTATCATAAATTTTACCCCTTACAGAACTTATTAGATGACTTAAGACTTAGCTTTAATATGCCAAGAAAATGGTAATGATCACAAGGGGTTCACGTTAATGATTTGATTTTATTCCACTTGGAATTGAAAAACGGTTCACTTTAATTCTAGGAGGGGTTTTGGTTTTTGTTCTTCTTGTCTCTCGCCTCCAAATATTTATTTTACTTTTCTTAGAGTTAGAGTAATTTTCAATTTTAAAATCCTAATTCCCGAATGTCTTTAAATGCTGAACCCTTTTGTCTGCGGTATTTTGCCTATTTATATTAAAGGTAAAGGAGAGAAAGTTAAGATCTCGGGGTAAAAAAAAATGATTTTGCGTGGAAGAAAGTGGCGGTAACAGAAATATTAATACTATATAGAAAAACCAGCGGTACCTATACATCCTTAGAGATTATATGTGGTGCTTTAAAAAACACTCTGTGGGTGGTTCTTACTTCAAACATGGCTTATAAATCAAACAAAAAATCACCATATAGGTTTTCTTTTGCAATAGGGTACATATCATCTGTGTAAAGAGTTGGTAAACCACACTTCATATTTCAGGAGGAGTCAGCAAATTAGTCTAATGTCGTTCGATCTGACAACAATAAAGAGAGCCATAGAAAATGCTATTAGTGTGTAGTTTATTTCTTGTTCTCCTTCATACCTAATAATGCCTAGCCTAATAATAGGAAATCTAGACTATAAGACTATTTACCCCCGAATAGAATCGATGTTCAGATCCTTTATGCTGGCAAAGAATCTCTTCTACTTGAAATCCAAGACACCAAAACTTTGATGACAGAACTCTACCTCTCATAGGTACATCAAGGAAATTGGAAGGAAATATAGGAGGTGTTGATTAAATATTGTTCGATAGAGAACAAACCCCAGTAAAATTCAAGGTGAGATAATTGACACAGACTTTTGGTCGTGTGATAGTTAGTTGAACTAGAGATTTCTGATCTTCAAATTCGGTTCTAACTATCTGTTACACCCTATTTTGTGCGACAAATTTTGTCTATAAAATTTTTCTTCAGATTGGAATAAGTAACTAATGCTTGGTCCAATAAACTATTTGTACGATAGGAGTTTGGTTGGAAACTAAAGCCGGTTTTGGGTATTGAGTATTGCCCTCAAGAGATTGTAGGCTGTGTTATCTTTTCTAAAGATGAGCTTGGCGTAGGGTTCAAAGTGATTGTTGGCTGATATGTTAATATTATAAGCCAAGGAGGCTAGGTTTGACCGGTTTGTTGTATTCAGCCTACCGAATGCAATTGTTTTCTGATTTTCCAATGTTTATTTTGGTGCTCTATTTTTTACAGGGATTTTTGGCGCGGCTGAGTATACATATTTAAGTGAGTCATCGGCATATATGTAGAAGTATTGTACAGTTGAGATAATTTGGCCGTTAATATGACATCCATATATAGATTGAATATGATTGGGCCAAGGACTGAACCTTGATGGGCTCACACTTTTCATGGTAGAATTACTGAGTTGGGGCTTTCAAGTTTCATTGAGAATTTCATTGAGGATACCAGCTATGAATAAGTTTTGTTAGATGCATTGGAAAGTAGCGCTCTAAAATTTTAAAATCTATGCCATTTTTCTATACTGCATCAAAAGTTTTTTGGACATCAAAGAAACAGGCCACCAGGTGGTGCACGCCTATTTAGAACTAATGTTGCGTCGGTGAAGTGAAGTGTTGGTAGTGTTGATATAGTCTGCCATCCTGGCCTTTTATCCAAATTTGAAGTACTTGGCCTCTCCCCTCCAATTCTAATATTGTTAGGGAAGTTTTTTTTTATCTGATCGGGGTTGTATTAGATATCCTTTGTCCGAACCTTATGCTACTAACATACATTCTCTCCATTTATTTTTTTCCTTTTTATTAGTAATCTGCCTTCAATTACTGGTTTAAATTCCATCAATAGTTTGGTATAAGTATATACTGTTGAAACCAACATTAAAAGACCACCTGAAAGTAAAATTGTTCGAAAGATTATAATTCCAAGTATTTCTATTTATCGAATTAGGTTTGGGAACAAAACAATTCACACCTACCTACAAGCAACAATCGACACATTATAGCTACATTCCACCCAAACAAAATCGGGACAAAATCCAATTAGAGGAAATTAACTTGTCATCGTTAAATTTTACGCAAATGAAATTTAATTAGATTAAGTCATCTTTTCAGTTAAATGTATCTTTCAAAGTAGCAAATTAAGCAATATTGCAATAGATATCTAATCGTATACTTTGTAGTCAAAATAACTTTCCCTAGGCAAAATCAAGAACGGCAACACACATCGGTACTCAGAGTGTAAGTTGCTATGCATAGCCGGTAAGGTCAATGCACTATTGTTGCTACGCGCAGTGTAGAGTAATTTGTTGAAGCAGTTCGCAATTAGAGGCAATATAAGTCGCAAGCTAACTTGAACCTTTCTCTTCTTGCATCCAGCACTTAGTGATAATACATCGGAATCGACTTGGCTAGTGGTAATAACGTAAAATTATAAACAGATTTACTTTATTATGGATAACGACTACAATAAAGAGTACTAACATAATAACTTTATCTTGGGTAACGACTGAGATGAAAATATTTATTCCGTGTCTCGACTGGAATAAATCTTACGAACCAATTTACTTATCTTGGGTAACGACTGAAATAAAGATATTTATTCTGGGTACAGATCAGAATAAATACTGATAATACAACTTTGCTTTGGGTCTTGACTGAAGTGAAGTATCTTGTTTCGGGGAACGATTAGAATAAGACTTTAACTAATCAAAATACAACTTTGCTTTGGGTCTGCACTGAAGTAAACTATATTGTTCCTGGGAACGACTAGAACAAGATCAGTACTAACACACAAGCTTTGTTTTGGGTCTCGACTGAAACAAAGTATTTTGTTCGTTGGCACGACTAGAACAAGATAATCACGAAATATCTATTTGCCAATGCCATAAAATCGATTTCACATTTTAGACTGGTGAGTACGTTTTTGATTAACAATTTATTACATATTTAGTTTTATATATCACACTTATTAAGTATGTTGATACACAGATCTGCATAACTTGGTGCCATTCCTAAAGATATTATTTGAATTAGCATAAGTTTTTAGTTTAAGTTCATACATACGTGAAATTTTATTTATTAAGTGACCTAGTTGAAAGTGTAATTGTCTTAAACTAGATTGGTAATTGTGAAATTTGGAATCATATGTATTAAAATTAGATGTATTGTGAGTTAAACCACTAACTTTGAATATTCATCGGCGTTATCATTTATAGACCCCATACTTATATTTGTTTTTTTTTAGTGTTCTCTTTGATCAGAACATACAGATTCATTGCATCTGAAATCCTAAGCTCATGTTAGAGAACATCCAATAGAATATCGATCGATTCTGTTCCCTTTACCTATAACCTTTAAATTTCTTTGAGAAAATTCAGTAAATCCTTCATTTATGTATGTATATGCTAGGCGAAAACAACTCGCCGCTTCTTAACTAACTAAAACCAAAGGAAATAGTAAAATTTCTACAAAATTATTAGTTTGCAAGATAGTCTTGCTGAGGATATCTTCAAAATAAAAAATACTAGTAGCTGCGTTTTAACTCTAACACCTTCACATCAACACTTTTACGTACAATTAGTCCACACTGAAATAGAAGAAGCAGAATAGCATCCTTCCTAGTACAACCCCCCCCCCCCCCCCCCCCCATTCTATGTAGAAGCTGAAGTTGCTAGCAATTTATATGCGTGGGTTTTAAAACATTCGTAACTTTCTAATGTGTTCTACATATATTACCAGGTGAAAATTCCTTTATCAAGTTCTTTTTCAACTCATGTTATCAAGAACCATTTTGTTATATGTATCCTCCTTAACACCAACATAGCATACAGTGTGTGTGTGTATAATTATGGAAAGCAATGGTTTATATCTCTCATTATTATCGTTGCACTCGAAAAATGAATTCCATATTTATAACCAAGCACACAAATCACGAATTCATTCCATTTGAATTGTCCCAAGATTCAGCCTAAATATCAGGGACCGAAAATAATGATTATTTTTCATTTCTTTCTATAAAAAAAATCATTTAACACGGGATATGAAAATCCGGTCGGGGATTAGATTAGATCAGATTCGTAGAGGGGTGTGTAGGCGTGAGCCTCACAATCACCGCGACCTAAAAGATCTATTGTGAGTCCCCGTTGAATTTATTCCTTTCTAGGATCAGACTGTTAATAAAGTCTAGGATCCTTCTGGGATTGAGGTTCCGTACGTAGTTAGGTGTAGGAAAAGCATGTTCGAGATGGAGTAGTCTCCGCCTGGTCAATGCTTCGCAGTTGCAGAGCAGGCGCTCCGAGGTTTCATGAGCATCCTGGCAAAAGCGGCAGGATGAAGTCTCAGCCAAGCCCATCTTGTTAAGGTGATACCTCAAGGGGAAATGGCCTGAGAAGAGTTCTGTAATTATTTTGAGCTCTGTTTTCTTGAGAAGTAATAGTTCTTTTGTTTTTCCTCCAGAGGTTTCGATAAACTTTTTGCCTGACGAAGTCCTTGTAGCCTTTCCCAGTATAGGGATTTTTGTTTGTTCTCCCAGTTATTTAGGGCAGCTTTGAGGTAGCACTTTGAGGTGCCACAGAATGGCTCCGGTCCGACAAAGGGAGTTTCCGCTCCTCTTTTGGCTAGGCCATCAGCAATGTCGTTGCCTTTATGGCCCTCATGTCCAGGTACCCACATGAGGATAACTTTGTTTCCTCTTGATAAATCTTTTAGGGTTTGTAGACACTCCCAGACTATCCCTGACTTGATGGTGTAGGACTTTAGGCCTTGAGGGCAGCTTGACTGTCCGAGAGAATATTAATAGTTGAGCCATTTATGGCTCTTTTAATGCAGGTATTGGCGCATTCTTCTATGGCCAATACCTCGGCCTGGAATACGGTAGGGGTAGAGCCAGGGCCTTTGATATATGGCATCTGGGGCCGTATACGCCCAGTCCGACTCCACTGTTCGTTTTTGAACCGTCTGTATACCACACCATCGATCCTTGTTGAAAGGACGGTTTAGTGGAACGCCATTGCTGTCGGTTTCCTAAAACCACATCGAATGGTCTTACAAAATCCACCTTGGGTGTGATTATATCAGATATTGTCGTCATTTGCTCAAAGCGTATCTGTTTTAAGATACTTAAATGACCAACCAGATTCCCTGGTTTTAACTGTTTCTCCTTTTGCAATCTAATAGCACTGGAGATTGCTTCCTTTTTCACCTGCAGATGTAGGGGTGGAAGGTTTAGTAAGGCTTCCATGGCTGCTGTAGGACAGGTCCTCATGGCACCAGTTATTCCTAGACAGGCAAGCCGTTGTGTTTTTTGAAGCAGAGCCTCAGCCTTCTTTTTCATTAGTTTTTGGCCACCATGCGAGGGCCGCATAGGTGACCATGGGTCTAACAACCGTGGTGTACATCCAGTACATCATTTTTGGCTTCAGACCCCATGTTCTGCCAATGAAGCGACGGCACGTGTAGAGAGATCCTATCGCTCTTTCCGTCACTCTAGACAGATGCGAATTCCAGGAAAGTTTCTTATCTAAGGTGACCCCCAGATATTTGACTTCTTCTGAAAATATCAATTCCGTGTTATCGAGAAGAGGAGCCTTTAGTGAAAGCTTTGATCTTCCCGTGAACGGAACGATAACCGTTTTGTTTGGGTTTACACTGAGGCCTTTGGTTAAGCACCAAGTGTGGACTTTAGAAAGGGCTTTTGCATGAGGTCGGATATGACTTGGTCATGCTTGCCCCGTATCGTGACTACTAGGTCATCATAGGAGTGGAGAGAGAACTCCTCCTTGTGGGCAGCCTTTAGCTGCAGTGATCGTGACTGAACAGTTACCTAGAGTAGTAGTTATCCTCCTGCTTCTAAGCATGGAGTCTATCTAATTAACCGTGGAGGGCTCGAAGCCCTTGTCCTCGGCAGCTGATTTAATTGCTTCGAATGAGGTGTTATCAAAAGCACCTTCTATGTCTGCAAATGCACATAAGGCCACCTCTTTTGCTTCAAGAGCTTTTTCGAGGTCTTTAACCAAAGTGTGGATGGCAGTCTCGGTAGACTTGCCTGCTTGATAAGCGAATTGCTTAGAATAAAGTGGTGATTTAATCAAAACTTCACTTCGAATATGTAGGTCTAGGATTTTTTCCATGGATTTAAGTAAAAATGACGAGAGAATAATGGGTCGGAACGATTTGGCTAGAGAGCTAGCTCTTTTTCCTGCTTTGGGTATAAATACCACCCTGACGTCTCTCCAGCATTGGGGAATATACCCCAGAGCGTAACTGGCTCGAAAAATGTTTTGTAGTGCAACAAGTATTTCTTCAACCCCTTGCTGTAGTAAGGCAGGAAAGATGCCGTCCCCTCCAGCAGATTTAAAGGGTTTAAACGTACCAACGGCCCATCTAACCTTGTTAGGAGTGAAGATTCTTCCCGCAAGGCTCTTACTCCTGTTAGAGACCCTATAATTGCCCACCTCAATTGGGTCTGGAGCTACGATTCCTTGAACGGGACTGGTAGAGTCGGGGAAGTGAGTTTCTAATAAGAGCCTGACTGTTTCCTCACAACTCTCGGTATAGTTCCCATCTTCTTTTTGAAGTGAGCATATACCATTCGTGTGATCCTTCGAAAGTACCTTATGGAGCCTGGTAGCTGCGGGCAGTTGATCTATGCCATCGCAGAAGGTCCGCCAGGTTCTTCTTTTAGATCTTCTTAATTCTATGTTATATTCCGTTAGAGCCTTTTTATATTCTCCCCAGGTACCAGAGAGCTTGGCTCTGTTAAATAGTTTTCTGACTTCTTTTCTTTTCAAACTCAGTTCCCTATTCCACCAAGGTACCTGCCGATTACAAGTCTTTTGCTTCAGAGGGCAGCTGTGTTCGAATGAAGTCAGTACAGCCCTTTGTAGCTGCGTAGTGGCTGAGTCCAACTCCTCCGTTGTGCTAATGCTACTACCGGGAGTGTTAACTACAGCCTTAAGATGTTGTCGATAGAGTTCCCAGTTAGTTAATTTAGGGATTCGGTACTCTAGACTTGAGTTAAGTGCGGCTTCTATATCTAACCTGATATGTCTGTGATCGGACATGGAAATCTCGTTCGATACGTGCCACCTGCTTATTTTTGTGCTTATGAACATACTGGCAAGTTTTAGGTCCAGGACCTCTTGTCTGATAGTGTTCATAAAGGTTGGCTTATTACCTCGATTTAGTATCTCTAAATTATTAGATATTATAAAATCGTGGAGGTACTCACCCCTGATGTTGGTATCCGTGCTGCCCCATAGCGTGTGATGTGCGTTCGCATCGCATCCAACGATAAATTGCTTTCCTCTTCGTTTGCAGTAGCTGATGAGTCTTTTTAGCTCTGTAGGAGGTAGTGTATCCGCATCTCCAGGAAAATAGACTGAGGTCACTACTACCTCGTGACTACCTCCCGGAGTTGGTACCTCGAGAGCTACTGCAACTACGTCCCTCGAAATGAACTGCGAAAGAGGAATAAAATTTAGATTAGTGTTGAGCAGCAATGCTGCCCTGGGTTATTCATGCTCATTACTGTAAATTAACTTACATGATTTTGTGGGAAGTCTTTTAATGCGGCCTTGATGTACCCAGGGCTCCTGTATGAGCGCCAGACTAAGTTTCTCCGAGACAAATCTCTTGCTAAGCACGGCATCAGACGTGCTTTGGCATGATGGAGATTTATCTGGAGGCAACTTAGATGATGATTAGTCATGACTAGGATGACTTTTTATGGCCGCTAGCAGCCTTGATAGGAGATCCTTTTGGATTTCCTTTTTTGCCCTGCTTGGCACGGGCAGGAGGAGGCTTCTTCTTAGTGCCTTCGGACTTCTTTGCGGAAGTCCCCGGCTTAGCCTCTGCAGTTCCGACTGCTTTACCGGGGCCAGCCTTAGCCTTGACAGAAAGTTTAGGCCTGCTGGTTCCTGATGTCGATGGCTGAGGCTCATCAGTCAGAGTTTTAATCTGACCTTGGCCATCCCCAGCCTCCGCCACAGTCTTTACTGCCCCACCCTTGGGCCTAAGTTGGACTGAGCCGAACTTGTACCCAATTGTGTAATGAGCCTTTTTTAGCTCCTCCATGGACGTATGGTCCACGGAGAAGGTTAGCTCTGTTACGTGTGGTTTTTGTGTCTTGCGTAACACAATCCACTCTGACACCTTTAACCCCGCGTTCTGACCCTCGATGTAGTCGAGAATCAAGTCCGTAGGGTCCTCAGCGCTGTTGGGAAAGTATCCCACAAGAACTTGTGGGCGAGGAATTTCACTTTCCTCGACCATGACAAGGTTGGCTCCTTCCCAGGGTTTTAGCTCCCCAACTACACCTTTTACCCACGTCACGGTGTCCTGATTGGCGCAGTTGATGACCATCCACCCTGGTCTAAATGTGGAGCCCAGGAATCTTGGCTTCAGGGGGCTTTGTTTTCTAGCCGCGATCTCTCTCAAGATAGCACTCTGTACGGACTTCAATTGATCCATGTTGAGTGCCACCTCAGGATAACTGACGGGAAGAATACCCACCCGAACGCTCTCTGCAACCTCTTTATAGGAGGGCTGCTTACGCAAAGGCTGGGAGACGTGCTTCTTTGAAGGATTCTCCGTTGCTACCTTGCTGCATTTGGCGCTAGGTTGCTCCACTTTAGGAGAAGAGTCGTCAGAGCGAGTCCGTTTTTTAAGACTCTCCTCATTCCGCTGTTCTATCTGAAGTGCAGCAATCCTTCTAGCCTCTGCCTCTGTGTGGCCATGTTTTAAAAGCCATTTAAACCTTTTTTTGGCCGCGCCACTGAGCTTTGGCCTGCGCTCTTTGGATGTGGGAACTTCAGTATTCCCGCTGTCCTGTTGGCTATGGTCTGGTGATCTAAGGAGATCCTCCTCGTCTAGGGGGAGTGTATCCATCGCATAGCCGTCAGATGAAGGACTTGTAATGTCCTAGAAATTTTCGGGTTCATTAAGAGCCCCGGATTGGGTTTTTGGTACATTTAGAGGTGCACCTCCCTCAGAAAAAACGGGCTTATCTATTTTGGTCCCACGAGTATGCTCGGAAAGGTTGGTCCATCTCAGCAGAGCCGGCATGCCGAGATAAGGCTAAGGTTGAAACCGGAGGTCGCCTGGTATCCGGAGTCCATCGTTATAAGACACACTCACGCAGGGCCATTCATCCCATAGGCACGATTGTTTACACCTGGGATTGCGGGTTTTATCGAGTTTTCCTCTCTAGATCCGCCGTATTCAGTCAGGTAGCCAGCTGCACCCCAGGGGATGCCCACCAGCTGCCTGTGCAGGAACACCTCGGGCAGGATGTGACTCTTCGTCACGTACGGACGGTCTTGACAGAGTGCCTTGCATGGCAAGGTCCTCCCCTGGTAGGCGTTA
Source organism: Dioctria linearis (assembly GCA_963930735.1). NCBI lineage: Eukaryota > Metazoa > Arthropoda > Insecta > Diptera > Asilidae > Dioctria > Dioctria linearis. Next base: position 122,206,825 of record OZ005744.1, on the reverse strand, counting down.
ACGTAATTAATCACCTTTACCTTGTTCCCCCGGTCGGGGATGAATTGCGTGCACATAGTCTGGCATCTACTTTCATTATGCGGTTGAATTCGAAAATATAATTAATAAAAAAAAAATCAACTTGTAATAATTATTTTTTAGTTTTAATTTTGAAGTCACTAATAATCATTACATCTGAGTTTTACGCCATTCACTCAAGAATAAAACTCACACTGCGTTTTTCGTTTTAAAATCATCAGTTATCATCAGACTTGAGTTTTATTTTTTTCGCTCAAAAATTAAACTCAGGTCTAATTTTAATTTGGAATCAGAAATAATCGTTATCGGTTGAGTTTACTTTTGTCGATCAAAAATAAAACTCAAAACAGGATTCCTGGTCCAAATTACGTTAAATATTATTTCTAACTTTGCATTTCGGTACTTCTTGGGTAGTAGAATACACTGATAATTTTCATAATTTTTCAGCTTTTTTTTTAATGATGTTATTAGCCTTTTGTTAAGATTTATGCATGTAAGGACGCTTCTCATCACAATTGTGGGAGAACGTAGCAATGTAAAGAGTTGGAATTTTTTTAGAGAACTCTGAATATGAATTTAAGCATCTAGTTTGAATATGTGCAAAATCGGTTGAGGGGAACCTGCATTTCCATATTTGAGGGGGTTAGAAATTCTAAAATCTGTAAATGTGAAGGAATTTTTTTCATAATAGTTTCCTGTAGCCTTCCATTTCTATTACGTCATTGTTTTGTGTAATAATATTATTCCTATTATTTAGCGGATGTTTTGTTGCATTTTCAAGAAATGCAAGCAAAAAATATATAGATAAAATATGAACATTTTACAAAAATTTCGTATTATTTATAAATTTGTATTTAATTTAACGAAATACAATTTTCTCAAATTTGCATCCGACAGGTTATATCTCAGTTCACTTCAGCGCAGAAAACGCTGTCTGGAACAGCATGCAAAATCAATGCTATTCTATATAAAAAGGAAGTCTTATGTTTGTTGCCTTCCCAATAGTCCAATAATATCGAATCTATGTCAACTAGCTTTTCTTTATATGATTTGATTTCGTTCCTTGCTGTAATTAACTCAAAGTCAAAGTCATCTTCTGAGGATGAATCAACCTCTTATCCTTGAATGAGCATGGTAGTTCGTTATTAAATTGTTGCTAGAATAATTAAATATTACATTAATAATAAAAAAAAAACCAAGAATTATACATCGGTGTTCAAAAAGATTCCATTATACATATAATCCATATTACATGTGCTCACGTTATTATTGAATATAACAGCCATTCCACACAAAACCGATCACGTTGGAACCCGACCATCTCCGATTTGGATGAAACTTTCACAGTTTGTAGAGAATACCAAAATAGCTAACGCATATTTTCCCCTCACTAGGAACTTAGAAATTTCGTGATTTAACGATGAAGCATCATTTTCAAGAAATCATATCTCGAGAACGGACAAGCGTATTTTCTGATTCAAATGCCAAATGAATGTTAATACTTTAATAGCAGCACCGAACGATATGACTTCTTGAAAATGATGCTACAGCGTTAAATCACGAAATCTCTAATCCTTTAGAGAGAAGCAATTATGGGTGAGCTATTTTGGTATTCCCTGCAAACTGTGAAAGTCTCATCCAGGGGCCGGATTCACTAACTCGGAGAGTTGTGGAGTTGTGGAGCTGAGAGTTCTTTTGTCACTTAACTCTCAACTCGGAATTCTGTAACTCGTGGAATTTGTATTGAGATTTACCAAACTCTCTATTCAACTCGGCAAAACTTCTCGGCTGTGCTAGTTGTGGAGTAGTAAGAAAAATATTTCTCAACTGACAGTATTGTCTGCTTTTATTGTCCTTTGTGAAGGTACCAATGTACCTAGGGTTTTCAAATTGATTTATATATTCACTGCATATCCTGGCTATATTTATAAAACCAAACTGTGGAAATCCTTACAATACTTACAAAGAAATAAGGATTTTGGTGTCTCAAGGTACCCGCTAAAAATTGTAATTCACGCGAAAATGGTCAATTTGGTCGTCTTCCAGTACAGAAGAGATGCTATAAAAATTTTAAATATGCACGTTAAAGCTTGTATGTAGGCTGACATCGCATCTACATTTATCCCCTAATTAGATATGAAATTATTTTTTCAATCCAATAAATGGTTTTGGAGATAACTGCAAAAGAAGTGAATAAGTCCTTCTTAAGATGGAAAAATGGCCGTTTTCTGGTACAAAAATGGACATATTTTGAACTCATCATTATGAAGAACTTGGAACGTGGAAATTCACTTTCCATGAGAAAAATGTTCACAACAGAGTACTAATGGATGTGAAATAAAGAACGGTAGAAATATATGCAAAATATAGGAACTGGGGTGTATATGACCCAAGTGCAAAAAATCCGCCTTTCGGCGGTAAAAAGTCAGTTATGAAGTTAAAATGATCAAAAGAAAAGCTACACCACTCGATTCGTTCTGATTCCATATCAGAACATGCAAGTGCATAGGAAACCAAAAGAGATGGGCAGCCAGATAGCCGTAATCATGATAAGCAAATACATTTGCTTTAGTTTAGTTTTAAAAATGCAGCGCCGCCGTTTGATTCGGCTATTGTAGGCAAAGTCTATGAAAATTTGAAAATTCTTTAGTTTATGGAGAAATAATTCATACGAAGCTTGATCGTGTGAATACACATGTATTTAAGTCTGCCTTTCTAATGAAAAACCTTTGCCTTACTTTTTTTTTGATGACTGGAGAGCTACTGTACTACATCGACTTGCAGCGGAGAACTACAACAGCAACCAATACTAAAAAAATGTCCTGCGATTTTTCACTTATAAGTATAGAGAATGGTAGTATTTCATATTTTTCTTTGCTATCTTTATGATTTCGTTTAACCGCTTATTAGTTTGCTACTAATGATGGATAAATTCGTTTTCTCGCATATTTTCGTTTGATTCTGTGATACGCAATATTTAGGAAGATCTCAAAAAACTTGCAGGATCAAATGAAAGGTACCATTCTGAGGTTTCCAAATCTTGCAAGACCTTACAACGACCATTTTTTTTCAATTTTTTTGAGGGACCGTAACGTCTATGAAAGTTTTAAAAAAATCATATGTAAATGATTATCTTCTGATTTTTTTTGTTCTAATAATCAAAACAAAAATTAAAGACTTAATTTTATTTAAAAAATCAAAAATAAAAATCGGGAATTAATTTTTATTTTAAAATTCAATAATTAAAAGCGTGTCGAGTTGAAAATACTTTGTGGATGGAAATTACATACGGGCTTTCATCTAAGGTATAAGATTTGGTATAGATTTTTTGTTTATTTTATAGTTGATTTTTAAAATACAAAATTCATTTTATGATTTTCATTTTTGATTTTTAAAATAAAAATCATTTTCAGCTTTCTAGTTTTGATTTTTAATATTTATTTTATTTATTTAATTATTATATCTGATTTTTAAAATATAAATCGAAAAAGAAAATTACGTTTTATAATTTCGAATAAAAATCATAAATTTAAAAAGTACAGAAAATTTATGAAGATTTGGTAATAAGAATCATAATGCTACATTCTAATCAATCTTCGTATAGATTTTCTTAAAAGACTGATATGATAACGCATGTTATAAGATTAAATCATGTTTCAAGTAAACCAAAAACTTTTCTCAGGATGTTACTAAGAAAACAGTATAAAACATCCCAATAACCGAGAAAAGGAGGCATGCTGGTCCACTCATTTTATTATAAGTCCTCAAAATTATACATATGCAGCTTAATGTTTAATTTACTGTGACTGGATACACTAAACGCTTATTTATTACAACAAATAAGCCCAACATTTCAAAGTTCTAAAGATTCATATAAAAAAGCTGTTCTCGTTTTCGATGAAATGTGTATTCAATCTAACGTCCAGTACTATATAAAAAAAATGGTTAAAGGTGAGTTGGACTCTGACAATCAGGTTTCCGTATCAGAAATTTGTCAGCGAACAGTCGATCGGCCGAATTCAAGTATATCTAATCCAAATTTTCCTGTGATAACTCAATAGCATTCAAACATGCAAGAGTAATTTACAAGAATTAGAGAGTTGTCTTAAAAGTTAACTCAAAAAACATTTTTCAGCAACTATGAGCCTGACGGAAAAATGGGCAGCTTCCCTGTTAGAAATAATTCACCTACCTAACCATGATAATATCAAAATTTTTGCTTTGGAGACCTAGAAGATCATTGGAAACGTATTTTTTTGAACATTTTGGCTTAATTCTTATAACCTAAAATTTGAAGTCTATAAAGTAACCGATACCCCCTTGATACAAAAAAATTTAGGGAGCTCAATCCATCCCATTAAAATTAAAAAAAAAAAAATATTTCATAATCTTTAACTGTTGGAATATGTGCCCGTCATGAAGACCTAACATTCTGTCAAATTTCGAATTCTACGTCACGTCGTTTTCGTTAAAAAATTCTGCGACAGACAGAAGCTTCGAGTTACTAAGGATCATCTAACATTCCGCATGATTTTGTTTCAATGGCTTCATTTTACGATTCGATTCATTTCGTAAAATATGTGCGTAATACAATACTTAAATTTTATCTGGGGCAAGATGTTGTATCTATCGAAAATTTCGATATTCGATAATTTGTCGAAAATTTCGCCAAGGCAGTATGTTTTGTCATAAATCGGATGTCAAAATGTCGATAAATTATCACTCTGCATTTTGGCAAACGAAGTTCTGTCAGAAAATAAAAAATGTATGTATTATAATTAAAATTGAAATTTCTAAACAAAAATCTGAACAAAAGACCTGCTAGGTATAAAAATACCTATTTTCTCTGTGAATTATTTCAATACAAATAATCACAAAACATCTTTATATATAACCTCACTTTTCTTTATATATAACCTCACTTTTAGGGATAAACATAACAAAAAAGTGACAACAGCGCAGCAGTTCAATATAATGTTAAGTTTTATGGAGGCTCATCTTCAAATGATTACTGGCGCATTCGATAAGGCTTCTTCTCGTCAATCCTTGTCTGACTTATGGAAAAATTTAAAAGAGGTGTTTACTTTTTATTGATGTTTTCATTACCTTATTAACATGTTCTTAATTATTCGCAGGTGTGGGCAGACTTAAAAAATAAAATAAAAAAGAAAATGCGAACGGACAAATTGGAGCGCAACAAAACTGGAAATGTAGGAAAAATAGTGGAGTTCAATGCATTTGAAGAGCCGGTCATTGCTTTGACGGGTATGGTCACTGCAGTTGTTGGCCTTCCAGGAAATGATTTTGGCGGGGAAGAAACTACTACAAGTGATCACCGAACCGATAATGTTGGCAAAATAGCTGTGATATCACTGTGGAGACATTGTCATCAACAACAAAATCAAATGTAGTCTTCACGAGAAAGCGACGCAGGCCAACAACTCAGTCACGAGTTCTCAAAGAGCTGCAGGAACAAAGGCGGGAGAATCCAATATTTCAGGCTAATGTCTTGAAATTATTAGACTTGTCTAATCAAATAAATCAAAAAACACTGAGCGCCGTAGAAAAAATTAATAAAACAAATGCTAAGAGACTAAAAATAGAAGAAGAAAAGCTGAAAATGAAAAAAGAGACTGAAACAGTATATTTTTTATAATATGTGCATATATAGAGTATAACGAGTGAAATATTTTATCTTATTTTTATTAAGGTTACGTTTGTTTTGCATTTTCATTAAATTACAAAAGGGAGTTCATTATATTTTGACTAATCAAAACTGCATTTTCATCTTCATCATCTTCCAAATCTGAATTTTCTTCCTCTGGATACACTAACTGCTCAATATTTTGAACATTTAAATCGTCCGTCTCAATTAATTCTAACTTATAAAATAAACAAACATTTAAAAGAGCACAACACACATTTACAATTTTGATGACTTTTGACGACTGGTAACGACGTTTTCTTTCCCCAAGCAAACATCGGAATGTTCCTTTTAACACTCCATTACACCTTTCTATCGGATTCCTGGGTTTAGCATGGATATGGTTGAACCGCCTCTCTCGCTCAGTCGTCGCATTTTTATAGCAGTAATTAACCAAGGCTCGAAGGGGTAGCCCGAGTCTCCCAAAAGCCATGTGTTTTTTCTTCCGTTGTTGAAATCAGATTGTAACTTCCGTCTATCCACTGACATTGACCAAATACCGGCGTCGCATGTTGACCCCGGATAACGGGAATTTACTGATATCATTTTTAAGTTACAAGTGCATATCTAGAAAGTATTAGTTCAATGGTTACGTACAATGTACATATTATACAGCTCACCAATTGAATATTCAACGAATGATTTCCTCTCCTGTCAACAAAATGATGCTCATTTTCAATTGGGGCAATCATATCAATATGCGTTCCGTCAACGCAACCAATAATTCCTAGAAAACGTGTCTTCCTATAAAACTCAGTTTTCACTTCCGATATTTCATCATCTTTGGAATAATTGATCCATTTAGCGCACAAAGTCATTTCTAAGACTTTGGTAATTCCCGATATAGTTCTGGAGACTACAGATTGATCCATTGGTATGAACCAGTGGCATAAAAATTTAAAGTCGCAGCCAATCTTGTTGTAATAGGAACTTCCAGTTTAGCTTTATTCTCAATGTATAGTGAGATTTCACTTAGGATAAACATAAATGCTTCCTTTGATACACGAAAGGATTCAAGAAAATTAAACGATGCAACATTAACCACGTCAGTTAAAACATATTGAAGTATATTACTTTTTGCTTGAAATTTCCAAAATGTATCGATGCCGCAAGAAACTTCGCTCGTCTCGATAATTTATAATTCCTTCATGCTCTTCTTCGTTGTCTTCGCAAAATAAAACCGAAGCACTTGAAAATATATCCATTTTTTTACCTTTTTGTCAAGATTTCCGAAAATGTCATTTACATATTCGAAAACGCTTGTCGAATGAAAATGGTACAACATACTGCGAAAGGAAATTTTCGATGTGATAGTTGACAGCAGTTCGTATCGAAAGTGATACAGCAACATCTTGTCCCTGGACACTTCTGATGATATTACTTCATGGATATTATTAAAACATTGTATGATGCTAATGCAAACAATATTACGAAAATATGCTTAGAATTCAGTAAAGTTTACAGAGAAGAGTAGAACCAAATAACTTTCAAAAATGTGAAACAAAACCCGCTATACAAGTATTAAGTTGGTCTATAGCATCAGCCATCCGTACTTTAAATAAGTTAAATTAATTACATAAGGATAAAGCTGAATCAACTGCACAGTTCGAAAAATTTTTTCGAAAAATTTCACAGATTATTCGATATTTTTAATGTTAAGTATGTATTTTTCACAGCCCGTATAAAAGACCTCTATCACTTGATAATACATTTGCAATAAGATTTTTAAGTGAAATTAAATACTACCATATATGTATCTCCATTAACCTACTGTAACTTTTTTATTGCGCATTCTGTGAAGATAACTGTCATGTATGAAATATCCAATAAATGTCCAATCACCTCTCCAAGTCTCCATCCCCATTTTATATAGGTTATATTTATAAGTTATAGTTATAAAATCAAATAACAATTATTTTCATTTTTTCTAACCAAGAAATCATATAATTATAGGAGGATTGATTGGAATATAGCATTATGATTCTTATTACCAAATCTTCATAAATTTTCTATACTTTTTAAATTTATGATTTTTATTCGAAATCATAAAACGTAATTTTCTTTTTGTTTTTATTTTTTAAAGATCAAAAATGATAATTAAATAAATTAAATACAAATCAAAAATCAAAACTAGAAATCTGAACATGATTTTTATTTTAAAAATCAAAAATGAAAATCGTAAAATGAATTTTGTATTTTAACATGCAGTTAATTTTTGATTTTAAACCAATTCTCGATTTTTATTTTTGATTTTTTAAATAAAAATCAGTTTTTAATTTTTGGTTTTGTTTACAAAAAAAAAATAAAAAAATAATCATATGATTTTTGTTAAATCATTCATAGCCGTTACGGTCGCTCAAAAAAATTGAAAAAATATTTTCAGATTTTTTAAAATTGTAAACATTTTCTCGCCAAAATGTATGGTCGTTATAGGTTTCTTTTGCAAGATTTGGAAACCGCAGAATGTTACCCTACATTTGATCCTGCAAGTATACCCACCAACATTTTTCTGGATTTTCCAAAAAACGTTTTATCGCAGGATCAAATGAATAATGCGAGAAAACGAATTTATCCATCATTAGCAAATCAATAAAGTCTAATACGAAATTATAAAGATAGCAATGAAAAATACGAAATCTACCATTCTCTATACTCATAAGTGAAAAATCGCAGGACATTTTTTTAGTATTTCTTGCTGTTGTAGTTCTCCGATGCAAGTCGATGTAGTACAGTAGCTCTCCAGTCATCACAAAAAAAAGTAAGGCACAAGTATTTTCATTAGAAAGACAGACTTAAATACATTTGCATTCACACGATCAAGCTTCGTATGAAGTATTTCTCTATAAACTAAAGAACTTTCATAACACCATATCAGAACATGCAAGTGCATAGGGAACCAAAAGGGATGGGCAGCCAGATGGCCGTAATAATGATAAGCAAATGCATTTGCTTTGGTATAGTTTTAAAAATGCGGCGCTGTTAGATTCGGCTCTTGTGGACAAAATATATGAGCATATCCGTCATACCTTTTCGATTTCTATAGATTTCTTTGCTCTATGGCTTAACTCATTTTCTTCAAAAATTATCGTCCAGAACTATAAAACTTTACTAAATTGTCTGCGAAATTTAGCCAAGGCGATTTTCTATCATTATTGCTGGAAATTTTTAAATTACTAATTTTAAATGTAGCAGCCATTTACATTTTCTATGTTTCCACGTTCAGACGTTTTCACTTTTATTCATTCCGAAATCTGAACAGAAAATTTTGAATTATTAAATCAGTCCATGTGGAATATTTTGATTTGCCAAAATTGAGAAATATTAGGCTCGTGATTCTGATCTTTTGTCGTAGCCTAGGAGTATATTTTAGTCACATATCCTGACATTTCATCACAAATTTGTGGTACTTTTGTTTCATCAAATTCATTTGAATTTATCCTTTTCATCAAAAGTTAAACTAAAATGAATTTGCAATGTATAAACATAAGAAGCTGAATAATACCATAAAAAAATCAGTGGAAAAGTTCATGCCATTTTGTCGTATATTCTGACATTAAAGTACGACAAAATATCTGAATCACCCGTCAGATTTGGTGAGGATAGAGGTGGTTACAGCCAGCGATGACGAATATCTTGCCGATCCCGATTATGATCTGAGGAAGACTTTGTAATTAATTAGTTCTCCAAGTTCCATTTGCTTTGGTTTCTTCAGCTTCTTCTTATTATTAGTTTATTATTATGGTATTTATTCATTCCCATTTGCTATAATTTTTTCGTTTTTTATCTTAATTTTACTTATTTATTCATTATTTACTTGTTATTAGTGTTTATTATTATTATTTTGTTTTTATTCATATAATATAATTCGCTGTTTTCCAATATTTTTGCTGTTGAATTTTTTTAACATCTAATTAGATTTTTTGTTTTTTAAATTTCCCTTGTATTATTGTATTCCAATCAAATTGATACTAAGAAAAAGATTGTAAATCTTGTAGTATATCTTCCAAATACACAAATATTGTATTCTATTCTATTATGCTCAGTCTCGTTCTATTCGTTCGTGAGGTGTGTTTCTATTGCGAACAAATTCCTTTACTTGATCGCTGGTTCTTCCCTTCCATAATGTGTTAAGGTACTTAACCTTTGTACTAAAGTTGCCTCCAGGTACTAAACCAACAAACTAATTATTATGAACCGATAATTTCTGTGATCAAGGTACTTTACCTGTATCATGAGCTTGTCTGTAGGTACTTAACCAACAAACTAATTATTGTCGATGATGATATGATAATAATTAAAAGACGTTGCTTCCACTAATAAAGTTCAAAGACTGAACCATTTATTTTAAAGCTCAAAATAATTTATACAAAAAAATGTGCTGCAACTGACTTACTTACTAAATTCAGAGTAACAAAAATTGCTTACGCATTGTGAAATTTATATTTTATAGACCAAAACTTTTATTATGTACGATACTTTCAGTTCTCATAGAATGTTTTCATTCTTGCGCCACTTAAGCGGTGTAATATGTCATCTAAAGAAGTAATCTGAGTATACACATTCTGTGAGTACGGAAATTATTGTCGCTGTTTGTAGGCTGAAGAATTTGTCGTTGTGCAATTATAGAGTAATTGTTTTCTTCGATAAATTATAAACTACGAAAGTTAGATCAATGTGTGATTTAACAAGGTAGAAGCATAAGACGAAGACAACTTAACTGTTTCTACTAGTGGTATTTTGGTGTCACTGGATACACATTTAAATGTCTGTCTAAATTGTTCGTGTTGATCGTTTTGGGGAAGACAGCATTAAGAGGTTAAGCAAACAATAACACGTCATCAGCAATAAAAAATCCATCCCAGAGTCTATTTCCACGATAATTCAGCAGAGATCCCCAAGTACTCACTACGATCGATCGTATTAAGTGCAGTCATTCATAAAGTAAATATTTCCTTTTTTTCTGTTCTAATGCGCTGATATTTGCTGTTGGCAACAAATATGTTTCACAAAAATTATAGCAAATTCAACACGTTGATCTCAGCTTGATGTGGAACGACAACCTTTCCTCCTTGCGATTCAACCAGTTTTCCGTATTCTTTCGAAATTCAGGTGGATTCTGCCAAGAATGTAATTCCCGAAAATGCATTGAGTCTTGAAGAGGTGTCTTGAATATCGCCATTCATTTGCCGAATTTCGGGGAAAATGGCAACTACGTTGTGTACTTTGATAATTTGTTCATGTCGCTGGGTTTGTTAGTTAATACCAGAAACCGTGTTAATTTATTGTTTGGCAACAGTACTATGCTACAAAATATCTACGATATGGGAGCTTAAAAAAAAACAATGTCAGTTAAATGTGGTTAATTTGAAAAATAAGTTGGTACAGCGTATGTGAAAAAAAATTGCGGTTTGACACAAAAATCGTATTCGTCTGCTAGTGGTTTATATGTATTGCTGTCTTGATATGTTGATCAACAAATACAGCAAAAAAGTAAAGATAAGGTGGAAAAACATTGTTCAACTGTTGTAAAAGAGTAAAACAAATACATGGGTGTTGACCTGCATGACAAAACAAATGAATTAGTAAACAAAAAAGTCCTCAAATCATACGTAATCTTAGCACTTAAACCAAAAGCTCACCAGTCGAATTCTCTTCTTGCATCGACTTAAAAAAAGTGTTAAAGAAACATAATGGGAAAAGACAACAAATTATTTACACTAAACAAAACTAACGAAACAAAATAACTTTCCAAAACAAATGTACCAAGGCAGGGACCATTGTCCTTTGTCACCACAGGGACACAGACAACAAGCTTTCTCGCTTTTTCATGATAGGGACAGGTGCTCACGCATGCAACCGTTTTTCATTTTTTTTTTCCCAAAATTCTACCCCAACCACTTTGCACAGTATAAATAGAGCGCTGGGAATACAAATCGAAATTCCATTCTGAGCAGTTTTTCTAGACAGATCGGCAACATTGAAGCCAATTGCCATCGCAGAAATTAATACTCGGAGTAGTTAATCTAGTTAAAATCGATATTATTATCATTTCAATATATATAATTTGTGCACACAGCGATATCCCCCTTTGGAAAAGCATTGAAATTTAAACTCAGGTATAAAGCCGGCCATATAAATAGAGTTCTTTAGCTCACAGCAGCATTACGGCATCGGCGCTTTCAACCAAGTGTATTCATTACTAACTTAACGCTTTTTAATATTTTCAGCATTTTGTCCGGCTGGCATGTATTGATTTCTGGCACGTTCCTGTAGGCAGAATTAAAGCCTATTGCATTTTTTCGATAAAAAAAGAAACAAATTACTAACAGCGTTTTTTAAATTTCAAGTGAAAACAATAGAGCACTTCTTATTTGGATTATTTAATGAGTTGTTTTTAATGTATCTCCATTTGAAATTTGATTTTTATTACTTTAATTTTAATTTCTAATTTTTTAATTTTTATTTATTGAATTAGAAGTAGGTACTTAGTGAATGAAAAATTGAATTTAATCGAAATCTGTCATTCTAGATTTTCCGCCCCTTAAATATTTTTCCTTCAAACCTTCGATTGAGATTTAAAAAAATATCCTGCACACAATGAATGAATGTTATTTTTATTTTGAAATATAAACTGATTTAAAACAATAATATAAACTATGAAATACAACCATGCTAACTTGAACTTAATTCGTGGATTAGGAATATGCAGTCTAGATTGGAAGCCAAAGTAGATTCAATTGAAATTAATGACAGATTTCAAAGTTTGATATAAAGTAATTAAATTACCTCGACACAAATAGTTTGAAAGGTTTCATAGAATATGATAGCATTCGGGAATGCATCACGTAATTCTTCTTGACGATCATTTTCGACCGATAGTATTGACTGGGGGGACTGGTACACATTGGTGTAACGAGGACTTATTTCTTGGGAGGGGCAGGTCTCCCTAACTATCGTATATAGGTTTTAACAAACATTTTGTTTAAGACGTATACCAGCTCATGAGTATTCCCAGATATTTACCGAAATTCGTTATACTTGTTCTGAGCACTTACAAGATAGCATGTCACTTTACAAGTCGCAAACATCGCGTCACTATTTTTTTTAATATGTAGTCTTCTTATGTGAAACCTAAACTCCGCTCCTAAGAAAGAAAAAAAAACTAGATCAGCCTAAACTTTTCAGCTACTGCAGTGGGTATTCGGGGAGCTCTTTAAAAATAAAATGTTTTGAGATAGGGCAGTCTTGGTCGAGGCTCCGATGCTAGAGACCAGAGGAACAACAAACATTTTTCAATTGTTTCCCATTCTTTAATACAATTCTCGTTGAATGTTATTGAACACTCGGTACAGAATATAGTACATCGCATAACTTAGTATAAGTCATCAGCATTCAATCAATTTTTGGATAACTACTTAGTCAGTCAACGTTCGGCGAACGGGCGATATTTATTGCTCATCGAACCCAACGACGTCGAGTATATACGAAATAGTTTTAGTAGGACATTTAAATGATTGTGAAAATAGATTATTCGATAATGTATTTGGCGAATTGAGTGAAAGTGAGTTCTTTTCTTTAATCCTAATGAACACAAGCGACACTCATTTCTTCCCTACAGTCCAGTCCAAACATTCAATGCGATTTAAATTTTTCTTAAATTATAAGAAGTAGTTTTGCAAAATAAAATAAAATTTGAACGATTTTAAAAGAAAAATAAAAGAAAGTGGTGTCGTTTAATTGACAAAGACATTCGTTTTTCATATCCCTTCCTTTCCTTCTCTCACTTATTAAGGAAAATAAATCAAAATCCTCAAGTTCCATATACGAATCTGATATAATAGTACCGCCCTGTCTAATGCCCGTATTTATTCCAAGTACCAGTACCAGGACCCGTACTTCAAATCTTTTAAGTACAAGTTCCGGTATTAGTACTTAAACATTTTCAAATACAAGTCCAGCTACTGGTACTTATATGGTTCAAGAGCCTTCGAGAGCTCAAGACAGATGGATGAGGATGAGGTGTCCATTTACGAAATATCATAAAAGATGTGTCAAAAAAATATAAAGAAAATCAGAATCATATAAGCTTTTACTGTTTTCATTTCTAATTTTGGAAGTTGTTCGTAAAGTATTTCTGTTAAAATGTGATGTCTTGTGCTTCGCTGAAAAATTTATTGACAGCTGACGTCCTGAAAACAAGAATACCTGAAATGCTCAATTTTCTGAACTTTACCCAATTTCGTTGTTCGTCTTATAGAATCGAAATTGTGTACATTCATAAATTAGAGCTTGGTTGATGACTGCTCAGATCTGTCACCTGTAATGAAAGAGACGAGTTGACTTTCTAACGTTTACGCATTGGTGCAACTTCTTATAAGTTACTGCTAGTGTAAACGTCTCTTGCGAAATATTAACTCAAACACACTGAATCTGCAGCGTGTGGACTATAACAACGTGATTTAAATAATCCACCTAAAAACTGCCACGTCTGGGAGATGCGTGTGGTCTATAACAACGAAATTGGAATGATCCACCTAAAAACTGCCACGTCTGGCCGATGCAATAAGATTTAAATAATCCAACGAAGAACTGCCACGTGTGGGCTATAGCAAACTGTAGCTTCCAATAAGCTCTCACGATACCAATGCTTATACGCTAGACACACAGCACGAACTAATGAATCATTTGTACTAACCATTCATTAAAATGCCGTGTGTTACATAGTATACGTCATTATAGCTCGAAAATCAGATGATAATGAAGTACACTAATGAAGTGTTTTCCTCCTTCATTATAGCTATAATGAGGAAAAATGTGCTAGATTTGGAATATAATGTAAATCTGGAGCTCCGCTGTGCATCTGCTGATTTGAAAAATAAGAAGAAGAAATGCATAGAAATGCAAATCACAAATTATATTATTAATATTTTTTTAAATATAATGTTTTTCTCATTTGTTAATTGTTAAATTCGAAAATAAAATAAATGAAAACAAAGTTTATCGCGTTAATTCGATTCATATTGCTTCTTTAAGGTGATAAGTTCATCAAAACCAGTTTGACAGCACAACTTAATTAAAGAAATGGCTGTGTGTCCGCAGTTTATAATGAATCATTATAGACTAATGAGTCGTTAGTTATTTGTTCATTAAGAGTGCTGTGTGTCTAAGGCATTACTGTGTAGTGTCAATCAACGTAGAAGCCTAAAATGTAAACGATGGCCGAGCACAATCACACTTAGATGGAGGTAGTGTAGCGGTAAATGAAAGAATCATCCGTTATTCATTCATTTAGATTTATTTAGCAAAATATTCTTTCTATTATTAAAATTAGACTAGTCAAAATAACTTCAAGAAAACGAAATAACCTAATTGTAATTCAATTTAACTATTAATATTTTTTCTAATTCTGCTCAAATTTCTTAACTAGACTTATATTAAATTATTTCATATTCCTTTCTATGTTTTATAATCTATTTAATGCTGAATATAAAAAATATTGTTAAATGTCAATCGTGAATCAATTCTCATGTGGTGTAAAGGTGACCCGTGTGGGCACAGTCTTATACGTTGATGAATTGATTAATCGACGAAATTTTATGAAAAAAACCACAACTGAAATCTTAAGAAAGTTATATTCAATAAATTTTTAGTATGTGGTGATGTTATTTTGTGTAATGTCCAATACACAATTGGCATGCAATCTGACACCTTGATACCCTTCACCTAACCAAAGATTTATCTGAAATAAATACCTTGAATTTACTGTAGAATGACAAAGAAAACCACGTCAAGATGGACTAACTTCCGAATTCAACTGGAAACAAATTCTTTCAAAAAAAAGGAAAGGAAAATGAACTAAAAATGACAGAACTACTTTATATTTGAAGAACGAAAAACAAACACTGACTTTAAATGAAATAGAAAATAAATGATGAAACCAAAAAAACTATAAGTGAAATTACTAATAAGAGATAAAAAAACCGAAGAAAAACTACAAGTCCAAAATATATTATTAGGCACTGACAGGGCCTTGCAGAGCTGAGAGGGGGCCCAGGCCAATAAAAAATATGGGACCTCTTGTTTGAGTAAAAAAAACAAATTTACATAGTTCTTTTATTATTTTTAATTTATTTAAAAAGTATGAAATTAATAATTAAATTACAAATAAGCTTTTCGAGCTTTAGTTGTAGCAAAATCTTTTATAATAGTTGAAAAATCAATATGTCGTGCAATATCTGAATTTATATGTAAAATTGATAGCCCATTCAACCGTTCTTGGCTCATTGCAGATCTGTTAAAATTTTTAACCCTTTTCAACACACTGAAACTGCGTTCCGCTGAAGCAACGGAGGCAGGTAGACTTAAAAATATTCTTAAAGCTGTTGATATATTTGGAAACAATCCAATTAGGTTTTTTTCTAAAATGTTTAGCAGCAACTTAGCTGGAGATGATTCTATATCAAAGTTTACTTCAAAAATATTTTTTAAAAATATCATTTCATCACATATTTCATTTGAAATTTCCTTTGGATATTTTAAGTGCATATTTTTTGCTCTCGATTTTATTTCCTCATCTGATGAAGTTTGAAAAGTCCAAAGGAATCCAAAAATCTGGCAAAGTTTGCGTAAAGACTCAAAGCGACGTGTCAAGCCTGAAATAACCGAATCAATAATGTATATAAAAACATTAACTCTATTATGTTCTTCAGCATCAAACTGTGACCTAATATGACGAGTTAATTGAAAATCAGTTGAAATTTTGGAAAGTACGGCAATCTCTTTTGAACTTAAAAGTAATCTGCCCCACTCTTCACGCATTATCTTCATCCTTGCAATAAGATTGTTAATATTTTCCATTTCGACGTCAAGTGTTGCATTGCGTTCTTCAATAATTAAATTAGTTTGTTGCAATAACGTTAATATTTCAAGCCATATTGTTGTCAACACAATGCATTCGAATGTATCCAAATATTGAAAAATTGACTGAAGTTCGGTACGTGCGTGCGGTGGAAGGTTTAGTGACTTACACTCCTCTAAAGCAGCCAGAATCTTTGACTGATTATTGTAAATTGGTTTAACAGCATCAATTCGAGCAGACCATCTTGTCTTTGATATTGTATGAAGTGACACAGCTAAAGATTTCTTTAAAAACTCCCACTTTCTAGGACTGCTGCTAAAAAAATTATACATCTGTTGAATTCTCCCAAAATATGTAACTGCTTCTTTACATGATTCAGCAGAGTCAACTCCAACAAGATTAAGAGTATGATTTCCACAACTGGAAAAAATGCAATTCGGATTACGCTTAAACAGCACTGCTTGCACACCGTTATACTGTCCTGCCATATTAGCACCATTATCATATGCTTGCCCAAAGCATAAATTGAAATCAAGGCCAAAATTTTCAAGAATTTCAATAATTCGCGTAGCGATTTCGATTCCTCTTTTTTGTGTAAATGAATCAAATGTAATAAATCTTTCCTTAATTGAATACGATGCATTATTTATTATTTTTACATAACGAATTACAAGACACGTTTGTTCTTGGTGTGAGCAGTATGGTGTCGCATCCACAATAATGGAAAAATATTTAGAATCAAGAATTTCTTCAATAATTTTTCTTTGCACAAATTTTCCACAAATCTGAATGAATTCATTTTGAATTCTTGATGATAAATAATGAACTTGAAGACGTTTGTGCTTGTCTTGTGACTCACGAACACTTTTTACATGTTCGTATAAAACTGGATCATACTTACTGAGCAATTCTATGATACCTAAGAAGTTTCCATTCCGCGAATTTCCAATATTCTCATTAGAACCAAATAATGCCAAACCACGCTCACTTAGGAAAAATATAACATCCAAAATTCTATGAAGAACTTTCTGCCAACTACTTGCCTCACAGTTTAGTTGTTTCAGTAGAGATGATCCTAATGAGGACTTCAATAATGCAGATCTACTTGCTGATTTCCAATGGACATAATTTTTTTTTATGAATAATTGAATATTCATGAGCGGGTACGCGATCTTTCAATTTCCTCCATCCTCTTAAAATATCCCATCCTGATTGGCTACCGAGAACTGATGCATCAAATTTCGTATCCTGTAGGAAGCAGGGAAAGCAAAATAATGACTTTTTTGAATTGCTCCAACATAGCCAATCTCTGTTGCAAATTTCTCCATTCGCTAAAACCTTCTTCGTCAGACGATATGGAAATTTATTGTTTTCAGCATCATTTGGGATGTTTTCAGGTATTTTAAAATGTTCAATTTTCAAAAAATCTTCCATTTGCATTATATTTTTCTTGTTAAGTAAGGCGACGTCATCGTTGAAAACAGATATTGAAGTTGTTGCTTCAATTCCTTGAATATTGGGTAGATTAGATGACACGTAATTTTCTTCCATGTTTGCATCATCAACAATTATCTGTAATGGTGACAAAGAATCTTCTATTTGTTCTGAAGATATATTTTCAACCACCGAAATTTGAGCATCAACATCCGCAATAACATTTGCCATTTGTGAAATAGCATGAGTAGTTTCATTTTCAGGATTGACTGTTTGATTGATAATCTGTTCATGTTTTTTTTATTAAAGAATTTCGTTAATCGTGGCAGACTTTGCTTGGCTTTTTCTTGTTCTTTTTTCTGTCGTCTCTTGCTTGCGCCACTCGGATATGTTCTTTTCATTATATTCCTAAAATTAATTACTTATGAATTAAATAGAACTATTTTTAATATTAACTCCATTTAAACTTACAGATTACAAATATCACTAAACAATAAAAAAAACACTAATTTTATAATCACTAAAATTTATAGTACGGAACCAAAAGCTATACTCAATAGGAAAATTAAAACTGTACTGAATAGGAAGTATAGTTAAATTTTTAATAATTGAAAATTAAATATTCTTTTTTATGCAATTGGCCTACTACGTTAAAATTTTTTGAATTTTTCAGAGTTCAACATATTCCAGGAGCTGGAGCACAACCTGGCATGCGCACTCTCCAAGGGAAAGCATTCTGTTGTGCTGTCAATCGACCTGGAAAAGGCGTTCGACCGCACACCCAAGCACCCTATTCTCCGGCAGCTAAACAAATGGAATATGGGAAAGAGGTTCGTTAACACCGTGGACTCATTTTTGTCTAATAGGAGGATCAAAGTGAGAGTGGGTGGACATTTTTCCTCGGAACATACCCTGAGGAATCAACTCCCACAAGGCTCTCCGCTTTCGGTCCACCTATTCAACACATACATACATTCTCTATCTGAATGCCTAGATAAAGTTCCGGACCTCTTTTTCCATATCTATGCAGATAACATCGTCTGCTACGCTTAAGGTAAGGTCCCATTAGTAAACCACGTGCTCAACACAACACTGAGGGCAATCTCAGTTTGGGCCGACACGAATGGGACCAAAATAGCCTACAGGAAGCTAGAAGCTCTCCACGTCTGTCCGAGAAGAAAATGTGCAGAGAGTGCCTTTGAGGGCGATTTAGCTTCTATCCCTCTCTTAAAAAGTCTCAAAATTTTGGGTCTGACCTTCTCGCACAACCTCAACTGGACCAAGCACACTGCGAACATTGCAGAATCCGTGAGAAGCAGGAACAACCTGCTAAAAATCATATGTAGACGGAATTCTGGCCCCCCACTGGAAACAGCTACAAAGATAGCCAGGCAGTTAGTGGTCGGCAGGATAGACTACTGCCTTACCATCTACGGATATACCACCCGCACGAACATCCGCAAAATACAGACATCATTAAACGCCACGGCAAGGATTGCACTAGGCGCTGTTCGTACAACACCGATAACCAGCCTCCTGGTGGAATCAGGCTTCCCTACGATCCCACAGAGAACAGAAGAGCTAGCTGGAAACCTCGTCTTCAAATCTATACACCACCCAAACTCCCCACTCCAACTCCTAACCTTAGATATCCTCTCCGCAAACCGCCTCCTTTCCAGACGTACCTGTCCCAGTTTAGCCAGAGGGATAGATAGCATCCCGCACTACCTCCGAGAAATCCCCTTTTCCCCCGAACACCTCAACCAGGTCCCCAACGTGCCTCCTTGGAGAGTGCCTACAGAAAGAATCCTACTAGACGAAAAAACCTACGCTCAACTTGACGACAAAAACAAAATACGACTGCACATTGACACCTACAGAAGTATACAGGCAGACGTAAACATCTACACGGACGCCTCTAAAGACGGAGATCAGTTAGGAATAGCCATATGGGCTAACCAGAGAGAGCCTGACTTTCCTATATCCTGCAAACTGCCAACGTGGACAGATGTGTTCACGGCAGAGCTGACGGCTGTCTGGGAGGCTGTCAGATGGGCCACCAAACAGGTGACGACATGTGCCATTTTCTCGGACAGTCTGTCCTCGCTAAAAGCAATTAAGAACCTTAAGAACAAGAACCCGTTGGCAGTTAACATCAGGAACTCTTTGCACACTGGTAGAATCACGCTAGCTTGGTGCCCAGCACACGTGGGGTTTGCTGGGAACGAGAGGGCGGACGAGCTCGCCAAGAGTGCGATCTGCACTCAGAGTAAACAAATATCCCCACCAGCTTACAAATCCATCAGGGCATTTTCCAGAAAACTGCAACATGAAAACAGAAACGACACTTGGAGAGTATCCAATACCTTCCTTGCCAGCCACCACAATGAGACAGACAACCCTAACATGCCGGAGCTCCCCAGGAGCATCATGGTAGCGGTAGCCAGACTTAGGCTGGGACACTTCCTGCCTGTCAAGGCACACTTATTTCAAAGGCAACCAGTCCCCGCTTGTCCTTACTGCAGGAACGAAATGTTGACGGCTGCCCATGTCTTGCAGCAATGCAAAGAGCTACGTAGGTTACTCTACGTACTAAATGACTATCAGAACCAGCTTAACACAAGCTCGCTGCATGGACACGTTTAATAAATAAACGTCTCAACAATACATGCGTTTCATCACTTAGTCGGTGTTAGTATTAGTATGTTACCCTAAACATAGACCAAACACCAGATGAAATGTCATGCAATGCGACATAGAACAAAAAGTTAAAAAATTAAAATAAATTTAACAAAAGATTAAATATTATATAGACGTTTTTTTAAGACATGCTTAGAGTCGTCAACAACAAAATACTCAGCCAAATTATTAACATTAATGCACATGCGATTAATAGGTTCATACATGCCAAAGTTAGACCTTGAGGAGTTGACATGCAACAGAGGTAGCCTTCTCAAATTGTGCCTATTATCACGGAAAGAGATTTTGTCAAGTAATAACGGGGAATCAGCATTCGCGTTTAAGAGTTGGTGAACAAAAATTACATCGGCAACCATGCGACGTTTCTCAAGCGAGTGCATATTCAAGAGCTGCAAGCGATCCTCATAGGGTGGAAGAATCAATGAGTTATTCCAGGGTAGGTCCCTAAGAGCAAAGCGCAGGAAGTTTCGCTGAACAGACTCGATACGGATGATGTGTGTACTGTTAAAAGGCGACCAGACCTGGCTAGCGTATTCAAGAAGTGTTCTTACAAAACAAGTATATAAACGTAATGTTATGGAGGGATTCGAGAACTCTCGGGACCAACGTTTTATAAAGCCCAGCATAGAACTACTCTTAGATACCATGTGGCTTATGTGAGAGTTAAAATTCAATCTATGGTCACATTTGACACCTAAGTCACAGACAGAATTAACGCGGCGAATCGAGGAAGCCGAGAACCCATAGACATAAGAGATAGGATTCAGATTCCTGTGGAAAGTCATCACCTCACATTTGTCGATATTGAGTACCAAATTATTGTTTTTGCACCAATCATAAAATTTGTGGAGGTCATCCTGTATCAGTTGACAATCATTAAAAGATTTAATCTGAGCGAAAAGTTTAATGTCATCAGCATATATTAAGACTTTGCAGTGCTTCACTACGGAGACAATGTCGTCAATAGATAGAATAAATAGCAACGGGCCCAAATGACTCCCTTGAGGTACGCCAGACGAAGCTTTCAAGACTCTAGAAATGGAATGGCGGAAATAGATTTGGTATGTTCTGTTATCTAGATATGACTCCGTCCATTTTAGGAACGTTGTGGGAAACCCATACTTTTCCATTTTGAACAGTATCACGGAGTGAGATAGTTTGTCGAAAGCTTTACTAAAGTCTGTGTAAATATAATCTGTCTGGTTGCCTTTTACAAACCCGTGAATGGTATCAGAGACAAATTCCAATAAGTTAGTGGTTGTAGACCGACCCAAAACAAACCCATGTTGGTTTGAAGAGAGCAAATTCTTGCAGATTATTGATAACGGAGAGTAGATGATAGATTCAAATAACTTGGGCATGCAAGATAATTTTGCAATAGGCCTATAGTTAGAGATTTCTTTTTTACTGCCTTTTTTGTAGACAGGTATGATAAAAGAATTTTTCCATAGCTGAGGAAAACAACCACTATCGAGCGATTTTTGGAAAATAATTCTCAGCGGGGTTGCCAGGGAGAGGCAACATGACTTAAAAAAGGCTGGAGGGATCCCATCAGGACCCGTTGTAAAGTCATTTGGAAGCCTATTAATATGATCAAGTATATCCTCTTCTGAAATTGGAGGGATAGTGAATGAAACGTTATGAGAGTCGCTCATATGACTGAAGTTGCTACTTTGAGGTTGAAAATTTGACGAGACAAAGGCATTGTCAAAAAAGAAGCAAACATATCGCAAATCTCAGACGAATCATCACTAGCAGAATCCTTGTACCTCATGGTATTGGGGTATTTGTCCGTTTTTTTCTTCATGTTAATAAACTTAAAGTAGTTACGTGGGTCACTAAATAATTTCGCACGCATACTTTGAATATACTCGTCATAGAGTGAAGAGGAAAGATCTTTGAACTCATTATATGATGTGAGGAAGTTGTTGTGACTTATAATGTCCTTGTCCCTCATATAACTTTTCCACAATTTATTCTTTTTATTTTTTAGACGCTTCAGTTCTTTATTGAACCATGGTGGACACGTTTTAGAGAGCCGCTGACGCTCGCGGGGAACGTGAGAGGAAAACAAATCGAAAAGAATTATATAAAATTTAGAAACGTCTTCGTCAACATTATTGCTAGCCCGTAATGTGTTAAAGTCAATAGATGTAAGTGTACTGGAAAGTTCCGAAAAGTTAGGCTTTCTAAAATTGAAAAAGTATTCTGTTTCGTCACAATTTGTAAAGTTTTCAGTTTCATAGCAATATGTAATTAGTAGTGGGGGGTGATAATTGTCAAGAGTAGACATTATAACTGGGCTAGGTTCAACTAATAAGTTACCCGTGTCAGTAGAAAATACCAGATCTAACTGCCTACCCATGTCATTCTTAACATTACTGATTTGACTGAGACCAAGAGATGAAATAGTGTCCAGAAAGAGTGATTCTCTTATTGTCAGGTTATTAAGTGGGAGATAGTCTTCGTTATCATCGTTTAATACCCATTGTATATTGGGTTGGTTAAAGTCACCAATAAGTAGTAATTCGTCAAGAGGCTCCATCTTACCATGGATAAAATTAGAAGTTGAAATGAGCAGGTCGTATAAATTTTGACCTTTGTCATCAACAATATTTATACAATCTGGAGGAATATAACAACAAAGTATGTATAAGTCGTGTCTTAAGAGAGACAGCTTAAGAACTATAAGTTCGGTGTCAAGAGAGTTGGAAAAACTGGGAACCACAATTTGGGTGCAATTGAAATGGTTTTTACATGCGAGGAGTACGCCACCTCCGCGAGCTTCAGAGTCAACATATCTATCTTTCCTAAAAATTTGGTAAGAATTGTCTAAGATTTCGGCATCGCGAAAGCCATGATGCAACCAAGTTTCAGTGAAAGCAACTATATCAAAACAAGTTGCAGTAGAGGATTTAAAGATATTAACAGTTTTTGTCCGAATCCCCCTTACATTTTGATAGTAAAGGGAAATCGACTTCAGTTTTTTGGAACAACATTGCTTGTCTTGGATGTATTTCTGGGATGGCACTCAGAAGGCACAAATAATTTAGTAAAGGCTCCGGAGGGCCAAAATAAGGGATCCAATAACCGGTCCCGCAGATCCGCTGAAACAGTTAGGACAAAGGATGCAACCGGTTTAGAGGATTTACTAATCTTACGACACGAAATACTCTCCGCTGCAACATTTCTGGACCTTAGATATTTCAATATGTCCTCACACAACGTTTCAGGAGAGAAACGGGTGACGAAAATACTCGAAGGTTTTGGTACTGTTCTCAAAGAGGGACCAATAACACTTCCAAACGAGGACACAGGTGAAGCAACATTCATAGCTGTGGAATTAGATGCAGAATTAGATGCAGGTGCAAGCGAGAATTGACGCACAGCGTTTCCTGAGGCTACATCAGTCGAGGTACTCGGACTGATATTGGTAGCGGAAATGTGCAAATTAGGTCGCTTTCCATGGCGCGACTGGCGCTTGCGACGAGGCTTAGAAGCAGGTAGGATAGGTGGCACATCAGTTCCTCTATTTGGAGCAGAAGTCCTTATATCGGAGGCTGTATTCTTTAACAATTCAGCATTTTTAGTTAGAGCATTATTAACATTGACATTATTAAGAGAGGTAGATGGCGAACTATCATTAAGCAAAATGATATCGTTAAGGGGCGAAACCGGCGAGTTACCAATAGACCCATTATTTGGAGTAAGCACTGCATTGAGTTCACTGCGTAAATCAGAGCAGCAAGTGGTGGGAGGCGGTAGATTATATTGAGTAGCGGGCCGCACCTTTATTTCATCAGCTATGTCCCCAATTAAAATTTTTGCAACAGATACCTCATCAGCAAGCTTTACAAGAATGGAATTGTACTCGGATTTAGAAGCTGTATCCTGAACGATGTTTTCAATCGAATGTGGAATATCGCTGATGTATGTTTTTAAATCCGACAGATGATTATTTAATGACGACGAGATCACCTCATAATGTTTCGAATGTGTAGCACCATCCATGAATTTGCACGCGAGGGAATCGAAGAGCTTGCATATCTTCTCGTCAAGAGTTTGCGCATTTTGTGAAAAGCTGCTCTTGAGTTTATTGCTGAGGAAGTCAAGTTTGATCTCAATGCCTTCAAGCTTCTTACCAAGGGCGTCAATGATGTTTACCTTGGCAGCGACGGAAGTAATCAACTCAGCTTTGGAAGACAGAACGTCAAAAGCAGACAGCATGGATGCAACATTTGAGGCCAGCTCAGTTTGTGTAGATCTAATAGAACTAAGGTGACTGCTCACATTGTCAGAGTTGCTGGCCAAGTCCTTCAATTGATCATTGTTACATTTGATGGCAAGCAATACATGTGGAAGGGTAATTTCCTTGCACTCAGTACATTAAAGGGAGAAAGCGTTGGTGATCTCCTGAACAGACTTTATGGATAAACGACCGAAATTGGAGAGTCCAACACAGGATGGATGGAACGATCTGCCACACAATCCACAACAATCAATCAGGGAAGAGCTGTTGTCGGAGATGGAACAATTAGCATAACCGCAGCGAGTCATTATGTAGTGAGGAAATAATCCCAAAAACGAAAACAGTGTCCTGGGTTACCGGATAAATTCAAGTTAATGCGGTTTGAGTAATTAATTCAAATTAATGTGATTAAACCCTGAGTCACAACCAAATGCGGTTGGAGCAATTGATTCAAAATAAATGTGTATAATCCTGTGTCACTACTAGAGGTTGGAGCAATTGGAAGATTGTTCCGAAAAATGGTGTCCTCGATTTCCGGATAAATTGGGGATTGTATCACAGCTAATGTGTCTCCGAAATTAAAAATGGTAAGTGTACTAGGATAAAAATAAAAAAATATACCAAAAGAAGAGGAGAACTGATGCAAATGCCCAGTGGGGCTGCGATGGCATACAAATAAATCTAATCACAAGGCTAAATCTCCGCAGGTGCTCCGTGAAACAGGTGTAAACAGCAGTTAGTGGTGTCAGCAGCCTTGGGACCACTAAAACACCCACTGAGCTCCTCACATACGACAAGGACGATACTGACCTAATACTTAACGTCATAAAAACCTACCTAAGAGACGGAAACAAAGACACAAGACTCTAACGGCATACATACGAACACAGGACCTAGGACTGCAGACATGAAAGCATTCACACCACCTAAAAGCACACTCTAGTATAGGCAAAAACCGAAGGAAAGCCTGAAAATATTTATATAAGGTAAAAATAATTATTTTGTTAAACACTTAAATACAAAAACTTATCATTATACTTAAATTGAATTGCCAGAATCGAATTAATCAACTTAGAATTTTATATATGGAGAATTTTATATAATTAAAAAAAAAATGAAAATGAAATGAATTCTGTTAATTATAGAGCAATTATCCGCAGAAGGCGGAAGCAAATGAAAATAAGTAGGATTTAAGCATCAGCTAACATAAGTATAAGTATAAACATGTTATAAATAAAAAGCAACTTCAAATTTCAATATCAAAAATAGGATAGATAAGAGAAAATAAAAAAAGAAAAGAAATTGTTAATAATATTTATAATTAGACTAAGAATAAAAATTACACAATTAGAGGCAATACACAGAAATAGCAAAACATTGTGCTACACTAAAACTAAACACAAGAGACAATATTACGATAAATTACAAGATAGTCATGGCTTAAAACTAGCACAAGTAAACTTAGCTTATCTACTATTCTAATCACAAGCACAACACCTAAGCCTTGCATAAACGCGGCGGCAATCTGGTGGAGTGTGAAACCGTAGCTGGTGTGCACTTCATAGATTCCTGCTGTCTTGTTGGAAATTGCCCAGCTACTTGTAATATCTCGCGATATTTCCCTACAGCACACTGCCTAAAAAGAAAAAGACAAAATCATTAAGAGGCACCAAAAAATAACTAAACAACTGCCAAAATAAACATAAGACTTAACTGGTGTTAAAGCAGACCAAGCTCCTTGTTCCTTATCCCCGTATCCTTCAGAGCAACTGATTCATTTTCCTCCTCCACTCTCTCCTTGGACATCATCCCTCCCACAAAGCAACCCTTTGCACTCCTCCACCTCCTAGCCCAGTCATTTAGGCATCTTCCTAGTCGTAGAGAAGCCAGGCCTAGCCGCAACACCTAAAAATAAGTAAATATGTCAATATACTGTTCAAAAAGCAATGTTATATTTAAGGTTATTTAATTTTGACTGTAAGAACCCAGACAGCTGCCCAGATGGCCTAGTAGCCGCGGGCCCTCAAACATTAGTTGTAGATTAGGATAGGTTTTAGATAAATCTATGTAATAGCAACTAGTGATTTTTAAATAAATAAATAAATAAATTAAATAAACATATTCTTTTTTATGCAATTGGCCTACTACGTTAAAATTTTTTGAATTTTTCAGAGTTCAACATATTCTTTTTTATGCAATTGGCCTACTGCGTAAAAAAGTTTTATACATACATATAACAATAACTTGAAATTTTTACTATAACTTTTGTATCGTTATATTTTATAAATCTTTGGTTAAAATAAAATAAATTAATACTGAAAATAATATCTCAACTTAATTTTTCCGCACCTACTGTGACCAAATTAGGAAATAAATAGAGGCCCTTTCACAACTCGGGGCCTGAGCCAAATGGCCCTCATGGCCCACCCTCTGTTATGGCCTGGGCACTGATGGTAGATTGCAAATTTGAGGATACTATGACTTGCTAGCATATGTATACTCCTTGACAATTTGTTGAAAATAGAAGACAGAATGAACAAATGGCCTCCTTTTTATAGAAAAAATCGTTCCATTTTCTCTATCTATAAAGTGAAATATTCGAAATTTTCACTGAAAATGAAAATAGAATGAGATTTTCTTATTGTCAATCGAAAGTCAATTTAATGATGCACATTTTGGTAATTTTCTTGTAGATATTAAGTGTAGATTCGATGATTTTATCCATTTCTTACAATTTTTGGAACATTTGCTATAAAATCTCGATTCGCTATGTTTCATCTCCATGTAGTAAATTTTCTTGTCAATTTGTAATGATGTTTTGTCTTCTTCTCACTGTGAGTCTGTTTCGCACTCATTGTGGGAAGTGAATAAATAAGAAATCGCGAATATCGCGTTTGCCGTGAAAAATATCGCGACGCGAACACCGCCATCGGGATCGCGGTTCGAGGTACCCCGTTTCGATATGCCAAACGTCGCAGTAGTATGAAGTCTTCGTTGTTTTGACACTTTCGCGCGCGAGTGTCAAATTATATTTTCAAGTGTTTTAAATTAAATTTTAGCGGTTTTTTCCAGGTTGTTCGACGTTGAGTGCTTTTACTTGAAAATATATTGCAGTTATTGTCTAATTTAAATATTATGAAACTTTGTGGACAAATGTCAGGTGAATGCTTTCGTAGCATTTTTCACCTTATTTGTTAACATTTATTAACAATAAGTATGTTAATTACGTAGTTTCATGTATCCAATTTTCCATGGCATTGTTGTTGTACATATGTAGACACAACACTGCTTTTAGTTCATGTCAATGACCTTATTATTATTATTATAATAAAATTCTTGATTTTAATTTTGTTTTTTATTCCATTTTTTTATTTAATTTCAGATCTACGCTGGAGTTTTTTTTCACCTGTGCAGTCTCCAGGTGCAGGTAATTTTAGGTATCAATATTTATAAAATTTCACTGATTCTCTCCCTTTTCTTTCAGGTTCGCTGAACAATTTGAGTTTGCCTTTAGCAAAACAAATGTGAATCAGATTATTTATTTGAAAAGTTACTAGGATAATGAAGAGACAAAGTCCAATGATACATTACTGTTCGACGAACCTAAAATAAAGGGGAAAACATTTACCATAATATGAATATATATGAAATATAAATTGATAATGATAAAAGCACACAAGCTACAAGTAAACTAGTAAAACATCTAAATTTATAAATAAACAAGTAAAAAAGCTAATATTGGTCTAAGACCAATTCTTATGATACCCTAGATGAATGTCCGTATGAAATTTCGTATGGGTACCCATTTGAACAATTTTGATTTTTGCAGTGGTTTTTTGCATATATTTCTAGAACGGGTCGTCGGACAAAAAAATGATTATAATCAATTTTATAGGATTTTATATTCTGAAAAAGGTTTTAGTATAATAAAAATGTCTTCGGCTGATCGTTTTCACAGTATACATAAAAAACCTAAATTTTTCTATGGCAACACCAAGAACGGGTTGCCCGATTTAGTCCATTTTTAAAATTTTATTTCCTAGTATAATGAAAACACCACGTACCAAATTTCAGCTCTCTATGTCGACGCGTTCTCAGGCAGTGTCCAAATATATAGTGAAAAACGAAAGTTTTGTATGGCAACCCCACGAAGGAGTTGCGCGATTTGTCTCATTTTCGAACTTAATTTTACTTTTTTTTTAAAGTCCGTATTTCAGCTCTCTAAGTATACGCGTTCTCGAGTTATCGTGCGCACAGACAGACGGACGGACGGACGGACGGACGGACATGCAAAAATCAAAATAACTTTTAATATTATGCGTGGGTGTCCAATTCATTTTGCTCTACCATCATTATTTCGAGGTGTTACAAACGGAATGACAAACTTAATATACCCCTATAGATTTCATCTAGGGTATAAAAATAGATATCCCAGAGTATCTTTATATACAAACTATAACCAAACAAATAGAACAGAAGGTAGGAAATTACTATTAATTTGATTGCAACAACACAACCAGCAAATAAACCACAATCACTAATGCAATTACAAAGTGCATCCTGAAAATTTGTGGATATTTAACGTGAAAAGCACGGAAAATGAACTATGAAAACATAACAAAATCCAGAAACTTGTAATAAATACCTGAAGATTATGGGCTCCCACGATGAAAACTCCAGAAAAACTCTACACAAAATACAATTAAATTAAAAAAGTAACACAAAACACTTAGCGTGCGTTTGACATTTCGAGATTGTAAAAACACGGCGAAACTTCATGTTCCCACAACATTTTAAATGTCATATCGAGGTAAAATCGCCACGCGATTCCAATGACCGCGTTGGTTTCACGATATTTTTCGTCGATTTAGCGTAATTCGCGAAGTCAGAACTTGAGTGATTTGCTACTTCCAGTAGCTCGCTATTTATAGGCAGAAACACAATAGAAATTGTGTCTGCCGGTGGCGTTGCCAATGACGCCCGCGTCTTTGTGTGAACTTTTACGTATTTGGTCCGCAAATGTCGTCATCGTGTGAATTTTCATGCATTTGGTCCAAAATTGGTGTCACCATAGTTTTAATCGGAATATGTACTGACAGCTGCCATTTTGATTTTGTCAGAGTAGTTCATGGCAGCTGTTTTGGTTGGAGTTGAAGGTAATTTATGATTTAAATATTTATTTATAAATAATAAATGATTTTGTATTTGTAGAACTGCGAGGTGAATTCCTGTGGGTAAAGGTGGATGGATTCTACGAGCGTAAGTATGGTTTTATAGATTATTTTAGAATTATTTAAAATACTGAGACTTTTAACTATTTGTTGATTTAATGACTTATATTTCCTTTTTTTTATTTTTTAGCTGCTAGGAAAAATGTTTGAAGACTGACGCAGCGTGGGAAGTAACTTTCGTTTGAGAGGAAAGTTTTTTTGTTTTAATTAAAAAAAGTCTCAGATTAAGAAATGATCTGAAACTTCATTTTTATTTGCATCTTTTAGTGATGCTTTTTATTTGTTTACTTTTAGCCCACAACGTTCGAGGCCACGTCTTCGCGGGACATTAAAATACCTCCGTGGGAGGTTTTAGTATTAGTATGTGAGTATTTAGTATATATTTTTATTTTTTCTATTTTAAGATTGTTCCGCGACGGAACACACATATTCGGGACTAATCCTCTCACCCTATGTGAAACATGATGGTGTAATCTTCCCAATTTATCCGCAAAGAGAAAGAATCATTCAATGCAGGAACTGCTGGCGATTCGGCACTTCCAATCTAAGTGTAAATCTAAGTTCAGATGCATAAAATGTGGAATGATGCAATCAGCGTCTCAGCCCTCTCCTGCACTTCTCGGCTTCATTGTGCAATTGCGGTTGCGATCATGATGCTACCAGTAAATCATGCCAATTCTTCAAAGATCGCAAGAAAGCAGCGGAACGTAAAACAAAGTTCCCTGCACCTTCCAAGATAATCCCTACAGGGAAAATAATTTCTCTTACCTCAGAAGTAGACTTCCCAGCACTAGGCTCTCGTACAATCAAGAGTAAGGCCCCCCTAGATTGAGGAAGCTGACCCCCGTAAAGCCCTTCTTTAGCTCTTACATTTTCCCTGACACTCGAAAATCTAGCTTACCTGAGCTGATGTCTAGAATTCGGATGCTCCGCTTAGAAAAAAAAAAATTTCTCTGCTCAAAGTTCCAATTCTGTAGTCCGCTAAAACTCTGTCTAGAAATCTTAGACATTAATGTAAATAGAACATACAACCTCACAAAAGAAGACACCGATAACTGCATTCCTGCCTTAAAAGAAACCATACATCTCCTACTTGATACTGCCCGACCCCCCTAAGAAATTCCCAGCGATCCAACCGACTCAGGTGGATCCCGACTTAGAAATGAGCACAGAATGAAGACATTTACAATAATCGAGCAATGGAACCCAGGCAGTATCACTAAAAAATAGGCGACCTATATAACTTTCTCTTCTCACTAAACATCAACGTCCTTTGCCTCAACGAAACGTGGCTTAAACCATCTCAACTATTAAATATCAAAAATTACAATGTGATCAGCAAGGACCGCTGCTCAACAGGGGGTGGAGTCGCTCTCCTCGTGAAAGACAGCCTGCAGTACAACAACTTATCTCTCCAAACTCGCACCCCTCAATAGAACTCGTTGCCTGTGAAATAATTTTTGGCACACTGCGGATATCTCTCCTAAGTGTATACATTACTCCTCGGGCTTGCTATTGCGCCGGGGACCTGCAGCACATTATCAACCAACTTCCACCAAACAACTCCATTTTAATATGCGGAGACTTAAATGCCCACCAAATTTTCTTGGGTAACCAGCACTCAGATCATTGTTGACTTTGCCGATTACAATAATTTAATAATATTGTTAACTTTCTGGGTGTTACAATTTCGTTAAAGCCACTAAGATGAAGATCAATCTAAATGATTCATGAGGAAGTAAACTGAAAGAATTAAGAATACAAATAGCAATTAAGAATTTTGAAATTACGGCTTGAAAAGTAGTCCTGAAATAGAAATTGATTTCAAGAAAAAAAAAGCAGAAGCGAATAGGTAATAAACTCAAATTATATTAAATGAATTTGAAAAATGAAAACTTAAAGTAAAAACTTAACACTGACTAGACTAGTACTTAGAATTAACTGAAAGAAAATTAAATTAAGCATAATGAATTAAGAAGAAAATCAAACTTAAAGTTATGAAACTTAGATTTAAGATGCTGAAACCAAATGAATTATTTAAAGTTAAACTAAAATTGGAATGAAAGTCTAGACCTAGAATATATTTCTGGCAATTACAAAAAAAAAAAATGCATCCTTATAAGGGCGAGTTAGAGGCGCACTTCTAGTAGCCTCGTCCACTAAGTCATCGAGCCAAAGAGGAGGAAATGTCTTGGGCTCTACCACTTCTATGGCCCTGGAGAAACGGATCCAGATTCTATAACCGTGATATAGACCAACTCCATGGATAATAAATTCCTAAACCGATAAAGTAAAAGCGGCTAACCGTCACACGGTATCTTTAGATATTTGTATTTTATACTTACTAATTTTGTCTTTCTTTCATATAAGACGGAAACAAGGCGATGACGGCACGAAAACATCCAAATTTCCTGATGCTGAAAGACGACATTTGTTTTATTTCAAACAAGGGAAACTATGTATGAGCTGGGGCCGCTCCTTCTTTTACAACGGGGGCAGTGTTGCATAATTTTTCCTAAAGAAAACCTGGAAAAAAGAAAAGTTATATGTGAGAAGCGACATTAAGCACCAAGAACACTTATCTTTGCAACGCCGAACGCAAGAACCAACAATTTCTCGCAGCGAATCCAACTTCCTCTCGATGATCTTGTCGATCAGCGATTAGGTCATGACACAGGCCGATGAACTTGTTTCTCTTGACTCTACTAGTCTGACCTTCATGTGTACCACATCTAGAAAGAATTTTAAGATCATTTATTTTTAACGATTCTAAATAAAATTTATAAATACAAGAAGAAAAAACAACCGGTTTTTTTTTCTTGTATTTATAAACTTTATTTAGAATCGTTAAAAATAACTGTTCTTAGAATTCATCTTTCTCCTTCATTGACCGATTCAAACAAGTGTAGGTTCGATTCCCGTCCGCGGGAAAAATAAATAAAAATTGAATTCACAATTTATTTGTGCGCTTTCATCGTTACTGGTTAATGCCAGCTGAAAGCAAATGTGGCTTAGTAGGCTAGTTACGAATTTGATAAATGCAAGAAGGAAAATCATCTGTCTCGTTAGCTCAGTGGTAAGAGCAGTTGCCTGGCAAGCGGAAGGTCCCGGTTTCAAACCCAGGACGGGGCGGTTGTTTTTTATTCTTGTATTTATAAATTTGATTTAGAATCGTTAAAAATAAATGTTCTTAACTCCAACATCTAAAAAGTTAAACGAGAAGTTAAAATCTTGTAAGAAAAAATTGTTAACGTAAATTTTTGCAACAAAAATTGTAAAATAATTTTTAGTTTTCCCGATAGCTTGAAATGAATTGTTCTAACTAGTGGTTTTGTTAAAAAAGAAGTCTGAGTTTTCGTATTGAAGAAATTTAACAAAAAACTAAGGGATCAATCACTGAGAGCAATATTTTTGGAAAACGCAATTTAATAAGGACTAAAATAAATTGGCTGCTGAATTTAAGTTTCGTAAGTTTTGTTTATTGCATTTTTCTTGCATGCATAAAAAATTGCCAGAGAAATTATAATTAAAACTCGCCCCTTGTCAATTGGGGCTATTCACAAGGATTTGCTTGCAGCATTATAAATTTGTTTTACCAAGATATTAGTTTATAATTTATTATTTAACTGAAGCAAAATACCAGATTAAGTTAAGGTACTTCTTTTTGTTTGAACAAGGTCGAAATATATCAGCTGCGCAGTTACCAACTAATATCGCAGCCACATTATCGCATGCGACAGAATCGGTGCGAGTTAGCACTGACAGAAATCTAGGCAGAAGCTATAAAACTAGCACGCTAGAATCGACTCTCATGCCGTTGACATTGCATGACACAATTATAACAAGATCGTTATACCTCATTTGGTTCGCTTCAACGCACAATAAAGTAAAACAAAGCATAACCTAATTAATATAACCATAACCCGAACAATTTATGTTAATAAATGGAAACTGTTGGTGCTCACCATAGTTATCAGGCCTGAGTTTACCTGAATTGTTGACTGATCGTCATCCGATATATGTCGAAATCCCTCGCTGAACGTTCCAGTTTAAATATCCAGGAGCCCTAGCGCTGCCCTTCACAAATACACAAACACAGCAAGTGCCTCAAGGCTTCCCGAAATATTGCGTCTGTTTCACGCACTAAACTGCAGAGAACAGAATTTAATTTAATTCTGTTAATTCTTTAATAAATTTTGTATCCTAAGTGCTGGATTTAAATCTATAGTAAACATCTTGTATCCTAAGTGCTGGAATTGGTTTTTCATAAAAGTATTTCGCATCCTAAGTGCTGGATTTTCTTCAATAAGATATTTTTGCATCCTAAGTACTGTTGATCCTTCGAGTTTACTATTTTTAGCTCCGCTCGGCTATTATTATTTGTAAATAAGAGATATATGCTTTAGAATTGTTTTCTTTATTAAATCATGTGGAACCAATTCTCAGCATTGGAAAAGTCATTGTTTGAATCGGCTGAAGTAAACCAGCCAGATAAATTTGCCAATTCTGGAGACCTGAATGGCAATACAGACCTAAGGCTGAGCACTTCGACACGAAGTGACTCTTTACTATGCAACAGATAACTAATCTGATGCAAGATCTGCTGATAGGCTACTCAAAGTAGAAATTTCGCACGAAAAAGCCGTTAGGCATGCCATCAGTGACTTAGCTAATCAGCCGACTCCTGTAACTCCAGATATCCCGAATCAGTCTAATGCCATACAAGATGTGAATTCAAACGGAAATCAAACTAGATATGAGGAAACTATCGCTTCACCTGTGGGCAATGATCATATCGAGAGACTAAGATGGAAAATAACCATGGACTATTTATAAGAGACATTTTGAAGCTGTTTTTCGAGCAAATAGATGGTCGTTGGAACTCAAGGCTCTCTATATAGCACTCTACCTTCGTGGTACAGCGCAGTGTTCCTTTGATACATTACCACAGCAAATACAGGACAACTTTGACCAGCGCGATGCAGCTATGAATGAGCGGTTTACTGACGAGCGTCAGCTGTCTGTGGCCCATAGTCAATTAAAAGGGCGTATTCAAAGAAATAATGATAGTCTGAATGAATTTGCTACTGATGTGCAGCGAATAGTCTACCTAGCATTCGATGATTGCCCAGAACGTGCCAGAAATCGTACAGCTCTGAATCAGTTTCTTGATGGGATCACAGATCTAGACACACAACGACGCGTACGTGATGCTGATCCGTATACACTCGAAGCTGCCTTATCTCATGCAATAAAAATTGAAGCTAACAGGGATGCTTTCAATCTGAGTCGTCGACATATTAAGGCTGCCAAAGCAGCGATTACAAATCCTCACAGGCGTCAAGATTGAAGGCCATGGGGACAAACTAAGTTCCAGCAGTCGGGAAACGATCGTGAACTATTCTGAAGCAGCACCGAATAGGCCAAGGAAGCAGCTCCAAATACCACTCTTCAGAGAATTGAGTTAGAACAGCATATGATGCTGACTCAAATAATGAAAATCCACCCACTAGATATGCCAATGATATAAACACACCTCTTAAACCTGTAGAGAAGAAGATAGCCGGCTGCGTCGAATGGTACAGCTACGATAAGTGCTATGTATTCATCAACGAAAGGACACGGCAGCAGAAGTTTTTGTCCCCGCGAGTAATATTATGAAATCCAGACCTGTACTATTTAAAGATGAAGAAGTGGAATTCGATGTAGTACCTACTCAGAAAACACCCAAAGCTATCAATGTGAAACGACCTCAATCTTCTTCATCAACATTGATTCCAAAATCACCGCAAAGGCTCCAGCGACAGCTTTTCAACACAAAGACCCCAGGACACTAGACATTTATTGCTCACGAAAACTCACCGGTGAAGCAAGTAATTAATCAAGCACCTAATTCTAAACACAATACTACGCGGACCAAGTATGCTTCAAAGAGAGTACATACACAGCCATACAAGGCGCTTAATAGAAGGACAGCACCGTACTCTAAACATCAAAAGCAATATCCCGATAGCACTAATGTAAGAAGAAACTCGCCGCTTGACATCCATCCTACTGCAATTAATAATCGTCGAGATTTAAACTAGAATCCGCTGTCTTAGAGGGGCAAAGGTCAGTGGCTCTAGAAGCCCCAAGTTCAACCACAATTTTGATGAATGTTGCCAACAGTCACCATTTATGGCTCACTGGCCGCGTTAGTGGGGTAGAGTGTCGACTAATTATAAATATAGGTGCTACTCAGAGTATCCTGAATCCTCGAAATTTACAAAATTCTGAAAGCAAGCCACGCTTACTCGAGACTAAAACTCTGATTAAAAGTGTAAGTGGTGACACCATACCCGTAATTGGCCTCGCTGAAGTCCACATCGAAATTGAAAATTTCTTCACTCGGAACTCCTTTTTTGCGGCAGATATTTTCGACGACGATATTCTAGGCATGGACTTTGTCGTAAAATACGAATGTCGTTTAGACCTCAGACAAGGCCAGATGTCTATAGTTGAAGAGTTGATTCAGTTGGAGCAGCACTTTAAACAACCCATTATAGCATATACTACCAAAGACATACAGCTGTCACCGAACTCAAATAACTTAATAAGGCTAACTACTGTACTATTGAAAGATGATAACATCCTTCTCGCGCCGTCTGACTCTATACCTACAGGACTGGATGTTGCTTGCACATTAGGAAAAATGGAGAGTGGCAGTATCTGCGTCCGAGTAGCTAATACTACTACACATTCTATCAATTTCCCTGCTTCAACTGGCATAGGATATGTGGAAAGTAACCCGAAGGTGATATTCTGTGAGGGAACTACCACTCAGCAAAAATCACCAGAAATTTTAAATCTCTTTGAGAGAAGCTCCGCAGATTAATCTGGAGTTGCCAAAACGCAATTGTGGATGCTATTGACCAGTAACTGTGAAGTCTTCTCATCATCACCGGATGATCTGAGTCGTACCTCGCTCCTACAACATAGAATTAATACGGGAAATGCAATTCCTGTGAAACAGCCAACTCGAATGATCTCCTTGTTAAGAAGAACTTAAGCTGAAGTAATTCTCCAGCAGATGATCAATCAAGGAACTGTGCACCATCTAAAAGTCGATGAAGGTCTCCTGTAGTGCTTGTTCAAAAGAAGGATAGATCACTGAGATTCAGTGTGGATTATAAGCGCCTCAACGAAGCTAACAGAAAAGACTCCTATCCCCTGCCAAGCATCGACCTCACATTAGAAGCTTTTGGTGAATCTTCCAAGTTTGCAACACTCGATCTACAATCAGGATATTGGCAGGTAAAGATGCACTCATCTGACCAAGATAAAACCGCCCTTACTATCGGTAGCGGGCCATGGGAGTTTAAAGTAACGCCATTTGGACTTACAAACGCTCCTGCCACATTCCAGCGTTTGATGGAACTTGTCCTGGAGGGCATACCTTTTACCGTCTGCTTTGTATACCTTGACGATATAATCGTCCATGGTAAAAGTTTTAGTGAGCTCGTCAATCATTTATCCATAGTTTTCGAGAGGCTCATATCTGCTGGGCTGAAACTATCGCCAACTAAATGCCACCTATGTCGCAGAGAAGTAAAATTTCTTGGACATATTGTATCAGCCGCTGGAATCTCAGCTGATCCTGAAAAATTCAGCACAGTGTAGCAATGGCCATGACCAAACCATAAAAAGATGCCTTGGGCTCTACTTCTTCTATGGCCCTGGCGAAACGGATCCAGTTTCTCTAACCGTGACATAGACCAACTTCATGGATAATAAATTCCTAAAACTATAAAATAAAAGTTGCTAACTGTCACCCGGTATCTTTAGATATTTGTATTTTATAATTACTAATTTCTCTTTCTTTCATATAAGACGGAAACATGGGGATGACGAAACGACAACATCCAAATTTCCTGATGCTGGAAGACGACATTCTTTTTATTTCAAACAAGGGACACTATGAGCTGAGGACAGCTCCTTCTTTTACAACGGGGGCAGTGTTGCATAATTTTTCCTACAGCAAAACTGAAAAAAAGAAAAGTTATATGTGGGAAACGACATTAAGCACGAAGGACACT
Source organism: Dioctria linearis (assembly GCA_963930735.1). Classification (NCBI taxonomy): domain Eukaryota; kingdom Metazoa; phylum Arthropoda; class Insecta; order Diptera; family Asilidae; genus Dioctria; species Dioctria linearis. The sequence goes on along the minus strand of OZ005744.1, from coordinate 122,168,556 downwards.
TATCTTTGCATCTTTGCAACTCCGAACGCATGAACCACAAATTTTTCGCGGCGAATCCAAGGTCATTGATCGATCAGCGATAAGGTTATGACACAGGCCGATGACCTTGTTTCTCTTGACTCTACTAGTCTGACTTTCATGTGCACCACATATAAAAAGTTAAACAAGACGTTAAAATTTTGTAAGAAAAAATTGTTAACGTAAATTTTTGCAACAAAAATTGTAAAATAAAGTTTAGTTTTCGCGATAGCTTGAAATGAATTCTTTGAATTAGTGGTTTTGTTAAAAAAGAAGTCTAGGTTTTCGTAGTGAAGAAATTTAACAAAGGACTAAGGGATCAATCACCTAGAGCAACATTTTAGGAAAACGCAATGTAGTAAGGACTAAAATAAATTGGCTGCTGAATTTAAGTTTCGTAAGTTTTGTTTATTGCATTTTTCTTGCATGCACAAAAAATTACCAGAGAAATTATTATTTAAAACTAGCCCCTTGTCAATTGGGGCTATTCACAAGGAATTGCTTACAGCATCATAATTTTTTTTTTACCAAGATATTAGATAATAACTTATTATTTAATCGAAGCAAAATATTAGATTAAGTTAGGGTACTTCTTTTTGTTTGAAAAAGGTCGAGAAAGAAATATATCAGCTGGCCAGTTACCAACTAATATCGCAACCACATTATCGCATGCCCCAGAATCGGTCCGAGTTAGCACTGACAGAAATCTAGGCAGAAGCTATAAAACTAGCACACTAGAATCGACTCTCATGCCGTTTACGTTGCATGACACAATTATAACAAGATCGTTATACCTCATTTGGTTCGCTTCAACGCACAATAAAGTAAAACAAAGCATAACCTAATTAATATAACCATAACCCGAACAATTTATGTTAATAAATGGAAACTGTTGGTACTCACCTGGTATCAGGCTTGAGTTTACCTGAATTGTTGACTGATCGTCATCCGATATATGTCGAAATCCCTCGCTGAACGTTCAAGTTTAAATATCCAGGAGCCCTAGCGCTGCCCTTCACAAACACACAAACACAACAAGTGCTTCAAGGCTTCCCGAAATATTGCGTCTGTTTCACGCACTAAACTGCAGAGAACAGAATTTAATTTAATTCTGTTAATTCTTTAATAAATTCCCGCACGCACTACACTAAACTGCAGAGAACAGAATTTAGTTTCATTCTTTCAATAAATTCCCGCACTGCACTACGTGACGATTAAATTATCAGCTTCGACCACTATTCAACCGGCATTCTCACTTATCTTACTTTAGAAAGTAAACAACAAGCTGACAGCTACATATTAAGGGACTGGCCCACACTCTCACGTCGTTTGCACATTACACGTAGGTTGTAGTAGGCACGGGGCACCCACGCAAAACTTCGAGCTCGACGGTTTTGAGGTCACCTACAACTAGCAGCAACAAACAACTTTTAAAGAAATTGACCATTCCACTCTATTCTATTCTTCCTGGACAATTTTACGAAATTGTAACACACAGAAAGTTAACAATATTAAACGACAAATCTCCCACTTTCATCTACCAAACCACTACTTCTGCCATTGATCTCACTATTGTCTCTTCAGATCTCTCCCTGATAGCAGACTGGTCTACATTCAATGACACTATGGGTAGTCTACATATGTCATGCATAACTAAACTCTATAATCCCAATCAAGTTTCTCTCACGGGCTGTCAAGGACAGTTCATTCCCAGAAACTTTAACAGAAAAACCCTAAATCTTAATATTTCCTCCTCTCTTCGAAATTTCAATAATAATAATCCCACCATAATGTACAACCGTTTTATTGAAACCATACACAATTCCACTCTTCGGAATCCCTCTGCTACGGCACGCAAGAGGCATCCGAAACCCTGGTGGAACAAAACCTGCTCCAAAGCGGTGGTTCTTCGCAGATATGCCATTAGGTAATTCTCTCGACATCCCACTAGATCGAACTACGAAACCCTAAAAAAACAAGAAACCGTAACTACTCAGATCCTAAGACGGAAAAGAAAAAAAAACTGGGAAGAATTCTGTCTATACATCTCCCTCGAATTTTCGGCTTCTGAAAAGTGGAAAAATAGTAGGATATTCAGAGAAACACACAAGCGAAAACAGTGCAAGTTTCCATTGGAAACCATGGTAAGGAATATAGCTGGTCCTGCAGGCCTACACTGGGAATACCATCCCCCAGATCCCAACATTGTGATCTCCTCCTACCTGTGTTGAAATCAGCCAATAACCTATTCTGAACTAGAAAACTCTCTTACTAATAAGAAAGACTCCGCCCCGGTCCGGACTATATAAGATATAGCCTTGTAGCTAGCCTCTCCACTTTTGCCAAACTCAAAATTGTCACCCTTTTTAACTCTCTCCTCACCGAAAGCTGCATTCCTACTGATTGGAACCAAGTGGCAATCATCCCCGCACTAAAAAAAAGTAAAGACCCAATGGAGCTTAACTCATCTTCACGAAAATCTTTGAGAGCATTCTAAAGAATAGAAGAGAACATTTCTTGGAATCTAGAAGCATAGTACTTCCATCCCATCAAATTTTGTTTCCGTAAAAATTGATCCTCTACACATTGCGTTTTAACTCTGTGGGCGCACCTCAACTTGGGCATAAAACAGGGACAGACGTCGTCGCATTCCTTGACATCTAAAGTGCATTTGGCAAAGCATGTCCCAGTATTCTGGTGGAAAAAAGCGGTCAGAAAACTTGCCCGATCAACTTATAGCAACTTAAAGCGGCTTTACGCTTAAAAACAAATAACCGTAGTGATCGGAAATATCAGCAGCAGCAGCTATCATTCACACCAGGGCTTTCACCAGGGTTCAGTACTCAGTCCAATCCTTTTTAACTTCTACACCAAAGACATTGGCTCCACTTTACACGATACGCTGATGATATATGCATCTTCTCCAGTTGCGCTACTTTGATCAGCTCTTTAGACGCGATTCAATACGGCATAACTATTATATCTGCCAACTTGCAGAAAATAGGTTTAGAAATATCTCCTAACAAATTCCGGATACTTATAGTTGAGAAGCGCTTGCGTTGGCATGATAATATCCCCCACCTTCTCTTAAATATCAACCAGATCCCCTACGTCCCTGAGACTACCTTCTTTGCACTCCAAGTGGTCTGGAAAGGCGCATATATTGAAGGAAATGTTTTCAGCTTACGATCATCATCAAATCACTTTACGGAGTCAGATGGGAAGCCAACCCAGAAAGCCTGCACTCTTATCCACTTTCTGTGGACCCCAAGCCACATGGGAGTAGATGGTAATGACACGCTGGCAAAGGAAGCTCCGAGCAGTCCTTCAGACACCGAAATACCCATCCTTCCTAATGAACTGCTACCTAATCTAAGAAATGAAAAGCTCAATGCTTGGCAGGTTAAATGGAACTGCTCAACAAAGGGAAGAACCTTCCACTCCTTAGTGCATTCTGTTGGAAAAAAGCCTTGGTGTAGTAAGCTAGGGCTTTCTCGCGAGACGATCACAATAACAACCAGACGAGTATTTAAATAAAATCAACATCAAAGACTCCCTCATCTGTGCATGCGGAAGCGCCACGAACACCACACCGCGACCACAAAGTCTTCCACTGTAATAAAATCTCATCATCTCGAAGAAACAATGTTATGATTGAACTCACATCCATTAACCCAATCTTCACCAATTATACGAGCCTGCTTAAGGAGGGTAATATTGACGCGATAAAGGCTCTCATAAAATACACGAAAGAGTTTGACATTATTTTGTAAATATATGTATAATTGAAATGGAGGCAGAATCCGGCTAAATTAAAAGAAAAAGTAGAAAAACAAAATATATATATATATACATATATATATAAATCCTACTAACCTACAATTCAACTCATGAACTACACTAATGCTATAATACAACAAATGAAATCCATTGGAACAACATAATTATCATCTAGCCTCCGTTAATTTGTTTGTCTCAAGGGAAGGCAGTCTTTATATTACTAGCTGGCACAACAGATATCTGTAAGGCTGGCCAAGTCGTGTTCTGCGTGTTACTTGTAAGGGATCTTGCTGCGCTCTGCCCCATCAGAAGAAGAAGAATTGCCCTATTGAAGTGTGATTTGTAAAGGCAGGCCAATATAATTATGTCCATTACAGGAATTGACATATGTTGTCAGTTTATAGTTCTGCTTTGGTAAACAATTACCGTACAGATTAAACAACAATATTAAATAAAAAAAGTAAGAAGAAGAAAATATTAATAATAACATAAAAGAAAAAGAAATACATAATTAATGAGAAAAAAAGATATAAAACAAAAAATCGGAAGTGAAATTTAAATTAAGTAAATTAAGTAAGAACTCCGAAAATATGCGACTTTTCCTTGATGTTTGATTTTATAGAGGGCAGTCTAAAGCAAGGTATATTTCGTGGTGTACGAGTGGGAGCATTAAAGTCAATTCTAGATGGTATGATAGGACAATCAAATACACAGTTTACCATCTTAAAAAGATAGACATTATCCAGGTAGGCTCTGGGATTAACCAAGGATAGCAAATTAAAATGACTGAGCCTTTCGGGATATAAACGAAATATTATAGAATTTAAGTAGCAAGAGTCTGGAAATTTTTCTCTGAATTGTCTCGATTTGATCAGAATAAGAAGTGCAAAATGGATTCCAAACTTGACGTGAATAGTCAAGGATACTTCTAATTATACAAAAACAAAAAGAATAATATAAGAATCGGAGCATTTAAAGGACTTGTATATACGAAAAATATACCCGTTTAACCTAAACGCTGTAATATGGGAGGCAAATGTAAGCTTTGAATCAATTTAACTGCGAAGTCATTTATTTCATTCACACGAGAGATAGAAATATTATTAATATTATAATCGAAATTGATGGAATCACGTTTCCTAAAGAAAGACATAACTTAACATTTATTGATATTAATTTGTAGAAAATTCTCATTACACAAGCTTCGAGCTTCTTTATGTCCGTTTGAAGGCAAAAACAGTTATTGATACTTGTATTTCTCCTAAATGTCTTAGCATCGTCGGTATAAAGTAGGCAGTTACTCTCAATTAAAGTGGGTAATTTGTTAATGTAGATCAAGAAAATAAGAGGATCGAGGATTGCGCCTTGGGGAACGCCAGACAGCTATTTGTAAGGGATAGACCGGAAACGATTGAGAACAATGAAGCTATTTCGATTAATTAGGAAGGAGAAAAACTAAGAAATTGTATTTGTGTGGAATCCTAGATGCGCCATTTTGAAAACAACACGTTAATGTGAAATTTTATCAAATGCATCTGAAACATAGGTGTGAATGGCATTAACTTGTGCGCATTCATCAAGAGTGCTAGCTATAGTGTAAGTGAAAAGGACAAGATTGGTAGTGGTTGAACGTCCAGGAAAAAATCCATGATGCTGGTCACAGATATGCGCCTTAACTTGATAGAATAGCTGAAAATGGGCAATTCTATCGAAGATGAGAGCAAGGCGCTGTTCGATATTGATATAGGCCGATAGATAGTAATAAGTCGAAGGTCACCATATTTATAAATCGGGGTAACCGAGCTATTCTTTAAGATCTGGAGGAAAAGTTTCGTTGCGAAATAAAAAATGCTACAAATCGTATTAAATCTTAAAATTTTGAGTATGAGTTGCACTTAGACAATTGCAGTTATAGTTATGGGTGCCCAAATTTTTAAGATTTAATCTGAGCTGTAGCATTTTTATTTTGCAACGAAACTCGTGTTGAATTTTTCTTTTTCTACTTTTTAGTGCAATTTATTTAGGAAAGTTATTTAATTTAAAAGGTTTTTTATTATATTTTGTTTTCTAGTTTTTAGTCATTGACGCTATACATTCTTGAATCTCGCCTCTCGGATTGCGATTTAACTTAAATTTAACCTGTTTTTATCTTCTTTAACTTTTTTTTTTACTTTTTTAACTTGTATAACATCTTGTAACTATTTCTAACTTTGTTTTAATTTTTACCTCTTTTCTTTTACAACTTTTTTTACCTCGACTACCTAATCTCGACTCAATACTTTGGACTCACCACTCTCGACTATCGAATCCTATCAAACACGGCCCATATTGGGAAACGCCAAGGGTGGTAGCTACCACCTCCAACCCAAAACCGTCCAAAAAGTAAGAAAATTTTACCCCATTCACTCATTCGAAATCAAAAAACCCCATGTACATCCCTCCATGTTTACTACCCTAAAAGTTTTTTGTCACGAGCGGAACTCTCAGGCGTTCAGGCACTCAGACACAAAGTTTTTTAGTTAGGGATTTGTAGTTGATAAAATTTATTTAAAAACAGTGAGAATAATGTAATCCACATAAAGTATCAGCCTGCATTAATTGTTGGTAGTAATGTATATGTCGTAGACACTTGATGTAACTAAGCACATCACGAAAAGTCGATATTGTAATACCAACCGATATAACCAAATGCATGGAATGGCCGATGAGCGGTGCAGTGGAAGTCTTGACTAGGCTTGCGTGCCAGTCATACACACGCGACTCGAACAAAAAGTCGCACCTCGGCGTGTGTGTTCCTGTGGGTTCAAGTCGCGTGCGTGAGAGCGTGTGTGTATGGATGTCTCGCAAGACTGAGTGCGACCTCCCCCTTCACCGCTCATCACCCTCTCCTAGCATTCGGTTAGGTCGGTTGGTATTGCATTATCGACGTAAAGGCTTATAGCATTTCATTAAGAGGCTAAAATTTTTAGACACATCATGTAAAGTCATTCAGCGTAAATTGCTACACTACCTGCCTACATTTCATGAACCGCTTGGAGTTTTCGTGAAGTGCTGAGTTCACATCAAGTGTCTACGACATATACATGCATGTGGTGAATGGGAGAGAAAAACACTAATGCATTAGAAATTATACTTCACGAACAATTTTATAAATTAAAGCTATAAATGCTTCCAACTTGACATCTTTCGGCTTCAATGGCTTTCGACTTGGCTGCGTCGTTAGTTACGTCCAACATCTTGGTATCATACATGTACATACATGTAAACTCATTCCATATACCCGCAACGTGCTATAATCCAGATAATTTATTCACTTCAAATAACTTCCTATTCCTTCCGTTATCACACTGAACTACCAATTTATGCAGACAACCAAGAGATATCAAGTTATGTCTATAATTCCGCAAGATCTATCATTCTAGGAAATGTACATCCTTACGCAAATTAGGACTATACTCCACCGATAGTCCTTCAGTGGTGTGCAGAATCTATAAAATGAGCAGTCCACATGTGCTATACTCTCTCTCTTGATAAATCTTATATTGAAGTGGTCGCAAGAAGAAGCTAATAAACAAAAAAAATCGTTTTTTTATGCACTGCTCTTATACATCATATACAACGGACAGCGATTATCTATCACATATTGAGTCTCATATAAAAGTAAATTGGACTATCAAGAAAGACGAACCTTATTTTTATGAGACCAGTTCAACATTTCCTTCTCATCACTCATGTAAACGACAGCCGCATCCGCAGATGAATTCATTTAGCAGATAAGATACGAAACTTTATTACGTGGCATATATTCGGCGACGGGAGTAAAGTGAATATTAATTAACGCCATTTCAATTTGTGCCTATGCACACATTTATTGATAAATCTATATTAACTACTATTACTAATACTACAACTCGTGCAAACTAGGAGTGTATAAGTTAAAGAATTTCAAGTACCTATGTACATACAATAATTCAAATGAACACTTGTGTAAAGTAATAATTGAGATTCTTCACAATCATATCTAAAGGTGTAGATTTCAACCAATCAAAAAAAAAACAAATACAGTCCAAATTGCCCCTCAGCAGTTGATTTCATCATTGTAAAAGGGAATTATGCATGGCGTCAGTCACAGGAGTTCAATTTCCATGAAACTTATGTACTTGTGCTCCGTCGACCAATACATAACCTAACAAACTACAAGCACATATTTAAACAAACCAACAAATTAATAAATTAGCTAATTATTTAAACAAAATCAAACAACATCTAGCCAGACTTGGCAATCGAGATTTAGCCAGACAGGGAAACACCAAGTCCGTTTACTTGAATACTTGAAGTGTACTTGAAGTAGAGATCAAATAATCAAAGTATCATGTAAATGCGAATTGACTTCAAGTATACTTGAGTCAAGTAAATCACAAAATTTTGTTCGATTTACTTAAAAAAATTCATGGGCTTCAGGACTTGAACATTTTTCATTTCGGCGAGTTATGAAAACGGCAAAGAGAAACAAGAAGAAGATAATTGTTGATAATTCATATTGTGAATTTTAGCACTTTTTTTAAAATATTTATCGAAAAATCCATACTTATGTACTGAGCCCATTGACTTATAACAAGCGTATTGCCATTTTCCTATAGGAGAGAATGGCACAAGTGTTATAGTTTTCTCTTTCGCGGTATGGCAGATTTAGAGCTACCAACGTTATTTGATGATTTTATGTCGACTGAAAATGTAATCACCGGAAGAAGAATAAGATAAATAGAGTGTTTGCCATCCTCCGCCTCTCTTGTCCATACGCAAGATTCAGGTAAAAATATCCTTTTCAAAATTAAAATCGGAATGAGTTTGGTTGCTTATAAGCGATTAAAATATCACTTGGACACAAGAAAATATATTTTTTAATTTAATTCGATTTGCGGGTGTAAAATTTCATCTGATTGGTTGAATTTTACATGTTTTTTATGTAGTAAACGTTATAAAGGGGCTCAAACCCTGATATACAGAAATACAATATTTTTGTCACATGAAATAGCAAATTGTTCAATCCATTGTTATAAGTTAGTATTTGTCAAAGGTAAAATGTCACTTCAAGTAAATTTCAAGAAAATTTCTAGTCAAGTAATTATAATTAATTCAACCAAAACCCTACTTGCTTTTCAAGTGGATTTCAAGTCAAGGACACAAGTCTTCACCTAAACGAACTGACCGTAAAATTGCATAACCGAACACATAGCGCATTCTTGGTTGTGACAGGGAAATCAAAATGTCTGCATTATTTTGTGACACAGCATTCAGTTGGTTTCTTGCAGTCTTCAAAGAGCTGAACAGAAGACTCTGTTGGGGTGGTGTTTCATTGGGATAAGAATGAGTGCTCTGCAGAGCTTCCAGACACAATTCTTCATATTTCCTTTGTGCATTGTTACTAGTAGTACCATAGTACCCCATAGTCTCCTACATTCATTTTTATGATTCCTTCGTGGCCAGTAGGAACCCGAGTGTTCAACTTTAATACTCAGAGATAGTGGGACATTTTTGTCTTTATGAAGATTTTAAACAAAGTTCTGAATTGGAGTAGGAAATGCATCTGTACATTATTTCAGAATAAAATTTTCTTTATTTCCCGTCCTTTTATTTCGTTCGTTTATTTCAGGAAATTCACCTAATTCCGCTTTTGTGTTCGCTTAAATATTTCAAATTGTTTGCACACGCAGTGATTACATTTTTTTCAATTTTAATTTGTTGTAGACGCAGCTCTTTTAGGACTTACGTCATTTTGCACTTTTAAGTGCTCCTATTTAGAAAAGGAAAATTCATGCTTGCAAAAATGTCTCCTCTCTTTCATTCTTTCAACAAAAACGATATAGTAATACCTCAGGTGTATTCACCATATTTTAGGACCATGTAGGGGAATTTAGAACAAAACAGGTGTAAACTGGAACTTGTACTTTCAGTCTTGAAAGCAATATTTTATATTATTCGACTTGTCCCAAGCAATTTCTTAGTATACTAAGTTTACTATATTATAGTATAAATTATTGAGACCAAATACTTCCTTTGATGAAATTCTGCAATGAAATGAAGGAAAGAATTACATTTATGATAATTGACAGGTCAACAGCTGTTTAATTTGACAGCTTACTACTTGCGTATTTCGTGCATTATATGCATTTTTCAGCAAACGATATCGTTTTGACGATGTGGTTTTACCATGCATTGTAGATTATGCATTATACTCCATCAAAGTGATCCCATTGGAATATATTTGTAATAATTCATAGTTTGAGTATGAGAAGTATTGTAATGAGTGAAAAAGAGTTGTCTATATTCGATATGTTATGTATGGATGAATCTATGCCTTCGTTTTACTTTGTAGCTTTGTTATTGTTGATTAAGGCGATAGCAAAGTGTTTGTTACGGATTTGGAGAACATCGAGAGGATCAAGGAGTCAATTCATGTCAATTCAAGTCAATTTTGCGATGTTTCTCCCGATGATGTCGTCATATTTTATGGTTGTCCCTGGTCCTCGCCGCTCATTTTTAGCCCTTAAATTGATTTTATGTCATCTTGTAATAGATGGCCTTTGATACTCTATGAAATTTTCCGTTCCGCTGTCGTCTATTCCTTTACGGATGATGCGCCATGTCATTCTCCTTTGAGAGTTAGCTATTAGTGGGAGAATGGCGGAAGGAGATAGGAGTAAATAGTTTTTGGATTGTGGGGAGAGTTTATGCAAAGTTACTTAAGGACAATCCAGGAAACAATGGAGATTTCCGACTGTTTAGTTATTGAAATGTTAGCAACTAGAAATGGAAACAAAGAAGTAAAACAAAATAATAAAAAAATCAAATTCTCTTTGAAATTTTTATGAATAAGACAAAAAAAAAATGTGAAAGCGCAGATTACACATGCAACGAAATGGCAAATGATTCATTCTCTTAAATAAATAAAAAGGGACCGAATTTTCAGATTTTGCTCTCATAAAGTTTTCCCGCGCTTTTGTGAAAGGACATTTTTCTGAAATATTGAGAGAGTTCCCATATTGTTGGTCCCATAATTATTGTTGTTGTAATTCTATGATATTTGAACATCACGTGGACGCGCTTCTGTTGACATTCGTTTTGCACTAAAGAGAATAAGTGGATGTAAATGCAACTCTTGCAGGATTCTCTTAGGGTGTTAACAAATTTAAGAACTTTATTTTACAGAAACTTCACATCTCCTTTCAGCACGTTGGCAAAAACGAAATTTATATTTTGCTTAACTGCCCAGCTAGTTTCTCTATTCTCGGGAGAATAGCACTCAAAATTGCGCCTTGAGCTCCAAATATTTTTAGGATGCTACAGGCAGGTGATACAGTACATTTCGGTGGATGAGCTAACAGCCTTCCTACAAATATTCCCACTAGACTTCGAGGCGAAGCTTATCAACTTCTTGCCTCAAATATGCCTACTACTTTCAAAGAAGTGGAAGAAATTCTCGCACATACCTGCCTAGAGAAATTTACCAAGAAGTGGTAAATAAATTAATCACAACTAGGCAGTACCCATTAGAAAATCTCACAGCCTTCATGGCACGAGTAATACACTGTAATAATACTGGCAGTCTATAACGTAGCGGCAGATTACAAATACGGTGCCACAGCAGCACCAGCTGCAAAAACTCAGTTAGACAACTTCGCCAAAAATCCATTAAAAACTGGTGTAAATATAAATAACCCATATATGTGCCAATATCATCTTTTGACTATGGCAGACGGCACTGAAGATGATGTCATTCAGAAAGCCCTTCATATAGAGCGTCTGCAACAAGGTGCCCTAATCCTATAACCTCCAGGGCAATTTCAGCAAAATGTGATTCAAAATACAATACCACATTCACTAGATGCATCAATAACAAATAACGCACAATTCAGTCAAATAAGTTCACCCGTAAATCACAACGTTTTTAATCCTGGCATAATGCCATTCGCTCAGGTTCCCCAGACCCTGTGTACAAACACAAACAGTCCCATACAAAAGACGCACTTCACACAGGTAACCACCTCAGCAAATATCTTAAACAAGAACCAAGGTTGCCAAATATAAATTATTATGTAAATAATAAAAACAATTTTTTAAATAAAATCAGTTGTAGTTTTTGTAATCTAAGAGGCCACAAAAATGCTGGTTTCCTTACATGTAAATATATGCCGTACTGCGTGAACTATAATATGTATAATCACGATATACGTGACTGCCGGAGAGACAATAATCACATTCAAAGACCACATAATAGTGCACCACCAAATCAACGTCCACGAGAGCCGCAAGGCCAAACAACTCCAAAGTATATAACGCAGTGTAAGACATGTGAATTTTTTGGTCGTCCTGGACATGTAGTAAATGCATGTAACCAAAAGCAAAACTGAGAAGCCCGGAGGCAGGGAAACCACGTACAGGCGACCCAATACTCTCCCGCCCGACTTTAAACAACCCATCAAATGAAATTGGGTCCCTTAGCAGCCCGATCCCAGTGTCCCTGCAGTAAAGCTTCCGTTAGATGTAGGCCTGACTAGGCTAAACTTAACTAGTAATCGACACAGGCACTGAGGTAAGTATAATCAAGAAAAGGTAATGAAAATACCTTAAAGGATTTAACCACAATGAGGAATGTACACTTCAGACCCCATTTGGTACCGCAAAGACGCTGGGAAATTGCCAGGGAAACTTCGCTTTTAAAAACAAAATTCCCTGCAAATTTAAAGTCGTAAAGAACTTGCCCGGCCTTTCCGACATGGTCTTCTAGGAAATGATTTCCGACCAACTGTAACGTTGAGGGTCCTAATAAAGCAGTAAGGATTCCTCGCACGGAAACTAATCCTAATGATTTTGCTATGCCATTAGAGTTTGAAACGGACAAGCTACATTACGAAAAAGCAATCGAAATAAGAACAATTGCAAAAGAGGTAGAGTCTAAACGGGCTGAATTATCCGCGTGTAGTGTTTTCAAGGCTTCTGAAACAAGAAAACCTGGCTTTCAACCTCCAAAAGAGCCCAAGGAATGTGAAACAAGCTGCCTGGGCAAACAAGAGACGAACGGAATCAGGCAGCAGTATGTTACCTTAAAGGAACCAATCTGCACACCTGCCCGGTCACCAAATGTCGCCCCACTCCCGTTGAAAACGCAAGAAGAAATGCTCTGTTTATCCCAGAAGATAAGCGATGCAGTCTTCTTGGCAAACGGGTTACTATCATCTGGAGAATTGTGCTGGTTAGTATTCTTCACGCTAACAGTCACCAAATATTCATACACAGCTTAAATTTATAACTGTATTCAATAAAATACTACACAATAGTCCCGCTAATATTCGCAAAAGGCCACAAGAACACACAGGTTCCAATATTAAATAACAAGGAAGCTGCAAGTACCAATACAGACGGAAACGACTGTCTAAAGTCTACTTAAAAGCTGCATATATCTGTACCGTCAAAAATTCCTAGGCATAAGTCCTTTTTAAGAAACGAAGTCAATACAAGAATCCGAGCGAGTCGCTAAGGCCTATATTAAATGTGCATATTACTCCACCGTCTTCCGATTAAAAAAATTCTACATGGTCTAAATTCACTAGCATCGACGGGCATAAGTACTCTACACAACCTAAGACAAAAACCACACAGGTATATCAAACTCAGCCGTCAAAAGCAGGCAGCCTAAAAATTAATTATATACACCGCACAAAACAATCGAAAAGGAAGAATAAGTCAACAGAAGGTTCAGCTGAAAAAACAGCAACACTGCAACATGTACGATATCTATACCTAGACTCCGAAAGACACAAAACCATACCCGCGAGTTTCTAGATTACAGCATGAATACAGCTTAGAACCAAATTTAACCGCGGAAGAAAAAACTGCGATATCAGATCTCTGCGCAGAGTATTACGATATCTTCTTCCTCAAAGGTGGATATTTGTCCACTGTGATTAACTCGCCTATACAAATGCTATAACGCATAATATTCCATTGGTGCAAAATCGAGTAAATGTACCGCCTACCTGAAATCCAGCAGAAGGTAATTAATGAGCAGCTAAAACAAATGTTAGAGAGCGGGATATTCCAGTCTAGCAAAAGGTCTTGGAATTCACGTCTACTAGTTGTGCCTAAGAAGGCGGGACCTCACGGGGAAAAAAGGTGGCGCGTCGTTGTCGACTTTCATAAGTTAAACGAAAAAGCAATAGGCGATGCATTTCCGCTACCGAGGATATTCTTGACCAACTAGATCATGCTAAGTATTTCACCAAACTCGATTTGGCCAACGGTAATCATGTAGTTCTTGTCGACAAAAAAGATCGACACAAGACAGCTTTCAGCACAAGTTATGGGCACTACGAACTCAAGCGTACGCCATTCGGGCTCAAAGAAGCCCCTGCCACATTTCAACAACTAATGAATTTCGTTCTTACAAGCCTACAAGGTCACGAATGTTTTGTTTACCTAGATGACATTCTCATCTGTGGTAAAATTCTAAATGTTCACAACGAAATGTTGAGAAAAGTCTTGAACAAGTTGAGAGATAACAACATAATTTAAAACTGCAGCCAGAAAAGTTCCAGTTTCTAAAAAGAGATTTTGTTTATGTGAGAGCTAGTCTCGGACGTGGGAGGGAGTGCCGGTTTTTTAATGGACAACTCAGTTTTTAAACTTCAAATATAAAATTTTATTAAATACTTCAATGTATTATAAATTCATTTGCTTAACCTAATATCACAAATTCATTTACTAAAAAAAACTACAACTACAACTACAACTACAACTACAACTACAAACTACTAAAAATTCAATATAAAAATTCAAGCAAAGAAAAATAAAATAAAAAAAATAAAAAAATGAAAAAAGGCGAACTAAAATTCAAATTCAAATTCTATGGGCTCCTGCTGAGGCGCTGCCAATTTTCTCCTAGCTCTGAAAAGGGAGAGAAGATCAGAATTACTATCTGTCATCAAACAAAGAAAAGGGGAAAATATTGTTGCTGCTAGTGCGTGAGGGCACAAGAGCAGTAAAATGCTTCTGTCAGTACAACTAGTCAGATTAGTCTCTGACAGTATTCTGAGCGTGCGCAGAAGAGTAGCAATATGCTACTATGAAGAAGAGGATGTAGCAGATTATTCTCTGCAGCAGAATTATTCTTCTGCGTAAATGTGAGCAGCAGATTATTCTCTGCAGCAGAATTATTCTTCTGCGTAAATGTGAGCAGCAGATTATTCTCTGCAGCAGAATTATTCTTCTGCGTAAATGTGAGCAACAGATTATTCTCTGCAGCAGAATTATTCTTCTGCGTAAATGTGAGCAGCAGATTATTCTCTGCAGCAGAATTATTCTTCTGCATAAATATGAGCAGGGGATTGCAGATTATTCTCTGCAGCAGAATTATTCTCTGCAGCAGAATTATTCTTCTGCTTCAGTGTGGGCAGGAGATTGGTAAATGATGGAATTTTCAGATTATTCTCTGAAATATAGAATTATTCTTCTATTTTGGAGGTTGGGAATGATATTCTTGTTAATCGGATTATTCTCCGAATCAGATGAGTTCTGAACCAAGAATGATTTTCTGCTGTGGCTCGTCGGCTTTATATAGCCGCTGCATCCAGTTATGCGTTCTCGCCTTTTGGCGTTGCCCTAGCAACGATTGATGCACTATCTGAATGTACCTCAGACAGCTGACTGACGTAATGTCATTTTCTGTCACTGAGAAATTGTAAATATACGAGATGGTGGTACACTTTTGAGGTAAGCTAAAAGTTTTGTACAATTTTTGTTATGAATAATAATATTCTTATATGTTTCAGGTATTACACTTATTTGTTGGCACGTTTGGACATCGCTGGATGAACGGAAGGAAGTTCCCAACTATTAGATAAGTAGTTTTTTGTTAATTTCATTTAGATTTTAGTTCTTTGTGTTTCCTTATTTCCCTTTTCTATAGGAGAAAATATTTCATCGTGGGAAGGATTAGAAATATGGATGGTATTTACAACGAGGGACCATCATCATGTATGTGTGGCCTAAACAGTTTACTTAGAATATAAATGTTTTAACGAAGGTGCGCCGCCAGACCCAAGTAAGACGGCCTGCGTCCAAACCTTCCCCTTCCAATAAGAGTAAGGCAAGTCCAATCCTTTTTTGGAATTACCAATTATTACAGAAAATTTATCCCAGACTTCTCCAAAATTGTACGTCCAATTACGAATTTACTCCGAAGGAGGTAAAGTTCACTTAGACTGAGCAATGCCAAGAAGCATTTCAAGGCATTAAAAATGCTTTAATTTCTTCACCACTTTTAATTTACCGCCATTTTTCAAAATCGTTTAATCTAACCACGGACGCAAGTAACGAGGCTCCAGGAGCTGCGCTCTCTCAAGCAGAAGTCGGAAAGGACCAGCCCATTGCAAGCCGTGAGTTCAATAAAGTAGAAAGAAACTACTCTAGAACAGAGAAGAGTTATTGGCTATTGTCTGGACTACGAAGAATTTTATGTGCTACGTTGAAGGCCGAAAATTCGCGGTCTACACAGACAATAAACCGCTCCACGGTGTCTTCAATGTGAAAGACCCGACTTCCCGTTTGGTTAGACTTCACCACAAATTATCTGAATTCGATTACGACATCAAAAAAAAAATACCCCAAGATAATGTTGCAAACCCAACCGAAAACCGACCGAAACCCAGGCCGCCAAAATAGAACCAACAACAACTACCCCTGAGAATTATTCCTCTTCAAAGAATAATTCTCTTTTTCTCAGGGGGCAGGATTGTTATATACCTAAAATAAGGGGAATTTGTATAATCCCTAAAACAATAAATTTTACCTAGAATTCAATAAATTTTCATATATGCCTTAAAATCGGGAAATTTTCATAAAAGCTGTTCTGCCCAATGAGAACACTCAATATAAGTAAGGATGTGGACTGTAAATAAGAACGCCGGGGAATATTTTAAAGTCAGTGGTTTATTAGACACACACGTCAAACTTAATCACAAAATTCCAACCTTAACTAGAACTAAATTTAATAGAGTTCAATTTCAATTTAGATAACCTTACTTAACAACTAAACTTCAATTCTGTAAATTAATTCAATAAAGTCGCTTACTCACTAGTTTCACTTATGTCTCTAATTTCAATTTATAGACAATACTGTCAAAGCAGAGATAACTTTGAGCAATGGCACTATATATATAAATATAATAATCAATGGGAAATGCAGTATGAAATATAATATGATCAATCAACAAATGAACTCACCAATTTAAACAATGGAATCGACTTTATGGTGTTGGTAATTAGATAGTTAGTGGTTATCTTAGTCGTTCCCCGGAGCATACTTTACTTCAGTCGAGAGCCAAAGGAAAGGTGTAATTTGATTAGTAGAATTCTTGTTCTAGTCATTCCCCGGAACAAAATACTTTACTTCAGTCGAGACCAAAAGCAAAGTTGTATTATTAGTGTTTATTCTAGTCGGTTCCCAGAATAAATATCTTTAGCTCAGTCGAGACCCAAGATAAGGCTTTGAGATTACTAAGTGTAATTCTAGTCGCTACCCGGAATAACTATCTTTATCTCCGTCGAGACCCAAGATAAAGTGATTGTGTTAACACAATTTATTCCAGTCTAGACCCAGAACAAATATCTTTATCTCAGTCGGTACCCAAGATAAAGTTGTTATGTTAGTAAATTTCATTCCACTCAGACCAAGAATAAATATCTTTGTCTCAGTCGATATACAAGAGAAAGTTAATTTGTTAATAATTCTATTTTATTAGCACTAGCCAAGTCGATTTTTAAATGATGCGTAATCTATGAAACCTGGATCCGAAAGGAGATAGATTCAAGTTGGCCTGCGACTTACATTGCCTCTGAAATGCGCACGGCACCAACAAATTATCATAAAATGCACACGGCACCAAGTTATTTTACATTGTGCATAGCAACCAAAGTACATTGACCTTAGCAGCTGTGCGTAGGTAGCAACAGAAACGTCTGTTGACCTAATTAGATGTCAATTGACCCTAACAGCTGTGCTTCAGAAAATACAACGTATGATCTCTTAACGATGAGAAATAATATTATATACCTCTACATACATAATATGTCCATTTTCAAATTATTTTCAAGTCCTAAAAGTTGTTTATATTATTTTTGCTAAATTATCATCGGCTAAGAATAAGAATAAAAAAATATATGAATGCCGATGTGGAATTCATTAAAATGTCTCTGTGGAACGAGCCTCTAGTTTGTAAGTGTGGATCCTGTCGCACTTCTATGTTGCCTGCTCTGTGGCAATCCTACATTGCCGACTCCCTGATTTCTTTAGAGAGGGGAACATGACATCTGACGTTTATCCAATGTCTGAGATGTTGTCGCTGATGGCTGTTGGACGTAATTTTTCTCTCTGGGAAGAGAAACATTCGGTAAGTTGCGAGTTTTACATAATTAAAAAACATGGTTCTTTGTGGTGTCTTTGTTTTTCTTTTTCGGCATACATGAAACGTACCTTTAAAAAGATGCACCACAAATTTTTTTCTGTGAGGACAGCTACATCGTGGAAGTTCGAGCTCGAACAAAAGCTTGCCTTTTATATAGACAAAGAAATCGAATCAAAAAGTATTCCCACAAAATGACTTGGGAAAAACAAAAGTTCAATTTTTCAATCCAAGTCGTTTCGCTAAAAAAACTCCCGCGACAAATTGTCAGTAGAAATAATTAATTTAAAAAATATATCAAAAGACAAACCGAACTTTCAGTACGATTTGTTGCGAAAAATGCAATATGTTATACGTACATACATATTACGAAAAGATCTTTCGCGATAAGAAATGCGCGCCGCATACATACATTGCAAGGATATGCGCGTCGCGATTTTAAACGACGGGACGGTGGCTAATGTTTATAAAAGCATCAAATAACATTTTTTCAAGCCGCTATCCATCGACAAATATTCTGGACAAGTTTAATCATGCCCGAAATAAATGTAAAATTTTTCTCAGGGTAAGAAAACGCAACTAAGCAGTTTCTACCCTGAACTACGGCTCTTGATTAACATAAGAAGTGATTAAGAGTTGAGTTGGATTTTTAACTTGGTTCGGCACGGTCTCGGTCGGGTAACAAATAAAGATTACTAAGAAAAGCGATTGTAGAGATCTTTTGGTGTGCTAAATAAAAAGTAACATAAAAAAAGGGATTGTTGTAAAACCAAAAACGGAAAAAGCGTTTTTGGTTCGGTCGGTGGTGAGAAAGAAAAAAAGGAGGAGAAATCAAACAAGCGTATTGTGAGAATAGTTTAAGGAATAAGAAATTAGGAAGGAAATTGTGAAAGTGCGAGTCAAGGTGGAAATAATAATTTAAAAGTATAAAATCAAGAAAATAAGGCGTGTTAATAAAACCGAGCAGATACCCCCTATTGGAATATACGGCAGTGAGTACATCCCTATATCAATATATTTGTAACAGCTCTCTTTTGGGCAAAATCCAATGAATCTAAGGCTGTGCGACCTGCACTGGCCCAGATATGACAATTCTAGTCCATTCTACGTCTCATGTAGGACATGTAGAGGAGCCCTACATTCGATGGGCTGAATTTTTTTTTATACCTTTTCAGAAATACAAAATATTCCGATACATCTTTGGCAATAGAGAAGATGTTATCTGTCCAGCTTAACTGACTGGAAATATTGACGCCAAGAGTGCATAATGATTGTGTATCGCAAATCAGTGGCGCATCAAAAGAAAAGGGAGTAGAAACTTACAATCTTCTTTTAAATAGGTGAAACAGCTTCTCGACTAATACCCTAGGTAGACGGACAAAATCAGTGAACATTCGTTCGTAATTGATTTTTTCAAAAATCAAGTTACCCAAGGTTTTTTTTGATTAAAACGAAAGTCCTGTCAATTTTTGTATGTAATTGACAACCCATTTATAATAATTAAAATTAAAATTCAATGGTAAATCGATATTTGAAAAATTCAATTACGAACGAATGATCATTGATTTTGCCCATCTGCCTAGGGTATTAGATCCATTGAATTCGATGCGGTTCGCTTTGCCCCAAGTGAGGATTTTGGCAAGCTCATTATTCAATGACATAATCATGCGATCTCGGTTGACAGAATTGGAATTCGCTCTGGAGTCCGAAAGAATGTCAAAAGAGTAAGTGAAATCAAAGATACTGTCATCGGCAAAACTATAGATGGGATTGATAACAAAGCGATAACAAAGCCCTGGGGCACACCGGCATTTATAGAGTGAGATTAAGATATAACGCCGTTTAATACAATACTAACTAGCCGACTGGACAGAAAACTTTTGGTCCATAATAGAAGAGGAACGGAGAGATCAACTGCTTTAAGTTTGGCTAAAAGGGCAAGATGCCAGACTCTATCAAAGGCCCTTGAAATGTCTAGAGCGACGATTTTGGACTTGAATATTTCCCTCGTATGGATGTGTATCGGCTCTTGTCCATCTTGTCCACATCCACACGGGGAATGCAAAACTGGTGTCTGTGAAGTGGGTGAAAGACGAGAATTTGAAGCGAGTCGAGCCTTAATTAAATGAGCTCTATCCAGAGAGTCAGCAACCGCTTCACCACCAAGGGCGGGTACAGCGAGGTCCATCGGGGCGATCGCCCCCCTAGAGCTCTAATGAAATCAAAATGTATACTTAAAAATGTCCGATCTAATTAAATTATGTTAGAAATTTAAAAGAAAAATCTTTTTAAAAATTACTGTTTCTAAATTCGCACGTAAAAAATAGAAAATAATTTCTCCCTTGACTTAATTAGTACATCACAAAAGTTCTATAGGGTTCCCTTTAATTTGCATTTGATTAATTTTGAAACTATATTACATTTGTGTATAAATTTTAAAATTTTCACGGTATACAAAGAAATGAAAATCTTGGCAGTTCAAATTTTAACACTATAGTAAATAACAATTTCCCGAAAATGATATTTGGAACTCTTAATATTTATCAAATTACTTACAAAATTATATCTCTGGAAATACTGATTTAGTAAGACTTTAGATAATTTCCTAAGATAGGAAAAAGTTCTGTAGTGTTCCGGATGCTGGTGAACCTTATATATACGACGATATCTTTCTTTAATTTGAAGAACTTTAATCAGTTGGTGACTATACTAGGTCGGAAAATTGTTCGTTTTCCTTTTAGCTAATGGGATATATTCTCGAATACCGGTGTTGGCTATCTCGTAAAAATTCTTGAACGATTGGATAGGATCAGTTGAAATAACCGACGAAAAGTCAATACCATTGAGGTAGTTACACAAACCAGTGTAATTTCCCACTGCGAAGTTCCTTTCTCTTATTCATTACGAGATGGTTTTGGCACAGAGATATTCAAATTAATGTCTAGTGGAGGATGATGAGGGTCCATCTGTGAAAGTGGGTATGTGGATAATGATATGCGAATGTCATTCTGGGCGATATCTGTTCTTACTAAATCTAGAATCCTATCATTAAAATTTTTGACGTTATTAAATTGGTTTAGGTGGCACAGAGACACAATATTGATCAGGGAATGGAATGCTTGACTGAAAACACCAGAAGGCAACATACAATCTTCAGTTCCATCTAAATACCAAGAAAGATATGGGGGATTGAAGTCCCCCAAGAATAAAACGCGAGAGTTTTTAGGTAATTGTAGAATTCTGTCACTTACTCTAGAGAAGAGAGAATTGTAAGACTCGTATGTGCTATTAGGAGGTATATAAACACAGCACACGTATAAAATAAGATATCGTAGTTTAACAGCAACCCACACAACCTTGTCAGTGATCTCCTGGTGATGTAAACAAAATGAGCTAAGGGATTTATTTACAGCGATAAGACAACTTCCACCATCCCTCATACCAGAAAGCTCTAAGTTCCTGCCCTTTCTATATACCATGTATCGAGCATCGAAAAGTTCAGCACTAGAGACATAACCCTGTAAGAAAGTATCAGTAAGGCATACAATATCATAATTACTGGAAAGTAATGACAAATGAATCTCAGCGGTTTTAGTTCTTAGCCCCCAGACATTCTGGTAGTAGACGTTAAGTGACACTAAAAGACTATGAACTAAGTCTTCTTTATTTGAAGAAGATCGAGACACTGATCATTTTTAATAATAATGTTGTATCGCCGCCTCTCGTGCTTTCCTAGGAGAAGAAGAGGGAGCGGGAGCTGGAAAAGAACTTAATTTGTGTTTTTTTTTTTGTAAAGTAAAAGCACTTCGATCGATTACGAAATTTTTTATTCTTTTTATATAAAAAGGTTTATATTTAAATCGCCACACTAACTATTTGGCTTACTTTCAATTTAATTAATTAATTTAAAATTTAATAGGATCTTAACAGATTCTGTACGCGAACCGACCGCTTTGGAATATCTCGTCCAGCTCGCCTTTCTCAATTCGATTTTTTAAAAGGTTGCTTCAGACGCTTGCGTTATCGGCACAAAATAGGATTTATATATTCTCAAGAAATTTGATACCGAGCTCGTGTATACATAAGTGGAGACGAGTTTGGTCAATAAAAATAGGCAATTTATGCTGACGTTTACAAGAACATTGCAAGAAAATATTATCAGGCACTTGTACTCATTGAAATTTCACGAGGAATTTTTGGAAAGAAATTTGATGCGCTCATGTAAATGAGTGCATGAAAGTAAAAATGTCCATGAAGTGCCCCGTGAATTATGGTGACATTGGGACAAGCGGGGTCATCATAACATCCTTGCCCCTTGGAGAAAGAAAATTCGAGAGCCTAAAAGGAGAGCGAATTTTCAAAAAAAAAACTTGTGCCGGCTTGCGTTTACAATAATTTTACAAACTTTGTTGTTCGAGTAGCTGAAAAAAGGATTAAAGCGGATACATTGTGTATAGTGGTAAACTAAACTAAATACGAGTATTATTGTTATTAATTAACCTACCTATAGGGTAATATGATTCAAAATATAAATGCATTAATTAACATGCCTTAGGTGACAAGATGAATATGATTCACAACATTA
The DNA here is from genome assembly GCA_963930735.1 of Dioctria linearis. Classification (NCBI taxonomy): domain Eukaryota; kingdom Metazoa; phylum Arthropoda; class Insecta; order Diptera; family Asilidae; genus Dioctria; species Dioctria linearis. The sequence continues at coordinate 122,145,714 of OZ005744.1, read as the reverse complement.
TTTTAGGTTCTACGTTTTCTACATAATGATAAATGATTAAAATCAAAAAAAATTTTTTTTTTATATTGGTAAAATACTATGACGATGAAATTTAGATATTTTTTTTTTTTTGTTTTATAAAAATGTTTTTTTTTTTTTATTACATTTTTCGTATATGTTTTTATTTTAACACATAGTTAATAAATGATTAAAATCATTTTTGAATGTTTAGTAGATTAAGTCTATCGAAAAATTCGATTAAAACTATTGAAAAAAAAAATTATTAAGTAAAATTATTTTTCTTTTACAAGGTTTTCCGCAAAAAAACTTTTTTTTTTTTTAGTTTCTATTCTTTTAGTATTAAGTAACACATTTTTTTTATTTTATAGTTAATACGAATGGCTTGGGTCCTGTACTTTGAATATCATTTGGACCTTCACTCAAGTCTTCATTTGGTTTTGCAACATTTGAATTTCCAACATTAATATTTTCTGAATTCTCCTGTGTGCCTGTTGTTTTACGTCTCTTATAAAACTTGAAGGCAATATAAAATGTTATTAAAAGAATAATAATATTTGTAACGGAATAATGATGGACATCATGAGGTTCTATTTGAAGCAAACTCTTACTTTCTTGTTCCTTCTGATATTGTATCTTTTCTGATAAGCTAACCAGATCATTCTGAGACGAGTATTTAACCAGTCCTACTTTGTTGTGATTAATACTTGTATTTCTAGCCAGTGGCAAAGCAACACTATTTACGAGATTGGTTATGATTTTCGTTAAGTTAACGGATGTATGTAATGATTTTTTAATTGGGTTTCCTTGACGTTGTATCCTGATATTGTTAAATCAGGTGTGCGCAAGTAGCAGTTCCCGGATAACTCGACTATGCCTACGGCAGTTATGGTTTGTGACGCAATACTGTCATAGCATATGTAATCGGCCGTAAAGGTCTGAAGTGTTGAAAAGAGCCATTTATTTGTCTGGGATAATTGTATCCAAATGGTATCGTGATTGAATTGTTTTAAGTTGCACGAGGGCAGGATTGTATTTTCTCGTCGTAGAAGATTTATTTCGCAAAACTCTGTATTCGTATTTATAACGAATATTGGATTCGACTATAAATGTTTGGTTTTTTATCAGGTTTAATAAATGATTCTCGTTGCGTCGCAGTTTGTCAATTTGACCATCATAGTATTTCGCGTCTTCTGAATTCAATGTTCCGAAGAGAAACTTGCTAACCATCCCTACGGCATCGAATAGTGAACGTTTAGCACGTGACCCGTGCGAAATAAGTTTAAGTTTTTCCTTTAAATCGTGCATGATGTAATTTATTTCCGTTATTATGCTATTACATATTGTGGACAAATTTGCGTCCTCCAGGTATTGTTTATTATGGTGATGTTAATTCCATTTCCGTTAATAGGAATTATAAAAATCATGCAAGTTACGAGAATTCCGAAAGCATCCATTGTCTGAAAAGGGAGTAGGTATATTAGTTAGGATAATATCTGTCTCTCGATAATCGTGTTACAAAATTTAAAAAAAAAATTAAAGTTTTCTAATTTAGACATTTCAGGAAGTTAATTCAAGGGAAAGGAATTAAACAGTGAATGCTGGTCATCATATATCAAGATTACAAGAAAAAAGACGGAATTGTTTAGTAAAGGAATGTTAACGTTGATTTATGATTAAAACGTGAGCAAAACGAAGAAATGTTGTTTTCTTATTCTCCTCTCTGACGCCGTGAAGAGTTTTAAATCATTGTTGTTAATTGTTTTCTTTTTCGCCTTCACTTTCACTACATAGGGGTGAGAATTTATCTTTTCGTGCATGGTTTTTGATAAGAACTTTATTTCCTAAGTTAAACAGTTTTGGGCGGGTGTTTTTATCGTAGTAAGTTTTGGAACGGTATTTGCTTTGGTTTATGGTCTGTCGGGCCATGTGATATCCATGATGCAGCCGCGCTTTCAGTTCGTTGGCGTAGTTGTCGTAGTTATATGACAGTTGAGGTATCTGTCCGAAGGAGCTATGTATATTGCGTGGAAATCCATATAATAATTCATATGGTGTGTAGTTGGTACTAGAGAGCGGTGTGGTATTATACACGAAAGTTGCGTACGGTATCGAACTATCCCAGGAGAGATAATCATTATTCACGTAGTGCCGAAGATATTCCGCAAGTGTCCGGTGCCTTCTTTCTAAGGCGCCGTTCGTTTGCGGATGATAGGGTGCGGTGTTAATCTTTTTTATTTTCATTAATTTGTACACTTCTTTGAATAGGTTGCATAAAAAATTGGTACCTTGATCAGTAAGAATGGATTCAGGAATATCGTGATGACAGACTATACTTTCTACAAACGCTCTTGCGACTGTAACGGCTTCCGCGTTAGCTAAGGGTAAGGCTTCAGAAAACTTTGTAAGATCGTCTTGAAACGTCAATAAGTATTTGTTTACTTCATAGCTGACTGGTAATGGACCTACAATGTCCAGCGGTATTCGCTCGAAAGGCCTTGAACTTGTTCCAGTTATTTTCATTGGTGTTGGAGGATTTTTTTGGAAAGATTCGCACTTTCTTATGAAATCTTTTACATCTTTATGTGTAGAGGGCCAATAATATTTCAGTTTCAGTCTTTTAACTGTGCGGGATATTCCCTTATGACCTCCAACGGGTGATATATGGTATTCTGTGATAATTTTCTCAATATCTGTGGGTTTATTTAGATAAATTCTCGAGTCTGTGAAGAGTTTGATTGTAGTTTCCATGTTTTGAAGATGATATTTAAATTAGATTTTATTTCATTTAAGGAAGATTTGTCGAAAAGTGGAACCGATAGGCCAAAAAGGGTTATTCGGGTATTGTTGCAGTATTCTGCACTTAGCTTTATAGCGTCGTGCAGCTTGGTTTTGTCGGCTTGAGCTCTCAGTGGAAGCATTGTTTTGATTACCACGTAATTTGTGTTCATGTCTTTATGCAAGAAAAGCATAAGCTCATTAATTTTTAGTGTATTGAAAGGCACGATAAGTTTCCTTAGATTGTTTTCTATATAGGAATCTGCTAGTGGTAAAATGAAGATTTTATACTTTAGCCCTTGGTCTTTAAAAATTGAGTCATTACTCTCGACGATTTTGGATTCTTCGGTAATTTTTCGAATTTCCGTAGAAATCTGTTCCTCAGATTTTTCCTTGTTTTGACTTCGTGTCACTATTCCGACTGTAGTAGATTCGTCAACTATAACCTTATCTTGTCCAGTAATTCGACTTAGGGCATCTGCATTCGCATTATATTTCCCCGGTTTATAGACAATTACATAATTGTACTCTTCCAATAGGATTTTCCATCTCATGAGTCGCCAAGATGGTTCCTTAAGATTCATCAACCATTTCAGTGGCTTATGATAAGTGACGATGGTAAATTTTCTACCGTAAATGTATGGTCTAAATTGTTTTACAGCGAACACGATTGCAAGAAGTTCCTTTTCGGTTGTAGTATATTTCATTTCCGCTGAGTTAAGTGTATGACTTGAATAGTATATGGACCGGTTTTCGCCTATTATACCCTGCGAGGGGACAGCGCCTATTGCAACATTACTTGAGTCAGTAGTTACGAGAAATTCTTTCTGAAAATCTGGATACGCCAAGATAGGAGAATTAATTAATTTTGATTTTAGGGTTCTAAAGGAGTCATCACATAGTCCATCGCACTTAAACATTACATTTTTCTTTAAAATTTTCGTGAGAGGTTTTGCGATGTCTGCAAAATTTTCAAAAAAACGACGATAAAATCCTGCGAATCCCAAAAATTATTTGACTGCTTTACATTTTTTTGGTGTAGGAAAAGTTTTCACAGCACTTATTTTACCTGGATCAGGACTTCGATGATTTTCAGAGATTTTGTGACCTAGGTACATTAGTTAACTTTTTACGAATTTACATTTCACTGGTTGAAGTTTAAGATTATGTTTTCTCAGACGATTTAAAACATCTACTAACTTCGAGTTATGATCATCGAGGCTATGACCATTAATTACGATGTCGTCAACATATACAAAGCACTTGCTTCCCTGCAATCCCATTAGCACGTTGTTCATTAAACGTTGGAACGTTGCGTGTGCATTTCTCAATCCAAGGGGCATTCTTTTGTACTCATAATGCCCAAATGAGGTGCCGAATGCAGTTTTTTCGCGATCACCTTCGCTTACAAGGATTTGATGAAACCCATTGGCAAGATCAAGAGTGCTGAAGTACTTGTATTTGCCCAACTGATCCAATATGTCAGATATATGGGTAGTGGATATGCCTCTCCAATAGTTAATTCATTAAGTTTGCGAAAGTCCACCACCACTCTCCATCGCTTATTACCAGTTGAATATTCTTTCTTTGGCACGAGGAGCAGCGGTGAGTTCCAGGGACTTGCACTTGGTCTAATGACATCATTATTCAGCATTTCATTCACCTGTTTGTATATTTCATCCCTATGCGCTTCTGGTAGTCGGTAGGGTCTTATATAAATAGGAGGTTTATTGACTTCTGTTAGAATGTTATGATCAAAAGCATGAGTGTGTGAAAGATAATCTCCTTCGAGATAAAAAAGGTCATTATATTGTTTGCATATGTCTGTAATAGTTAGCTTTTCTTCCTTATTACAGTGGCTCAAGTGAATAAGTTTGTCTAGTCTTTGTAATCTTTTTTTACGGGATCTTTATCTGTGTTAGGTTTTAGTACATCTTATTGCTCTAGATAGTCCCATTCTAAGTCCAAGTTTTCAGCGTTCAGGACAATGTCAGAGTCGTTCGAGTTTAAAAACATAAGGCTTACTCTTTGGTTATTAGGTTGGACTAAGTTTTCGGGTACAAATACACCTGGTGAGATTTCCTTTTTATGTATTATCACTTGATTTGGATGTTGCTTACTACTTTTTCGCATCGTGCAGGTAGTCATATTTGATTCGGATTTTCAGTTTCTGGGGATATTTAAATTTCATCTGGTAATTGCACTATACGTCCAGTCCTGAGATTTTTAATAAGGCGATTTGAAAGTTTTTGCTTTGATTTTTGATATGTTTGCCTGGCGCAATCTTTAATAGGATTAGTTTCAATTACTAGAATATTTCGATCATAATCGATTATCGCGTTATATTTTATTAAAAAATCATTACCGATTATCCCATCGTATCTAAGACTTATATCTGGATTCAAAATATAAAAATTGTGCTTCAATTCGAAAGTTATATTATTGGTAGATAAATCGAGGGTTGCAAGTATAGTCCCGAATATGGTGGAGATTGAATTTGTGTGTTTGTGAACCTTGTTTTCATGCAGAGTTTTGAGATTTCAGCAAGCTAACGTCTGCTCCAGTGTCTATTAGGAAGGTAGAGTATTTTTGTGAGGTTGGTTTAAAAGCTATTCGTATGCAAGAATTAGCTTCGGATTCCAAAAGCGAAATTGTTGTTTTTGTTAAAACTTTATCTTCTATGGATCTTGAGTCCGGTATACTTCGGCTGTGTGCGTGATTCGGAATGGAGCGCCGATTTCTTCCTCCTGGGCGTTCCCGTTTTCCAACGAAGAGTTATCTTGTCTACCCTTTAATCCATTTTTCTGGCCCTTTTGAATCACGTTACATACCCTCGTGGGTACATAGTGCAATTTATGTGGAGGGTTATTGCTTGTGAATGGCTTCGGTGTGCGGAAATCTCCCGGTCGTGGGGATCTGCATTCGAGTTTGTTCGAGAAAAACTACTGTTGTTATATTGTCTCAATCTGCAGTCGTTAATATGGTGATTGGCCTTTTTACAATAGGCACAAATCAGATAGTTAACTACTCGCTTCGCAACTCGAAGAGGAAAGTTCGGAGTGGAATTGTTCTTAAAACAGCTATCGCGAGTGTATCCTTCTCGGTTGCAAATATTACAGAAGGTATTTCTTATAGAGGGGTTTTCAGAAACGTATGTAGAGTTAGTAAAACTTCGTTGCAGGCGCGTTGCTTGCCCAGAAGCATAATTGATGGACTTTTTTAAATCATCTTCACAGCGTGCTTTCACTAGGCTCTTTGAGCTATGGTCCCTCAATCCATCTTCAAATGTCTGCGCTGCTAGTTTCGTGTTTTCTTTCATTAAATACTCTCGTACGTTTGTGTCAGTAACTTCAGAGTATGTTGCAGAATTCAAAGATGATAGAGCTAACAGTACTCTATCTCCAAATTCTCTAATACTTTCTCTACCATTCTGTTTGATGGACATTAGGTCGTTTTGCGCACTCGCTCGAGACCTTTCTTCTTTGAAATGGGATTTTAAATCTTGAGCTAAACTATTCCAGCTTGTATAGGATGTGTATTGGACAACTTCAAAAGCTGGTCCTCTCAGCTTAGTTTTAACAGTTTGGGTGGAAGAAAATAGCAAATTTCCACAAGCTAGAAACTTATCCAAATCTTGTGAGGATCCATCAAATTCTGGCACCAACCTATATACATCAATAAGGCTAATCTCAGCTTGAGATACGCCGTTATTGCGAGGCTGTTGAGGATTGTCGTTGTCTGGCATTTCTGTTGAGAGGTCAAAAGGTAACTCTCGGAAAAGCTCAAGTACACCAGTTTGACTATGAATTATAATTTTGTACCGGAATTAGATCAACGTACGTTTCACTAATTAAAATAAAGTAAGGCCACCGGCACTGATTAGGATAAATGCGATCAAATCAATCACAAATTTTGTCGTGGCGTTCACAAAGAGTAACTAAACTTGAAAGCCGACTATACGTTTACCAATCAAGCACTAATAACCATGTCGTGCGATGTAAATAAACAAGAATAAAAGTAGAACAAAATTTTTTGAAAAATCACGGGTTTTCAATTTATTAATTGACTCTTCTGACATGTGACTTCCAATTACCACTATTTAAACCATAAATATTTCAAGTAAAAGAACATTGAGAGGGAGAGAAGAAACAAAAATTATTCAAATCTTTCCAATTACGACACTTTCATCACTTATTCACTTTTAATTTGATAAAAGGGATTTTTTTTCCTCTTTTTATAAGGGACGGTCAAACAAACAGGAACTTGCAGAACAAAACCATTCTACTGAAAAATAAATTTCACTCACTTGGTGACATTCGTTGACATATGCTCCTGACGTAATCCTGCGTATTAACAGAATCTTTTATTTCTGACTACATGGCGTCAGGCTCACACTTATTTTCAGGTGTTTGGAGAAATATATCCATAAAGAAGTTGGACAGGTTGTCTATATTAGTATCAATAGGCACTGGCGTAGTTAAATATTCACCGGAACTTTGCGTTTCGTATGGAACATGCAAAATATTGCTACCTTTAATAATTTTTCGCTGCTCGGATGGTTTAGCATTAATCGAACCTTTATTCAATCTATTCAAGATGTTAAAAATCGTATCCTTAATTTGAATAGTTATCTTTTGTTTTTCTTGTTCACTAAGAGTTTGATCATCAAAGCGTACATTTCAAATAAAAAGCGTAATAAGATATCTAACATTAAGATGAGATGGTTGCTTTTTTTATTTTGATTGTGACTCCCAAATCTTGCAACCGCAGTTCAAATACATCATGCACCCTTTTTCCACCAGTATTTTTTTCTGTCTCACGAGCTCTTTTGATGCTAAGCGCTGGATGTGTGTAATTGTCTATCGAATCTTGTATGATAGCATACTTTCTCGTCTGTCTAGGAATTTGTCCAAATACGTCGTCAACAAAGGCTTCAAGTAATTCATAGTTTTTATATTTTAAAACAACATTTTTTGAAGCCATTTTTTTTACCCTGATATATGTGTAATGTAAACTCTTCTGGATCCTGTTTGTAGCTTACTTCAGGTATAGCACCATCAAAAAAGTCAGCTTCTAACCGATCCCATATCTTTTTCTTAACATCATCCAAGTACATGGTATACCATGATGGTGAAATAGCGTTATAAAACGTTTGTTGAACACAGCTGAAAAATAAAAAGAAAACAATTAAAATACAATATATAAAGTATTTAATACTTCCCTAGAATTCCAAGATCCTGTGTCCAGTCATTACTTGCCTCCTGTATCTTCAAGAAGTATCTGAAATGAAAAAAAGATATATATATTAGTTTAATAGAACCAATTGGAGTAACTATTATGCAGTTCAATAAAAAATTTTAGTACATACATCCACACTGCCAAGAAACAAATTTCTTAGCAGTACAACAACAACACTGCATAAATGAATTATGCAAATTTCTTAGCGAAATTCATGTTTCCTGCATAGTGAACTATTCCAAAACATGCAAATATGTTCTTACATGCAACAAACATAAATTCGCAAAAGAAATATACACAATAATTCACGAAAATCAACAATTTTCGCCATTGTTGACATGTCGTGAAAATACTTTAAAGAATGTGCAAAATTCGCATAATTTGCAGATTTGTTGCAAATTATGCACATTCAAACTATTATTAAACAATTTTAGATGATATTTATGCACTTACCTTGTGAATTAATCCCTTAGTGGCGAAGAAAGTACACAATACAAACACGACACTTTCAATTAAAAACATCGCGATCACGACTGTCAAATTGACTCGCGAAGAAGTCAATTTGGTGAAATGAAATGCGCGCAACCTATTGAGCAAGGTTCGAAAGTGCGAATTTCACCAAGTAAGAAAATATTAAAGAAAATAGGTGAAATTAATTCCCATAATGAGTGGGAAAGAGAACGATGTCGGAACGAGACAGACGAAATTAGAGAGAGAGAATTTACGTTCCATATTGGAAATTGACATAATTTCATAGGCAGTCGCCATATTGGTATTTTTGTAAAAAATTGAAATAATTAAATAAATCGACAGGGAAAATTCGTGGATAATGAAGAATAAATTCGACGACATATTTTAACATATTTTGACATAGTTGCGCAAAGTGAGCAAACATGAAAAATATGTGGAAATTCCATATTTTTGTGTGGAATCTATTATAAAATGGCGGCTCCGACACTATAAAAGGGCAGTAATCCCTTAAATCTTGCTCAGTCAGTGATAGTGATTCTACATGCTATTTTGGCATAACATCACAGTGATTTGCTGTTTAATAAAAGTAAAAGAAAAGTGAACTTCAGAGAAAATTCTTAGCAGCATAAATAAACGTACAATAAGGTACATTATTTTTCATGCTCTAGAATTAAAGGCATTAAGGAAAAGTTGTGAACAGTTGTTGTGTGGTGATTGGATATGATTTTCAGATAAGTATTTTCTATCTTATTCTGAAAATAATTTATATTGGTGACGGAAATTTTTAGATTTAGGTTTTTCCACATAGCGGCTGAATCGATGCTAGCTGTGCATTTTCAACGCTGCATGTGGAAAAACAAATTAGTTAAGTAAAATTAAGAGTGAAATCAGTGAATTAGTTAGTAAATTCAGAACAATATATAAAACCTGGAAATAATAGTGAAATTTGTGATAAATCTGAGGTATAATATTGAGTACGTGTCACTCTACGACACCTCAAGCATACATGCCTACAGATACTTAGTAGCTTAACTAATTACTTGAATATCAAAACTAGAACGAATTAAAAAGAACGTATCATAAGGAATTTGTTCAATAAAAAACAACAGTAAACATAAGCCCACATATCTTCTTCTTTTACCATACCGCTACACTAACCCCACCCAAAATGCCGTAATGTAGTTGTGGTGCTCGCTTACAGCTACATTACAAAACAATGTTAGTAGGAATGCAGAAAAATTTCCTTGTCCTACTCTGTAACTAGCTTGCTCAAGACTCTCTTTAGTACACTCAAGTCTAACGGTTTCATTTATTTTTATGCTAAGTGATTTGGTTTCATTTCTATGCTGCTCTCTTGTTTCTTTCAACGGATCAGGCGCATCACTCCGTACCCTTTTAACAATACTCTGATTTACTTCTTCAGTTGTATTTCGCTTGACTCCTCCTTTTATGGCATGGTATGGCAATGAAATTTCAGTTATTCCAACACACCAGTCATCAGTAAGCTTGCATGCTCTAGGTAGTGCTTTTATATAAGCTGGTAGAGTATTTTCGCGATAAAACTGCATGGAATTTTTACTTACACTTAAAAGACATACGTAAAAGTCATTATCTTTTATGGCTACAGGCATTTTTAAATTCTTTCCCAATCAACGTTCGGTACACTTCAGAATTTCTGCTTATTATTATTACAGGCTTTCCCAAGTAATTGCTGGTGCGCTGGTACTTCTAGCTTTTGCTGCATTTTTTTGGCGATCACTTTGTCGGACAACTTTCTTAACTAGCAACGAAAGATATATTTTGACTCGGATCTAGCAGAGACGGCCTTAATATAGCTTGATTTTTGGACGGTTTTCTACCTTTGTCACGTGTAGTACTTTCCGATGTCGAGTTCTTCTAGTATGTTCGCAGCTTCATCTATACTCAGCTCTGCAGGTACAGTGTACTGGGTTATACCATCCTCAGCCGTGATTACCTCATATTCTTTATTACGAGACTTGGTTTCAGAAATCGTCTTAGGTATTTTTGAAAGTGGTTTCAGACTTTTTCCTATACTACTAGCTGATAAGCGGCGATTGGAAGCAGGTGATAATGGTTGTCTTGGTTGCGATATTTCAGCAATTTCGAAGAAATCCTCTTCCATTCTTTCAGGTGTATTTTCTTTTAAGGGTGATGTTTGTGTTGATATTTCATCTTTAAAATAAATTTAGTTTGAGTAGTATTATCCCGCAAATTTTCTACTGTTCTTGCGGTATGCGAATTTTTGGTTTTTCAACTGAAACACGCACAGCTTTCCGTCTTAAGTTTGAAAGCTTCATTAACTCATTTCGGTAATTATACCATTTCTTCCTATCAGATAAATTCTAGTTTTTTAATATTTTATCCATGGTCTTATCGAACCTAAATTGATTCAGGGTGTCCTCAATCTCGTTTTTCATTTATTCGTAAACTTCTGGTGAAAGAAGTAACATTTTATTAAGATTATTGGTTTTAAATATATTTCTCGAATAATGAACCAATTACACCTGATAATACATCCTAACAACACTTTTTTACTTACAGAGCGAATTGTATAGTTTTCCATGAGGGATATGATTTCCCTTCAAAGTATTACGAGTAATTTCGCAAAGAGTTTTTATGACTTCGGGGTCGGCGTTTTTAATAATGGCCGGCCTTAATTTCGGTTTCGCTGTTTTAAGAACATATAGCATATGCTTGTTGTCCCTTAATCGATTCATTCGTGACACCATTTTTACTGATTAAAGGCGGGAAGAAAGAAGTTGTAAATGTCTTATTAAAAATATCAGTACGGAATCGTAACACCTCGTTGATATCTTGAGTGGAATCTATCGGTAAATATCCATGTGGCACCTGTGGAATCTCTTTATATATTTTTAGCAGCTCTGAACTATTTTCTGGATCAATCTGCCTCGCTAAATGAATAATCTGACTCTTATCTCGAGGGTTTTTCAACAAAACGAGGTATTTATAGTTAAGTGATATATCTCGGCAAAACTTACCCTGATGAAATACATTTTGTGTTACAAGAATTGCTGATAGATTGCGATGGTGTGATCCTTTTGTAAAGAGTTCACATACTTGTCTGCTAAAAGCATTTAACATCATATCGTCCAATACAATTAATGTAGGTTCCTGTCTATAATTCACAAACTCTTCAGGAATACTATCAATAAATACGATTTTAGCGAATGTGGTATCTGATAGCAGACCCCGTTGTTCTGTATTACACCAGATAACTCTTGTTATTTACGGTCGTGTTAAAAATTCATTATTTAGAAGGTTTTTTATAAATGTTGTTTTTCCACAGTCTGAAGGCCCTGTGACCATCAAAGCAAGACGTAATTAAACAAGAGTTCAGTATATGAAGAATTTATGTGTCGATCATTGGAAGCAGAATCTTAATAAAACGTGGGGACAGACAATCAGGTCCAACAACATGAGATTTAATAGTATAAAAGGAAGAAAAGAATTCACTTCAATATTCACCGCGAAAAGAACAAGAAGGGGTAATGCAACTTACAGTAGATTCAATATAACTCGAGTTAGAAGTCCTAGCATGCTCATCGTTCAATTGAGTAGTAAAAATACTATTTAGATTATAGAGATCTTTCTCGCAGTTAGTTTTATCTTTCCCGTAAACTCCTGCTTGTCTTAGGTTCTGCCACAAAATTGTGGGTTGCAAGTCACTGTAAAATTTGGTGCTAAAGTATCGACGTTTCACTATGCGGACAGCCATAGTGGCCCTATTCCGTGCTGCACGGTACATGTTTAAAGCTTCAACCGTTTTAAGCTGCCTGTAGCGCGGGTACAAGACCTACCTCTCATAAATAACAGCTTGAACACTCCGCGAGAACCAAGGGCAGCGATTCTCACGTATATTGGCACATATTTATTGCATAAATAGCTACACAAAGAGGAGAATATGTCGACTTGGCTATCGATTGACGAAGAATAGTAGATAAAATCCCATGGTAAGGCTAGTACACTCATCAAACAAAGCTGCAGTATCGAAATTATTGAAGTCACGATAAAATTAAGTCCTATGAGATGGGTTAAGAGGAAGATTTAGGGAAAGAAAAACAAGGCACATTTGGTCCTGGAAGCTAACTATACTTATGTCTGAAGCGAGAAACAAGTCAAGCTGAGAAGGATTCGACGTATTATGAGAGGTAGGATGCTTGTTCACCACATTCAGATTCAATGTATCAAGAAGATGAATGAATTGGTTCACAGGGTAAAGATCGCGTAATATATCAACATTGAAATCACCTGCGACAATCACAATTGAGAAACGCTATGTAAAATATGATACTGTGTCCCCGAACTATTGAGCCACTTCACAGTTTAATCTGCTGGGAGGACAATACAAACGGCAGATAGGATGCATTTATTACCACAGCAATCCACTTCCACCCCAACGAACTCAACTACATCACCCACAGATAAGAAAACCTGCCTCGATTTGAGACTATCCTTGACGTAAATCGCCACTTCCCCCCCCCCCCCCTCCATACGATCCCTACGATCATTCCGAAGCACGTTATGACCCGGTGTTGAGATGTGCGAGGATGAAATGCCTTCGCTTAACCATGTTTCGCTAACGAGAACTACGTGTACGTCAGTCCCAGGGAAAATGTAACGAAAATCATGAATTTTATTGCGCAAACTACAAGCGTTTAAGGAACACACATTTAAATCCTGAAAGCGACCACTCATAATATTAAATAAGAACCTTTCCCTGTCCAAACCTACGTAATTATCCTGCAACAACGTTAATAATAACATTAATTGCACTGTGAATGCCATAGCTCGAGATTCACCAGTGAAAGAAAGCAACTGTCGAATCACTCTCACAGCTGAGTAGAACAAGACAAACCACACGAAGATGTACAAATATCATCGCAGTTCGTGAAAGAAACTTAAACATGTTTGAAAAATTGAAAAAAAAAATAAATAAATAAATATATACTATATCTAACTAATAAAGTTCAATCTAATCTAATTAAAAGAAAAACTAGAATTCTAGATTGAAAATTAAAAATGATTAGTAACCTTTTTAATTATGAGAGAAAACAATGCGTGAGAAATAATTTAATCATAACAAAGCTCCATCAGGGTCTGCATTGAAGGTATTAGGAACCCGTGAGACATCTATTGAATCAGCTGTCTCGAATTTATGTAAGCCATCAAGCGTATCAAGAGTGCCCAGCATACTGTCCTTAGTTTTTTTAATGGAAACAAGACCACAGCGAATAGTCACTGAAAATATCAGATTCATTTTACGTAAGCGAAGAGTTACCTGAAAAATTTGGTGATTCTTTGCAGACAAGCTTTCATACGCATAGATTTTGAGGTCTGGTTTAAAGCTTGGATGGATTTGCGATAATGTTACACCTTTTTTTTTGCATAAAACTTTCGAAGAAAACCACTCTGTTCAGCTGCACATTAAAACTTTAAAATGAGGGGAGTGGCTCTTGCACTAGAGGGTCCATTACATTGTGCTTTTTCTTAAAATTGGCACGAAATACTCGAGATTACTCAGATGCATGGGAGTTAATTGCTGCAGTGATATCAATAAGGAAACTGCGTCAAAAATTGATGTGTAATCCAGATACTGAGTCAATCCACGGAAACGTAAAGAAATTATTTGAACATTTAGTAATAATGTGAGCAAGTTTTTCCCAATTTTCTAAAATTTCCATAAAAAAATCAAGCGGAACAATTTTAATAATAACTCCACTTAGTTGGTAAGATATTCATTCTGATATAATTATTGCTAGCATAAATTCATGCTTCACCATATTTATGTAGATAAGTTAAAGATGAAAATGAAATTAGAAAAAAATAAACCAAATAAGTACACAGAGCTTCCCCTATTACAGTACAAAAACTATACTTAAGAAAACCCATTGAAAAACTTAATTTTCACCCCTTTTTCTTTCTACTACCACAACTTTTCCGACTGATATCTAAAGTAATTCTGATTAACATTCTCAAGTCTGTCATTTGCAAAATCACACAGGAAACGTAAAAGATACATTTCTACGTAGCAAGGATTACCAAAAGCGATTTGAAGAGAGCGTTCTATTCGAAGATCCACTAAAAGTTTCTACGTGACAATTTGAAACTTTTTAATTTGCTTCATTACCATTCCGAAGTTCGACGACGCAGTTAAAAAAGTTACTTCTGCCGTCGTCAGTTTTAACTATGTTTGAGTGAAGTGAAGTCTTCAGCTGTGTCTTGGTCTTGGAGTTTTTGGAGATTTTAAAGATTATGAAAACCAAATGGTTGTAACAAGTTCTGAATATGAAATCTACTTAGACTATGTGATATTCGAAATTGCATGCCTTTTTGAATTCAGTTGCTATAAATCTAAGCCAAGTTGTGAACTTTAAGTAATATGTTCATAAAAGATATTTGGCTAAAGATATCGGTTCCATCACCGTTGTCCCTTGATGGAGTAAAATAAGTCTGGTGTTTTCACTTTTTTTAAGTGAGAGTGTTTAATTAATTTTGAATGAGGATAAATCATCTATTTACAGCATCTACACAGTGAGTGTGCACTAAAATTTTCATTGCTCTATAAATTTTTGATTTAGTTTCGATGTATATTCAGTTGTCAGATAAAATTGCTGAACTCATTCAAAAACTAAGGGGTGCTGGATTTTAAATACACCTCCGCCTCTCCAAGGTATTGAACAGAAAGAATTATTCCCTTATGACATTTTATGTACGAACGTAGAACGTGGAAATTCAAACGAAAGGAATTTATACGAAAGTTAAGTCTATTATCGAATACCCCGTACGAACATGAGAGTGCAAAAGAATCTGAGTGGTATATTTTTAGTGAATGTGTGGTGGTGTCTCAAGGCAAGGAGTCGAATATCAATAGGTTTTCAGTAAAAAGTTGCGTTTGAGAATAAACTTTTCTAACGGATCCCTTTAAGCTATATGTAACAGAAATGACGTCAATAGAAACAAAAACATTATTCATGATATGACATGAGGTGGCTGAGTGTATTTTTAAATTATCTGAAAGCTAAAAAAGAGCTACTACCAGAGGAAGAGAGTAATGTTTTTTAGATGTATCCTGTATTTTCTTTTAATAGTATCAATAACAGCGCTTGTTGTGATACCTTTTTAATATCCAATTTTTTCGTGGAACCCTGCTTTCTTTCAATGGTATGGTTTTAGTGCCATATTCTGTAAATGGATAATTCACAACAAAAATTACACTTATTTCAAATTTTACTTATGTGCTTGAAAAAAGTAATTTCAAAATTAACCCAAAAATTCCTATAATAACTTAAAATGATCTATTCCTATTCAAACAAGATTCTTTAAATTTTATAATCAATGAGATGGGCTGTACTGCTAATTATCGCAGATATACTTAAGATTCGACCTTATGGATGAAACCTAAATTCTCATGTCATGTTGCATGTCAAATACGTTGTGGTAATTAGGTTATCAAGCTATATTAATTGCGGAGAGGAATATGCTTCATGCAGATAGAAATAGGTTCGGATCAGCGTTAATTGGGAATTGATTTTGAAAGACTTGTTTTTCCTCTTTTATTCGTTGTTTTGGGTGCCACGTAATTTTTTTTTCCTTTTTGCGACGAGATATCTCGAAACTCTTGAGGTTATGTAAAACAAACAATCTGTGTTTTCAACTGCGATTTATTCGACACTATTATTATTTTCAGCAACCAACATATCGATTACTAATATTATTAATACACAAAAAGAAAAGAAAATCTTCAAAATTCTATTATATTCACCAAATCAGATTATTATAACGTTATTTCTTTCCGTGAACAAATCTCAAAATCAAAATTTATAATTCGCAGTCAGAAGGGCTGATTAACACCATCCACAATTGTACCCCTACAAAATAATTAAAATAATCCAGTACGAAAAAGTTGGCACTTAGCTGCTACTCTGACATGCAATATGTATTCCCAGATATAACTTTTCTTTTAAGAGAAGAGAAGAGCACCGTCCTCCTTGTTCTCGAAGTTTCACTGAAGTGAACGACTGTCAATGTACCAGAGCAATGTATCACCAACCTCCTGTCGTGTTGTTTTTTACCTGATCAATACTGGAGATGTTCTACACTTGGTAGTACCAATCCGCGCAGTGATCGACTCGTTAACACACACTACTTCATTTATTTATTGATACAACACCACAAAATCTGTTTTAGTAGTTTTTTAATTCTATGGTTATACATTATAAAATCACGGCGAGTAATGTGTAACTTGTCACTGCGCGAATTGTCAGAACAATACTCCATTTTACTGCTCGCCTACCTCTGCCTCGTCGCTTCTTTTCTTCTTTTTCTTTTTAATGTTGTTCTAATTAAAACAATGACTTAATGTACTACCCGGGCCATTAAGTAATAGTTTTTACTCACTGACCACAGGTGTACAATTTCAAAACACTGCCGCTTAAATTCGTGGTCACTGTGATTACATATATATTTTATTTTCCGCAAATTCATAGCGGCTCTTAATGGGTGATCATGAAATTGTGCAGCTTATGAGTGTCATCACATTGCATTGCGTTCTACAAATATTACTTTCACAACAGTCGGATATTAAAACTACTTTCACATCGAAGCTTAACCCGGGGGTTACACCTGCAAGTACAACTTACTGCACTGCTATACTTCTTGCACGTGTAATCCAACTGCCATGCAACTTTCACCGAACTTGCATGATGAAAAATCATGGCAGTTGGGAGATAGTAATTTGACATTTATACAGTTTTCAAAATGGCGGAAACGGAATACTTCATAAATTCATTTGCTTTAAGTCAATTACCAACACCTTACCACTACTTATATATATCGTTAGAAACTTACATCGCTTTGATTAATTTTAGACTCAGTGTAATTTAGTAGTTCTCATAAAAGATTTTTGTCTTATTGTACCTACTTGTGATGAATAAATATTTACTTACTTACTTACCTTCCTCTTCCTTTTTCTTGGGGTTTTATCATACCGATGCTCCCCTTATTACTATAATTTTCCAATATATGCAAGACTTTACGTCTTACTTAATACCATTTTTTACATGAAGTTGCATGCAAGCTGATAACACATCAATCGAACTGCCTTCTACTGTCAAGTTTAAAATCGCGTTGGAAGGGAGGCTTGCATGCAAGCTGAACTTGCAGGTGTAACCTCCGGGTTAGGTCGACTCGCATGGGCTTAAAAGTTGATAGAAGCAATCCATGTAGTTTTGATTATTTGTTTGTTATTTTGTTTTACTACAGGCGTATCGAGTAAAAACCAATATATTTCCCTGACTCCTTCCTATAGCCAGCGTATGCGCTACCAGTATTTTACTTCTTTCCCTCTTTTTATGTTTTGTTTCTTTTAAACAGAAATTTGGACCAAAATTCATTATGATTTAATCATTTAGAGTTGTATTGCTGATAAATACTGTCGAGGTATTCATATGGCTGGAGAAGTACCTTAATTATGTTTCACTGCTAATTATCCTTTTATTAACGTTTACAAAAAGAAAGAATGCCATTGTGTGCTCCTATTGAAGGAATTCAAATAAACTTATGATTAAAAGTAATCTAGCGCTATTTATAATACTACTAGATACTCTTAAATCTGTACTCAATATTTGTGTGACTGATGCGAATGCAATTAAAGGGCTGCCTGCGCTGTGTTGGAGTTTATATGGTGTTCCGAATCATTTCTGTATGTTTTTGTGCGTGTATTCACGAATTCCTTTAATTTTTACGGTTTACCAGAATAGTGGTGATGTTTAAAATTTTATGATTTTCCTGAATATACATAGGAAGCTGCCTATTTCAGATATGGCAATATGCAGTTGAAAGTAAAAAGAGAAAAAACAATTTGGATGAGAATAATCAAATGCGGAAATAAAGTATAACATAAGAATTTGTAATTTATGTAATTTGATTGAGGCCACGGAATTTTTCATTCAACAATTTCTGCGAGTGACATAGCTCACTTTTTGTTTCTACAGATTCTTGGAGGGCCGCAAGGATCTATTTTACAAACGCTACTATTTTTGTGTGCGTGTGTTTGCTTTGGTTTTTGTTCTTTTCTCTTATTATTTTATGAATTTTATACTATACAAACTAACTTACGATCAACGTCCTACAACTATATTTAGGACAGAAGCTTATATAGGGGGAAGGGGGAGCGATCGCCCCTGGGTCACATCATCAATATATGACGCCTTCCTACCAACGAAACTCCGGTAATACGAATTTAAGTATAAATATACTGAATCTCTGATTTTAGTGTGAAGCAGTACGCCATAAGTTAAACAAAATTTGCCGCAGAACGGCTTTGCGATGCTGCAGAATTTTCGTATGCATATATAATACCTACTATGAAATACCAAAAGGGATGAAGTAGCAAATAGTATAACGAAATAAAGCGGTCCATACACGGCTGCCCGACTTGATGTGACACACATGAAAGCTGTTCTCCGCACACTTTTGAGACATGTTGTCCAACATCAGGACAATTTGTTTTATCAACATGTAAAAATGAATTATTTTGGTTTCTACAAATTAACATTCGTCAAAATTTTACCAGCTATTTTATTGCGAAATATTTGGAGAGTGCGCTAATTTTACTTTGCCCGAACTCGATACTAGGCCTACCTGCTATATTTACTTCAATAGAGCTCCTTCAAGAATGATGAATCCGTGACAAACATCGCCCTACACGGCACAATATATTACCAAACACGTAGCCCCGCCCCTAAAAATCAAGCTAACTTGATTTTCGTGCAATCGCTTGATATACTTCGTGTCACACAGTCAAACAGGTACCCACACGGTCAAATCTGCGTTACAACATCGTTTACCTAGTAGGTTCGATTCCCGTCTGGGAACAAATAAAAATTAAATTGAATTTAAAATTTATTTGTGCGCTTTCATCGTTACTGCGGTTAACGCCAGCTGAAAGCAAACGTGGCTTAGTAAGCTAGTTACAAATTAATAAATGCAACAGGGAAAAACATCTGTCTCGTTAGCTCATTGGTAAGAGCAGTCGCCCGGCATGCGGAAGGTCCCGGTTTCAAACACCGGACGAGGCGATTGTTTTTCTTCTTGTATTTATGATTTAGTTTAGAAGCGTTAAAAATACAAGTTCTTAAAATTCTTCTGTTCTC
Organism: Dioctria linearis; assembly: GCA_963930735.1. NCBI lineage: Eukaryota > Metazoa > Arthropoda > Insecta > Diptera > Asilidae > Dioctria > Dioctria linearis. The sequence continues at coordinate 122,126,035 of OZ005744.1, read as the reverse complement.
CATAATTGACTGATTCTAACAAGTATAGATTCGATTATCGTCTGGGAAAAAATAAGGATGTATTTTTGTTTGAACATCTTAATGTTGGAAGCATATTTTTTTTTCAAAATATAAATGCATTTTAATACAGCGGCGCCTTTTCCAATATGCTCGCTCCGCCAAATGTTTAAACCGTCATACGCCTCTGATTTAGGTATAGAATTTAACTTTAATTTAAGCATTTCGTATTATTTTTCTTAAAAAACTAAAATTTTAAACCAGGATTTACATACCTAACTGTCTTCCAAATTGGTAGCTTGAGCAAATAAAGATGTTAGGTAGGCTGTTGAAATTTTTGGTAAAATTTTATTGAAATGCAATAAATATATTTTTGCAAAAACGTTCATCTCGGTTTAGTTTCACCTGAGGAGCAACAATTCAGCGTATTTATGTTGAACTATTGTCCATGTAAATCATAATCATAGGTTTCATTAAGAATAATTATTAATATAAAAACATATAGGAAATAATGATGGACTCAGTATAGAGCCTTGATAATGGCGATCAAGTATTTAAGACTGACTGCCGAGCTTGATATATTGAATATTAGTGTCACTATCTAATGTCAGACAAAACTCAGTAATACAGCTATAGGCTTCTCCACCAAACTACATACGTATAAAATGATTGTTTTTTCAATTATTGTAACTATGAATTGCCAGCTTTTCAATTGGAATAAGGACTCATTTTTTTTAATTCCTTCGTGGTTCTCCACTTATGTGTATCCACTTCTTGCTTGAAGTAGGCAATTTTTTGAACGAAAGGAATTCCAGATAGATTGGTTCTAGTGGATCATGTGCCTGCTAAGTGAAATTTCTTGATTTTTATTATGGGGTCATTTAAAAAAAAAACGTTCCTTGGACTGCAATAAAATCACGCAAGCAACTGCAGCAAATAATTTCTGGAAGATTGCGACTTCTTCGCCTGTCGAAAAATCTGTTATTTCAAGAACCTGAGAATCTAGAAATTTTAATACAACTTTTAAATGGCTAAATATATTCATCTAATTGTGTCTTTTTGTTTGTTTTTTATTTAAAGGACCTTGTAGAATGCCACTGGATTTCCCTTTGCTACGCAGGAAGCAAATGGTTTCCAGTCATCCCCACCATACTGCAGATATCATATTCCAGACCCTTTCTATATAAACAGAATACAATATACAAACTTTGTCAGATCTTTTATAAACTGATGACTAGAGAATTAAATAAACTATTTTACTCTAAACGGTTTTCTTTAATTACTCTACAAATTTTATAATTGCGTAATTTCCAGAAGAAAAAGGGATGCCTCATCTAGGACAATTCCTAAAGATACTGCAGAGTTTGATCCGCTTTTGCTAATAACCGGTAAATGGCAGCTTATAGGACATGTGCTGTGAAATAATCGCCTGGCAAAATGAAAACATATGATTCAAGAAACTGAAGCAGAGTCTCGGATTGAAGATGCATTGTGGAGGATCTACACTCCTAAGGGAGTGAAGAAAGAAAGAAAAACTATATGATTGCGGAACATGAAAAATAACCAAAATTCATAAACAATTATTTACTAGTTATAACGTTATAAGAGGACCAAGCTATCCAAAAATAGTCAATATTCGTACAAATCAAAAACAGATTTTTTTTCCAACATACCGAACTATTCTTTAAGTAAAGTAAAATAGCAAAATGTGCACAATGAGTTTCAATACAAAAAAAAAAGCAAAACCCTCATATGTCACTGTATAGATGAGATCTAAACCTGATTTCTCATGCGGTTAACCCAAACTCTTTTATTTGACAAAAAAATAAATAAGTAAATAAATAAAAAATAAAATAAATAAACAAACATCCACAAAAACATAATTGAATGAAGTCTGAAGGAAAGGTGTCGAACATAATAAACCACACCAGTTCCATCTGGGATTGCACACTGCACATTTTCCATAAATTGAATTGGAGTCCCCGCCAGAATTGCATTCTGGTAAAGCATAATACCTCTGCAAACTTTCATTCAAACCAACATCCGTCATCGCAGAATGCAAATGGAATTGGAAATCATTTCTTTTCCTAAAATCTCACACAAGTTTATTGACTCCTAAGATGTGATTTTTCATGTTTCTGGTTTTTCTTTCTTATTTTGAGCTCGATTGTTGAAATTCAGTGAAGAGTTTTTCGATTTCTTTTTTATTTTGAATTTTAAAGTTTGTCAGAGTTGTATGACTACAGAAATGTTCTTCTTTGTCTTTAGATAATTATTCGTTACGGTAATTTGGGTAATATTTATCCCTGACGATTTTATATATAAATTAGCAGCAATTGTTTTTGCATAATATCTAAAAGTTGCTGAGAAAATTTAAATCTAAGAAATGTTTTTTCACGCCGCTTCATGCCTAGAATTCTTATTTTTGATTGATGTATAGTCGCATTTAGGCATACCAGTAGGATGTGTATAGTCATGTGTAAACATAGCAGTCAACTCATATGAACTGTCCTGACATCTGCTGGTCACTAGCTGTCAGAAATGTGTTGAAATCACTGACTTATAACAATGGACTGAGCGTATTGTCATATTCCTATAGGAAAGCATGGCACAAGTTTTATAGTTCTCTCTTTCGCCCTATGGCAGAGTTGGAGCTACCAACACAAAATATTGCATGCAGGAACATTTGCTTATGCCATTTGATGTTTTTATGTTGGCTACAGATGTAATCACCGCAGAAGGAATAAGGTAAAGATAGTGTTTACCATGCTCCGTCTCTCTTGCCCATAAGCAGAATTCAGTTAAGAATAACTTTCGAAAATTAAAGTCGGAATGAGTTTAATTCCTTATAAGCGATTAAAATAGCACTTGGGCACAAGAAAATATATTTTTTTAATTTAATTCGATTTTCAGATGTAAAATTTCATATGATTGGTTGAGTTTTACATGTTTTTTATGTAATCGTTTTAAAGGGTGCTCTAACGGTGATATCCAGAAACACAATATTTTTTGTGCCACATGAAATAGCAAATCGCTCAGTCTATTGTTATAAGTCAGTGGTTGAAATTCTGAAATCGGGCTACGTAAATGCCGGAAGAAGTGATAGGCGGTATTCGTTTGTTTCGCTTCTTGATGATCAAGTCAAAGTGGAGATGGAGAACAATCCGGAGAAGAGCAAGAAAAATCGAAGTTTTCTTTTAACAGTGAAAAGCAGAGCCTTCCTGTGATACAATCAACAAAGTTAGATTTTACCTTCGCCAGAAATACAACTGAAACCTATGGGAAATAAAGAATTCAAGGAAGTAACCACGGAGGAAGAACCCAATTCATCCACAGTTAAGTAATAGGTTAATAGTTTATTTAAAGTCCTTAAAAAAGAGGTATAAAGTACATTTCGTCGCAAAGACATTAGAGTATTGTATGCAATTTTATGATCTGGTTTGAATGTGCCAGTGCTAAAACTGATACAGGTATTGGCATGCGTTTTTTTTCCAGTTATAGAGAGTAGCAGGGAAATTAATAAAAAGCAATAAATTTCGGTTACATAGAAGAGGATTTTTGAACTAAATAACGGTATTTATGAATTTTTTTTAAAAAAAACCAAAATTTTGGAAACATTTGCTAATAATTTAAAGATGCTTAATTAAAAAGTACAAAGTAATGCATTTTCCGATACCTATACTAATCAACCTACTAGTCAACAATAACCAAAATGTATATGGCGGATAAGGGGGGGGGGGATTTGTGGAACAAAGTTTTGACCAGCTTACCTCAAGGAATTGCGTAGTATACCGGAAGGTATCGTGATCTGAATCACCCTGTATATCGTAAAATTTTTGATACTGAAACCCGGAAACTTACCCTGGGTATCCAGTCGCGGGATCACCTGAAATATTCGAGGTAGAGGAAAATTAGGTGCATATTATTTTAGATAAAACATCTAATAAAAATTAATGAACTTACCGAGTACTGTGATTGAATAAGAGCTCCTGATATCGAGACACTTTAATTTAATTTTCTTTGATTGAGTGCTATATATTCGCTCGGTGAGTGAACTTAATTATGAAGAAAGAAGAATTTTAAGAACATTTATTTTTAACGATTCTAAATCAAATTTATAAATACAAGAAGAAAAACAACCGCCTCGTCCGGAGTTTGAAACCGGGACCTTCCGCTTGCCGGGCGACTGCTGTTACCACTGAGCTAACGACACGGATGATTTTCCTTGTTGCATTTATCAAATTTGTAACTAGCCTACTAAGCCACGTTTGCTTTCAGCTGGCATTAACCAGTAACGATGAAAGCGCACAAATAAATCGTAAATTCAATTTTTATTAATTTTTCCCGCGGACGGGAATCGAATCTGCACTTGTCAATGATGGAGAAAGAAGTGTAGGAATTAGCGTTAGGACTTTACATAAAAACACACAAAACAAGACGGCACGAGTTAAAAGAGACACGTTCAATGGTCGAGACTTTATTGCAGACTAATTTTAACTATAATATTGTCATGATCGACTGGACCAGACAAAATCGTTTGCATCGACAGATGTACCAACCGTTAGGTGATCGATGTGTAATGTGATTATTCAGTAGGTACAATGCACTCAATTATTTGGAGAATTCCTATTAGACAAAACTTTTTTTCACTTTGTTTGTACATGGTACACTACAGTTCGTCCATCCTGACATATAATCGACCCGATTATACATACATATATTTTAAAGAATCACTTCGATTACCCTCCAGCCTTACAGCTCATTTACAAATAGCCCTTTTTCTATGAATTTAATATGTATAAAGATTTACATTCAAAAGAAAAGTCAAAAACTGACTAATTGTAAGTCTCGTAAACTAACTAAGAACCTAATATCGCGTGTGCAAATTTATACATTTTTTTGTTTTTTTTTTTTCAAACATACATTTTGGAAAACAAATTTGTAAGTAATGCAAATTTAACGAAAAGTCAAGCTGAAACTGACTATAATAAGCATACTCATATGATGTAATCAATCTACATAGTCATAACCTTGCATAACTCATACTAAAAATCGAAATTACAAAAGTAACTTGGACCCTTACTTACATAAGATAAAAATTATTTCATTCTTATTCATTTCTGAAAAATTCTTAAAATAATAACATTAGTTTTACGTACGCAAACATTATTCATTTAAATATCTTTTTTTCAGAATATTTACTTTGCTATGCGATCAATTATTTTAAATATTTAATATAAAACAACTCAAAACAAAAATATTTTTTTTTCGTTATACAAAATTTACATAAATTCTAAGTGTATCAAGCATTTAAGAACTTAGCTTCTCGCACCCATGTTCAACTTCGTTAAAATCTTTTGAAATATATGGTTTCATGTTAGCTGGAGAACAAACTCCTTTGTACGGTGTCCTAGCCAATTGTAAACCATCAATATCTTTTATAATGTACCGGTCAATGTTTAGAACTTCAACAACTTCGTAAGGACAGCGGAATTTTGGCAAAAATTTCTTATTTACACCTGGGATCGTTACTACGTTTTTAACCATAATATAATCACCTTTTTTATAATTGCGGGGTGGTTTATGTTTTCTATCAAAATAGATTTTATTATACCTTTGATTTTTAGTAATCGCATCAGAAGCCTTATTTCTGATTTTACTTAAATTTCGCGTATCAACATTTTGCACCTTATCTTGAAGATATTCCATAATTCTGTCGCATAGCTCGCCCTTCTGATTCACGCCGAATAACAACAAACTTGGGGTTGTAGCTATACTTCGATTTAGTGTGTTGTTTAATGCATATTCTACTTTACTTAACTTTTTATGCAAATTACTTGTGGTTTCAGGGTCTGCCTCTTTGGAGAACATAGGTGTTATAATACGATTAACACGCTCAACCTGACCATCTGATTGTGGCGATAAGGTAGCTACTTTGACGTGCTGTATATTCTGGTCTTCTAAAAATTCCGCAAAGTCTTTAGAGGTAAAACTTGTGCCCCGATCAGATACTATTTTACTTGGTCTACTATATACAGAGAAATATGTTTCTAAGCAGAATATAGCTTCTTTTGTCTGCGTTGTGGATACAGGATATAGTTTTACAATTTTAGTAAAACCGTCGACTATAAGGAAAATATACTTTTTCTTCGTACTAGTAGGTGGTAGAGGTCCGAAATGATCTATGTGTAAAACCTCGAAAGGTTTATCTCCTTTCGGGATATTATGAAGTGTGCCCTCAACTTTTCCAGAACTGGGAGAAAAGTGAATACATTTAAGACAATTTTCTATGTACGACGTAATTTTGTTTATCATGTTTGGGAACCAATACGATTTTTTTAAGATGTTCATAACATTTAGTCGATCCTAGATGACACATAGCTTCATGGTGAGTTTGAATAACTTGGTTCTCCATTTGGGTGGGAACATAGAACATTACATTACCGTTCATTTTACGATATACTAATCCGTTGATGAGTGCGTACATTTGACTTTCTCCTTTCTCTAAGTCAGATGCTATTTTAGAGATAATTAAATCACGACGTTGTGCTGCCGCAAGAGCAAACTCAAAGGAACCTTCTTCAGTAACTAAACTTTCAGTGGACCGGCTAAGAGCGTCAACATGACCCATCCTACTTGATGGTCGGTGTTCAATCTTATAGTCGTAGCACTGGAGCTCTAAAGCCCACCGTGAGATTCTAGGATTCAATAACTTTTTGTTCAGAGTTAATGTCAAAGACTGGCAGTCAGTTATGGTTTTAAATGGAATTCCTATAAGATATATTCTAAATCTTCTTAGAGCGTAAATAATTGAGAGTGTCTCCAGCTCGTAGCTGTGATATCGAACCTCCACGTCAGTTGCTCTTTTCGAAAAGTAAAATACAGGATGCATCTTACCATCACTTTGTCGTTGCAATAATATAGAGCCATATCCAATGCTGCTTGCATCGCAGTGCAACTCTGTTTCGTTATAAGGACTGTAAATGGACAAGATCGGAGACTCGGACAATTTTGATTTAAACAATTAAAATATTTTTAATTCCAAATCACCAAATTGAAATTTAGAATCTTTCCTAAGCAGATCATAAAGTGGCTTAGCCAATGTCGCGAAATCTCTTATGAATCTGCGAAAATATGAACAAAGACCAAGGTAACTGTGTACGCCTTTAACACATTTGGGAACTGGAAACTCGATAATTGCGCGTAAATTTTCTACGTTAGGACGTATTCCTTGTGTATTAACTATATATCCCAAATACACTATTTCTTCGTAAAGAAATTTACATTTATCGTACCTTAACTGCAAAGCGTTATCCTTGACTAGTTCCATGATTTCTTCCAAAACCACTAAATGATCTTCAATTGTTTTGCTCGCAATCAAAAGATCGTCCATGTAAACATGCTTCTATCAGATCTTTAAAGATATGGTGAACATATCTTTAGAAAACAGAGGGTGCATTTTTTAGACCAAATGGCATCTTGAGATACTCGAACTGACCTATTGGGGTTACGAAAGACGTACACTTGACAGAATCCGTTGCTACCTTACCATGATGAAACCCGCTACGTAAATCTAATAAAGAAAAATACCTTTTATCGCGTAATCTATCTAAAAGGTCGTCAATAATCGGTAAAGGGAAGTTCTCACGTACAGTATGTTTATTTAAGACGTGATAGTCGATACACATTCGCAATTCTTGATTTTTCTTTTCAACTAATACTACAGGCGAAGCATACGGTGAATTACTTTCACGAATAATTTTTCTTTTAAGTAAATCGTCAATAATCTTCTTCAATTCTATTTTATGCATATAAGGCAATCTTCGCGGAGTGCAATAAAAAGGTTCGTCTTTGCTTAACTTAATTTCCATTTGCAAATTTTCAGTAACATTCCCGGAAATATTTTTATAGCATGAAATTTTTGCCTCAGATACGATATTATTAACTTTTTCTTTTATAGAATATGGCAATTTTTCATTTATAATAAGAGATGGTTTACAATTCGTTTCATTTTCAAATAAGTCAATATTAAATATTTGTTTATCAAAGTCGTCACAATTACCTGAATTTTGCGATTGAACATGGTTGCGAAAGCCGATTCCTTCCTTATTTTCTTGTTTCTTTTCTTTAATACTGGACACATCAAATTTTAAATTACATTTTGCCAAAAAATCTCGACCTAAAATTGCAGGAAATTTCATACTCAAATTTTCAACTATTAACAAATTTAAATTGACATTCATGCTACCTAATCTTACTTTAATATTTGAGATACCCACGATGTGAAGGGGGCTATTATTGATTCCACAAAACTGATAGTCATCAGAGTTTACTTTTGTCACAATGCAAGCTGGAACATATCGCTGCTGAAGGAAACTAATTGGGCTTCCTGTATCCAAGAGCGTTAACAGAGAGCATTCGAAGAGCTCAGCCTCATCAGCCTTACCAAAGGTTGTACCTAATAATATGTTCAAAATTTTCATTAGCGGTAAGCAAATACCTAAGCTGTTGAGTATCCTGGGGAAGTTTCGCCGCATCATGAATACTGTTGGTCTGAACTGTCATCACAGGAGCGTCACCGGAACATTGATGTGAATAATGCCCCAATTTACCACATTTGAAGCATGATCCTTTTGTCCTTTTAGGCTTCGAACATCTGCTACTAACATGACCATACTCGTTACAGTTGAAACACTTCAATTTACTAAGATGTTGACCTTGGTTAATGTTGGATCTTGATTCCTGTGCGCGATGTTTTGTTTGATCATGGGATAGTACGAACTGTGATTTCATTTTTTCGTATTTTCTTAACGCAACTTTGAGTTCGTCTAATATATCGGCACCATATAATAAAACTTTATTCGTTTCTGTGCCCTGGATTCCACTAACGATGTATTGAATAAGATCTGTTTCTTCCATGTTTGATAGAGAAGCAATTTCTTGCATCGTGAAGACATATTGCTGATAAGTTTCATCCTTTTTCTTCTTGCGATGCCTCAATTCGTTATGGATGTCTGCACTGGTAACTTTTCTGGAAAATTCACTTAACAGTTTATTTTTCAACTCACTCCAAGACTTTGTAGATACAGTTCTCAACAACATTTTAGTGGTACCAGTCATTAACCTCTTTGCATAGATGAACCGCATTTTAGAATCCCATAACAAAACTTCTGCTGATTCTTCAAAATTGTGCAACCATTTCTTTACACAATAGTTGTCATCTCCACTAAAGTTTGCAAAAGATTCTTCAACATCTTTAAAATTTACAAAAGGTCTTATGCTAACTGCATCCTCAGGTTCCGTAAGCTGTGAGATTTTTTTTTTCAGTTCTGCGATTTCACTCTTTTTCACCAGTTTTTGTCGCAACATTTCGATTTCAGCATCGAAATCTTCATCGTTATCGTCTGTAACAGTATTTTCTTCCAATTGATTATTCCCGTTGGTTATAGGTTCCGCAAGCATGTGATTAACTGGAAAATATTGGTTTATCTGTACTGTAGAAAGATCTTTTATAGCCTCCTCAAGTCTTAATTTTAATGCCGTTTTTATTCTTGTCGATTGTAATCCTAACTCTGCTAATTTTTCTTTTAGTTGGCCTGCCGTAGCATTTTCTAAAAACCGCTCTACACGTGTATCCATGTGGCCAGGAGTACAGCTGTGCACACTCAAAACACTAGCAAAAATTTGATAAAATCACAGATATTCCAAATAAATAGGTCACCGATGATCCTCTTCTAGATTTTATCACAAAAATTTATGCTGGAGATCACCTATGATCACCTTTCACAAACACGTGTTGGGATGAATAGCGTATTAATATTCACCTTTTCTCTTACGAGTATGTAAGTATACCACAAAAATTCTCTGCGTTGACTTTTAATAATTTATTTCTCGGCCCCGAATAAAATTTAATCAAATATCCCAAAAATAAAAATTTCACGGTTCACGATCTCACTTCTGAAATTACTGTAGGAATTAGCGTTAGGACTTTACATAAAAACACACAAAACAAGACGGCACGAGTTAAAAGAGGCACGTTCAATGGTCGAGACTTTATTGCAGACTAATTTTAACTATAATATTGTCATGATCGACTGGACTAGACAAAATCGTTTGCATCGACAGATGCACCAACCGTTAGGTGATCGATGTGTAATGTGATTATTCAGTAGGTACAATGCACTCAATTATTTGGAGAATTCGTATTAGACAAAACTTTCTTTCATTTTGTTTGTACATGGTACACTACAGAAGAATTTTAAGAACTTAATTAAAAGGATTATGAACTTGCCGGGTGCAGGTCTCGTACTGCAATACCTGAGACAAAACCAAGCAATCCACGTTCGTGCATTTCTCGCGTGTGAATTTATAACGTACTAGCCCAGGAAGTCACTCAGCTTAGGAGTGCAATTAAATCGTGAAGCGACCGAAAGTGCGAATTAGCATTTAACCGTCACAAAACATCGTCACTAGCATCTTAAAACACCGAACAGGCGAGTACGATCCATAGGATTAGCAGCTATAGGGTTAGATATAAGGGTATAAGGATATAGGGTTAGATATAAGCAGCTATATAGTTAGCTACTATTTTTTGGGTTACTGTTTCAGATCGGAGAATCTCTCCCGACGCAGTTTTGGTCGTATTAAATGTATATCCCAAAAAGGCCTTTTTGCGATTCATATTAAACGGAAATGTCGATTTAGTCAAACACTACAATTTATGAGGCGAGAGGAGTATCCTTGGACTGATACCCCTCTATGTATTTCGGTGATAGGAAATAGCCCCTTAGAGTTTACTTGAACTTAAGGATCAAAAGGAAACAGCAACTATTGAACAACATAATGACGTTTGGAACCCAGTATACCGAAAGAAGAGAGGACAGTCACTCATATTTAGTGCTCCGTATTAAGAGCAAAAACAACTAACATGTTTATTGTAATGAGACTGTGAACAAAGTTTGAGAGTGTTAAAGTGAGCGGCTGAATCTTTCTCTCAAGCTCGCCCGAGCTTTTTTTCTCACAAGTGAGACATAGAGAGACATGGCCAATCAGATTCCAGCGTGTCATGGGTGGCATAGGGATATCAACATTCGATTCCTGGGATAGTCTTCAGGTGAAGTTGATTATTAATTATGGTTGTACATTTGGAAATTAGCCCCCGATTCTACATTAGAGACTTTTAAGAGATCTCTTAACCCCTTCAATTAAGCTAGTAAGAGATTTTAGCAGAATTAGTATTCAACATAAAAATTTTGGAGAAACTTTAATTTTAAGAGGTTAAGAGGCTTTGGAGAATCCGAATTCCGAACTCTCCCTTTTCGGTTAGCCTAGCTGTTAAAGACAATTAATTCACTTGATAAGAAAGAAGAGGAAGAAGAAGAAATTTTTGCTATCATAAAGCACGCACATTGTGCTACACTTGTGCCCAGAAATATCATCATAATCATGTCTTTGATCAAGTTACAGTTATTGATTTTTGTATGATAAATTCACAGTACGTAGTGATAATTGAATTATTATGTTATCACGTATATCGCAGGTGAAAAATTCCACAGCGTCTTTACATCCAACACGAATTTCGTATATTGTCATATTATGTAAATTATCGTAAGGTTATGTAATAACACAGTTAATAAAAAAAACACAAAGTATAACCGTCTTAAACTCGGTTTGTTTTTTTGTTTTCCCTTCACTTCTCATATTAAAAATCTACGTATATATCCGTCAGACCACCTTCTGGACGTTTTAAGGGGACGTCTGACCTGCAAGAGAATACAAAGTATGGGTTTGAGTATAACGGTATTCAGTGTGTTTGCCTATGTTACATTTTCAAACTACTTCTTTCGGTCTTGGATCAAGAGTCGAATAGACTCTTACGATTGATCCACCATTCATTCACAATAACAGGATAGCTCAACGTTATTGTACCAAATAAGGCAAATCTTTTATGAGAACGAGTAAGGACTTGGTTCCTTATAACGTCGACAGACGACCAAAAATAATTTCATATTATGTAATTGAAAATTATTTCTAATTGCCAATTAAATATATGGTGACAGACGATTTTGACATGAAATCAAATTTTGTTTTCAATATTAGTAGACAGTAACCAACTGCAATGATTTACTAGGCGATCTAACAGTTCTTCTAAATAGACGTATTTATAATAGTGCACGAAAATTTAAAGCAAAGACAAGATTTACTAGGCGATCTAACAGTTCTTGTAAATAGACGTATTTATAATAGTGCACGAAAATTTAAAGCAAAGCCAAGATTTACTAGGCGATCTAACAGTTCTGGTAAACAGACGTATTTATAATAGTGCACGAAAATTTAAAGCAAAGACCTATGTTATTATTTGCAGCAGTGTGCGGCAATATTCGGGTTATAAAAAGGAGAAGTTTTAACACCGTTTTCCTTATTTTCAAATAACCTGTTCTTAAACGATGCAATTTGTCATAAACACCACGAACAGCTGCGTTTAAAATCTGTAAATGTTAGTTTACAGACTCACTACTACGCGTTTTTAGTGGCGCTTTGGAGATAATCCTCAAAAACCAAACTCAATTATGTCAATGTCAAGACGTGCCGATTATGTAATACTTTGTGGGATAATTAAAAGCTTAGAGGTGACACACTACAGAGATTATCTTGTTGATGTATGTAATTTAGAATTATAGCGGCATAAGTCAACGCTATAGTGTAATTAAAATCATTTCCTGTGAAACAAAGTACGGACCACGATATTTCAATACTAGCGGAATAAGTCAACGCTATTTTATAATATTTATGATCGAGTACGGACCAGGATCATTCATCCATAGTGGCATAATTCAACACTACGGGTCATGTAGGATCAAGCACGGACCAGGATCCGAAGATTAACAAGCTATGAATGGGGAGTGCTTTAATTATTCCGTGTAACACCGTGAATAATCAAGAGCATTTCCATTTCACCTCCATTCACACTATTTGTACTAGCCTACTTACTACTATATAAACGTTTACAGATTCGATCACTATTCACAGAAATACAATTTTCATCACATTTGATTCATTAACTACACATTCAACAGACATCAAATCATTGTTCTAATATTATACTATACTGTTCTATATTATGCATTCTAAACAGTTCAATAGCCACTTTTCTATTTCTTATGATGTTTTCTAAATTTGCTTATTTAAATGATTTACTCGTATGTACTACTTCACTGTCTCTTACTGAATGTGACGAGATGTCTTTTCTAAATTTCCTTATACCTGTCTCAGCAGGATCCCTCGGTTATGGCGCCACAATTATTATTGCACTCGTTTGAGTTATTTCGGAATATATAACTTTTACCATTTTATTCCGGCTTTCTTCCGCAAATGTTCTTTACACAATATGGTCGAAAGTTTATTGCGGTCTGTCACCGTCGCTGCATAAATCTAACCCTCACCCGCGGTTTTTTTTATCTCTACTCAATTCTATAAAAATGTCCCTGAAATGCGAATCGACTACTTACTTGTATTTCACATATGTAATTTCAATCAATTTATATTTTTGGCTTTAAAATTTGGCATTCTGAAGTTCTTTCTGAATACAGCTTCAGAAATAGCAATCGGATCCAAGTCGTTCCTCAAATTCCTTAGAACTATCTCCTACGCACGGCTCATATTGTATAATTATTTTCTATTTCACAAACTTGTACATTGTTTATGTAATATATATGTATTATATAATATGTACTTACTTTACAGCATTTTTATCCAGAATTTCGGTATTAGAAACAAAAGAATTTCTGCGACTATCACAATAAGCGATTTAAGCGAACTTAGGTTAGTACTCTTATGTTAATAAATATTTGACAGCTATTTTTGTTTGCTAGAATCCAATCCTCTTAAAAAAATCTCCTCAAAATTTAAGAGATCTGCTGACGTCTGACATCTGTTAACTCCTTACGTAGAATACCAATTTCTGTTAACGGGCTTTGACAGTCCAGTTAAGAGGATAAGAGCTCTTATCTCCTACGTAGAATGAGGGGTAAGACTACTAAATTACGTTTATAAGACATGGACCGCGGCTTCAACAATTTGTTTTTTTTTTATTTATTTGGATAAATTTTATTTTTAGGGCGTGAATATTTTCGTGCCAGTTGTGCATATTTTAAACTTATTTCAAAATCTTGAAGTCTTGATACAAATTGTGTATGTCGACGAGTTCCTAGGTATCTAAAAATAGACTTATTTCGTATTCCTAGAAAAGATATCAGCTTTGTTTATTTGTTTCCTTCAGGACAGAGTAGAACAAAGTCTTCATCTTGAAGTCAACAAGATTTTTATTTTAAGTAGTTGGGAATACGTTTTACTTTTATTTTATTATCTATTGCTATAACAAATTAAAACGTTTTATTAAACTTTTGATAGTTCAATTAATTTCATTTGCTTTATAGGTTTGAAATCCACTTTCAATGAAAACATTATAATATCGTCGCAGCGCAGTTGTCATACTACGAAATTTAAATGGAGTGCACATAAAAAACATAGCTCATTTCAAAATTATACGCGACGAATATTTTAGATTTCAATTGGGGTTCGGTGAGATAAAGATGGCAAATAACTAATCTTTCATGCAAGTAAGCAAAAACATTCATATTGAAGAACGTACAACTTTTATGAATTAATGATAAGCCACGATATATAACGGAAATAGTATTAGTTTTTTAGCCAATAGTAAAGCTGTTCGACTGTTCTCAGTGCAATTCATGGGATCAAAATATATTAACGGATTCCTATGAATCAAAAACAAAAGCTGCAGGCTCATCCGCTTTTTCGTCATTATTATTAAATCAGCCATTCTACACTATACCGATCAACCTATGAACCCGACCATCTTCGACTTAGATGAAACTTTCACTATTTGTTGGGAACACCAAACTGACTCAGTCTTCCGGTTAGAAAATTTTGTGATTTTACAATGGAAGCGTCATTTTCAAAAAATGGTATATCGAGAACTATGCAACCGATTTTTCTGATTCAAATGTTATAAAAAAATATAGCAGCACTAAACGAGAAACTTTTGTTGTTGTTAATAACAGTAGGGGTATTCACTCTTTAATGTATCAGTGTAACCGATGTAAAAATACAACAAGAATTTACAAAAAAAAGCGAAACACACCTTTAGCTGACTTCGAAATGTAATAGGGTGATAAAATAGCTCCGTAGGAGATCTCCCCGGCCCCGGAAAAAATTGAAAAAATCGTCAAGATTCCCAGGGGTCATAGTTATTATAGAAAAAAAGAATTATGAAGATCCGGTTAAAAATATCTGAGATAAAAACAAAGGTATCTCAACGGAACGGCTTAAATTAAGGAAATGCCGGTTTTTCATGTCTTTTTCTGACCGTTTTGGTCGTTTTTAAAGTTTTTATTTCTGCAATTACTTCTTAATTATATACTTTTTCAGGATAATGTCAGCGGATAAGATGAGGCCTGTTTTGTTTGGAACGTTTATTTCCAATTAGTTTTCCGCTCGGGCTGACAGTTTAGGAGAAAACTTAATAATAGTAGAACAACATCCTTTTACGACGTCTTATTCGCTTTTTGCCGTGAAATGATGTAAAAATTTACAATTTCTCTTTATGGAATAACGGTGCTTCTGAGGAATTTTTTTGAAAAGACGAAAAAGTTTTGTAATCGAACACTTATGCCTATGATCGAGAAAAATTGAAAAATAACTCATATGTAGCAATGGGGTATATGCGACCCAGATGAGGAAAAACTTTCAATTTCGGGAGCAAAATCTCAGTGAGAAAATGTGTCGAATTGAAAATAAAAACATTCTAGTAGATTGAGAATTTTATTACCTTTAATTTGAATGTAAAATTTTTTCTCTAGGGGTATCCGTTATGATGCAGTGTCCGACAAAGTGAAAAAGTGCTTTCAGGTAAAATGTAAGAGGGTGGAAAAAATACACTACGAAGTATACCGGATTGAAATTTAAAAATGCCATTCGATAGGGGTCGGCGGGGGCTTTAATTAGACACCCCACAGATCATATTTGGGGCTTGAGGGCGATGGATTAACAACCCCACCCAACAATCCCCCCCCACTTTCTTCTTCATAACTTTAATCCCTTCATCGAACTAAAGACGAATACAAAGTTGGTTTTTTGATCCGCCCCTCCCTCTCCCTCAAAAAAGGTTGGAATATTTAAAATAACTAAAGAAAATTTCTGAACTTCAAATACTATTATTAAGTAATTTAGGGGCGAAAAAGTAAATCGATCACACCAATTCGCTTTTCAGTGATGTTTTCTTAAGTTTTCCAGAAAGCTTGATGGCTTTTGAAGCGCCATTACTTATGTTTTGGGTTCACAAATTTGCAATACCTTTTTTTTGTGGCGGAAAACCGTGATGCAAATAGATCTAATTGAACACCCTGCTAAATCAACCCAGTATCACCTAGAAAAAAATATAAGTGCACCAGTCGATAGTCCTCAATAGAATCTTTCATTTGCACACTGGAAATTTTCCTGGGGCACTCCCATCCTCCTCTGCACACCCTGACATTTGACGTTCAATCTGACCTCCTAAGTACAACTATACAAGTCGGTTTACACTGCCAATTTGTGAATGTAAAATTACAAGAAACTTTTACAACGATACACTCTTTGATACAACATTGCGTGAATACCCCTATAATGTTTTTCAAAAAAAAAAAAATGTATAATTCACTAGAGAGGACTTCGAGCACTTGCTTCTTTTTTTATTTTTATTTTGATGCTAGAAAAGCCTGATCTATTTATGTGCAAAAAATTACGATGGTGTTCGGCTTCGTTTTGAGATATGAATTTTAGAAGTCACCAAAGTAATATCATTTGAATATCAAATTTAGCGGAACTGCTCCTAGCTTCATCCTGCTTCTCTAGAGTTACCGCGTTGAGGTAGCAGTCCGCGGGGGGAAAACCTGCTAAAGAAACATTTATATTATATAATAATTTGAAACTTTTTTAGACGATTTTTTATTTTTTAATATTAAAAAGTACAGCTTCGTTAACCTTCCGCCGGTGGCGCTCTAGTTTGATGCACGATTGGTGGAGCAGGGTCCACCAGACCCAAATTGTTTTTCATGCACTCGCGGCCATTTTTTGATGGTAGAGTATGAACTAATTTATAGCCTTTCACAAACTGTATCAGGTATATCCAAAAACATAATTGTATTGCTTTCTACCAAAATTTGTACATTATTGGTGACGCCGCGCCGGGTCTCACAGGCTTTGCACACTATATTTTATACAAACTACAATAGCTATACTCTCGCCACTCGAAATACGACTAAAAGAGGAAGCTACCTAGACGAACGGCAATATACTCCCCACTATCAAAAATTGACAGCCAATCTAACAGCGGCGGGTCTGTCAGACTTGGCGCCGAAGTTTACACTATTTCACTTTTACACGGATTTTAAATATGCGATTAAAACACAAACAAAAAAACAACAAAAATGTATGTAGTCATTTTTTTAATTCCGGTTGCTTCGTACAGTGGCGCATATATTTGTAGAAACTTTTTAATTCCATTAATGAAACAAATGATCGTGACAATGATGAAGACGAAACTGATACAGTTGCGTTCACAGCAAAAGTCATCAATATGAAGGACTTCAATTAGGGCGTAAATAGTTGCAATTTTTCTACACAATGACCCAAATGTTGAACGACCTCTCGTATTTCATAAATAAATGCTTAACTCAATGTATCGAAGTCTATAAAGATTTTACCAAAACCCTAACACAATTGTTAATTACGAATTTAATTACCAAAGTTCACCGATCTGAAACTGTTTGTAATATTCTTACTCATCTAACATGTAACTGGAATTGTATCAAGTATCTATCTATCAAGTACTATCGAGTGATGAAATTAAATAAGGAAGAAAAGTTTAATAGTCTACGAAAGTGATAACAGTAATTAAAATCTTGGCCACTTTTTTGAATAGACCATTATTTTTATGTTTTGTAAGATAATAATATAAATGACTGAATTATGCACATTTTTGGTTGTTTTCGATTTACACGATTTTACATACGTATAAAAATCTACGATTTCGATTTACACGGTTTTCTACGGAACCTATCTTCAGTGCAAATCGGCGGACAGGTGTAATGTATTACCGAAATACAATAATTCTCCACGGGTATAAAAGAATGATACTTTTGTGTTCCTCGTATTTGCTTCACATTTTCATATCTATTCTTCAGTTTTAGATCCATTCCTTCTTAGTATTCCTGTTTATAAAGGGTAAAATTCATTGTGGATTGAGTGCTGACTGCCCAATCGTACAACTTCTCTGCGTTGGCAATATGTTGGTCTAGTGGTCGTTTAAGGCTGGCTAATGTGGCTCTGTAGTATAACTCCTACTTATAAAGCCGCATGTCCCCTTCCTGTAACCAAAGTAGTGCCATTCAACCACGATTCCAAATTCTTTGTGCATTTTGCACAGGTTATAAACATCCATTCGATTTTTATATGTACTGGCCTCCAGAGCCATCGGAAAGGAAATATATCCGTTTTGAATTAGGAAGTTTCGCTTGAAAAGCTGCAATACCTAGTTTTTTCTATAAACATTCTAACAGCAACAATATAATGAGTTGTTCATTCTGGTATTACGATAAAACTTGTAAAATAACTATCATCATCTTCCGCAAAAGGATATATAGTGCACTGTATACTGAGCTAGTAAGAGCTTTGCACGTCTTGAATGACAAAAGCATAATTTTCTGACAAATTACAAATAATAAAATAAGTAAAAAACGAGTTTTCAAACAAAACTGAGGCCAAGCCACATGAAAAAGTAGAAAATAAATTTTCTTCACACACAGAGGTGGACTCAGATTTTTGATTGGGACATTTCTCTTGAATATTCTTTCTCTTCATGAATCAAATCACTTATTACCTCTGATTGATCATACTGAAATATATCGGTAATTGTCAGCGAATAAAATCTGAGTCCACCTCTGTGGGTGAAGAAAAGTTTATTTTCTACTTTTTCATGCGGCTTGGACTCAGTTTTGTTCGAAAACTCGTTTTTTACTTATTTCATTTTCTGCCTTTTTACGTTATTTAAATTGTTATTACGTGCTGCATGGAGATATTTTAAAACAATTTTTAAGTCATGTTTGGTGCCGATCCGAAAACAAAAATTTTTCGAGTATCAAATCGTTGATGTACTGCAACGGTTTTCTGAAATTCAAATTATGTTTTAAACAGCGCTTTTTAGCCGTATTCCAACTTGATCGCATATAACATGAATTTTCCCGACTTTCCATGTTTTCCACAGACTTTTCCTATTACTATGATTTTTTTTAAAAAATTTACATGAATTTTCCTCGATTTTTCATGCACGTTTTCATGATTGTTGAAGAGAAAGTAATGATGCCAGTAGGACGGAAAAAAAATGATTCCGCATAGCTTATAAAACTTTTTTGTCGGAAAATTATCCGGAAAAGTCGGAAAATTCCGGAAATTCCAGAAAAAGTGGAAAATTCTCCACTTTTCCTGAAACAGATTTATCACTAATCATATCGATGAAAATTTGTCCGATGATTTCCCCGCTTTTCCGGCTTTTCCACGGAGTTTTCCACAAAAGCAACTTTATGCAACTCATTTCGCTCTACAACTTTGTCTTAGGTTGCAAAACGCCTCAAACGCTTCCTTGGTCTGAAAAACTCCGGAAATGCGTTTTACATGAATTTTCCTCGATTTTTTCTGCAAGTTTTCGCCATTGTCGGAGAGAGAGTAATGATGCTAGTTGATAGGGAACTTGATCCTGCATAATTTAGAAACTTTTTACCGGAAAAGTCTGAAACTTTCCGGAAAAGTCGGAAAATTCCGAAATTTTTTCTGAAAAATCGGAAAACTCTGCATTTTTCCTGAAACGGATTTATCACTAATCAAATTTGTACCAAAATTTCAAATGATTTTTCCCGATTTTCCTGGATTTCCATGGAAATTTCCGGTTCAAGTTTTGATAGATCCAATTGTCACGCGACATGAACCTGTGTGCCAAATTTCAGCTCGCTGTGATGACGAAGAGTGGGTCTACGAGAGTGTCGAAAATACTAAAGAAATATATAAATAGACAAATTCGTGTACGAGTTAAAGGGAATGGCCTCAAAAACATATCATTTTCTCCCACATTTTCTTTTCTGTGCTTGAAATATTTTATTTGTTGATCCGCTATATTAGAGTGCGGTAGAATCAACAAATTCTAAACTTTGCATCACCATAGTACGAAATATACACTTGTCAGTTTGGTTCCACTGTTTACAGGCCAGTTCCTCACTACATTTCTCCAGAAGAGCCAAATATATTTATTTTTTCGCACAGAATTTATAAAATTGGATAATTTTCACATTTGGTACAATAGCATTGTTCATTCGGATTTTCACACAAAATTGTTGGAAGATGTTCACGGTATGACATAATTTCGTCAGAAAGTGTTCTATTTCTTTTAAAAACATCCAGTTTATTTTATTACTTTGGTGGTGTATACCAACCCACACAATGAGTCCCACTTGAATTTGCTCTGCAGAGGACAAAGGCTGGCAAATGAAGAGAATCCAATCATTCTGTTGGGATATTTGTCCTTAAAAAGTTGTTAAGCCTCCCTGAGATTGAATACACTAATCTGCGTTGTTGTTTTTTTGTACTTCAACACCTTCAGTGGAAACCATTTCATAATCACGATTTTCCGGGCAAACACGACTTATTTCATCATCTTTATAAAACTGGGTCACAAGGCTTTTGACTTCTTCCATGAGAAACTTACTGCAAGTTTTTGGATTTGGTGTAGACATCATACAAATTCAATTTGTAAATTCTTTGCTTTGTGTGCCATATAATAAATTATGTCGAATTCATATTTCATCATACGGACAGTTCACCTTTGTGACAAAGGTATGAGAATTTGATACTTCTCAGTATTTGTCTGCGTCTTTGCAAATTGTTGATATAACTCCATTTAGGTACAGACATATATACAGAAAAGTGGTTAAGTAAGATAAGATGTAACGTGACTCAACGCTACTGGCGTTTTTTGTGTGTATCGAATTTTAATTTCACCACATCACATCCGAGGAGCTAAATTCTCGCCACTCAGGAAATGGATTGTTAAGAATTCTCATCTATCTTTAAATGAAGATGCAGGCACTTAGTAAAAAAAAAGTTCCCTACACTATAGGAAAATCGAAATAATCTGTGATCGCTATATTTCACTGGCCGCCGCCTATTCGGATGGTCTGGAATGCGGGTAGCCATGGGCCGGGAGCATAGACATAAATGTTTAATTATTTGTCCACTTTTTTTGCATAGCCTAGATATTCCCGAATCGAATATCAAAACGAACGGTAAACTCTTTTATAAAAAAAAATGGTCTTACTTTGAGCCTGAGACTTGAAAAAAGTACCTCAAAGTAATTAAAGTTAATTTTATATGACGAAAAAAAAAACAATAATAATAATGAATGTAAGTCACTCGAAAGCGTTCTGGAGGAGGAACGACGTAAAGCTTTTTTATCAAGTAGGTAGGTATTAAATAAAGTTGAGTTGGGACGAATAGGAACTTTTCATTTATACATGCATAAGTATTCAGTTCACCTCCATTCTAATGTCGTTCTGCCACCACCCGACTACCCAATAAAACTATTTCGAACGTAACTTGGAACAAAATTTTTGTAAAAAGCTTTCAAAAGTTGTACAGAGGAGGCAGACGCTCTTCGCAAAGAAATGTTCGCAGAGAAATAATAAAAATTGCGAAAAGAATTGCTAAAGTGATACTCTAGGAATGGTGAAGTTTATATAGAATAAAGAGGTTATCAATGTAGGGAAAATGTCCTTTAAGTATTTTTTTGTAGGTATTTGATTTGAATATATTGAAGAAGTGTGTTAATTCCTGAATATTTCTTTGCAAATATCTAAAAACAAAACAAAAAACAAAAGAAACAGTTGTTTCGTGGACAATTGCTGTCCTGGTACTTAAAATCAGAAGGGTGTTACAAAGAAAATTCTTATAAGATGCTGTAATTTTTCCATGAAACAAAAATCTTATATAAAAATTACGAATAGAAGGAGTAGTAGCCGTTTTCGAACTTATAGAAGGGGTTAATATTTCAAGGAACACCAACAGAAAAAATACTTTAAACTTTAAAAAATCACTCCGAAACCAAAGGCGAAATCTTTTTAATTTAGTGCTTTTGGTTTGGTTTATAGCTATAAAAATGTTGTATTTTAACGATACTATGGGAGGCATTGCGATCTTTTTTAACAAACTTCTTATACCAGATTCAGATTCACGCGGAAATAGAAGAACATTTTGACAGTGACAGCTATAGTAAGCTGAAGAAAGACCAAATAAAAATAAAATGACAATTGGAAAGCACTGTTTATATCGGCTATCTTTCTATGTATTTTCAGAGGAAAGGCTAGCTCTTACATAACAAAAGAGAGAATATCCAATCCACATTAGAAACTCTAAGGGCGAACTGTATAATTGCTGTAATAAATAGAACAAAATGGATTAGAATAAGGTCAGTATGGGACTCGAACAAAAGAAGTAAAGAGAGCTATTTGGTAATATAGATGTTATCTAGGTCTTTCGCCGCGGTAAACATTGAATACAAACAGATTTTTTTTAGTTTTTACAAATATTTAACGACAAATAAACGGCAAAAACCGAAATATAATATTTTACAATCCGATAAAACTTAGCCAAGAACAAATAAATTGCTGTGCAACTTAGCAGCGCATCCAGTTTTTTTTTAAACACCACTAGACAAATTTTTGGTTTTCACGAATAGGTAAATAACGACAACTATACGATATAAATAAAAATATCCTATCTTGCAACTGGATAAGATTCAGTTTTTTTATAACAAAAAGGACACAACAAATTTCTGACAAATAAGCGACAATTTCTGAGATAATTTCGAACTAAATACATACTTTACATACATTATACAATCGATGCATAGTTTTATGCTCTAGCTTCAATCTCACTTAATTCTTGAATTATTAAACCTTCCACCACTACACTTGTACGTGAAAAAAGGAAGCGATCTGCAGTGCTATTAGAGAAAGAGTTAAAGCCAGAGGATCTTGTTAGAAATTTAAGTATCTTAAAATAGATACGCTTCGAGCAAATGACGACAATATCTGATATAATCCCATCCAGGCTGGATTTTGTAAAACCATCCCAAGTGGTTCTGGGAGACCGACAACAATTGCGTTCCACTAAACCGTCCTTCCAACAAGGATCGATGGTGTGATATACAAACGGTTCAAAAACAAACAGTGGAGTTGGACTGGACGTTTATGGCCCCAAATGCCATATATCAAAGGCTCTGGGCTCTAACCTTACCATATTCCAAGCGGCGGTATTGGCCATAGAAGAATGCGCCAAGAGCTGTATTAAAAGAGCCATAAATGGCTCAGACATTAATACCCTCTCAGACAGTCAACCTGCCCTGAATGCCTTAAAGTCCTACACCGTCAGGTCAGGGATGGCTTGGCAATTTTTTAAAAACCCTCAAAACTTTATTAAGGAGAAAAAAGGAAAAAAAGGATCGGAAACTCAATTTTTCGGATGAAAGACATTTTATGGCACTCCAAATTGTTTCCTCAGACCTGCCCTAAATAACCGGGAGAATAAACAAAAATTCCTGTATTGAAAAAGGCTACAAGGACTTCGTCAGGCAAAAAAGTTTATCGACACCTCTGGCGGAAAAATAAAAGAACTTCTTATGTTTAGAAGAACAGAGCGCAAAAGGATTACTGAAGTCTTCTTAGGACATTGACCCTTGAGGTATCACATAAAAAAGCTGTGCTTGGTTGAGACTTCATCATTGGTTTGGTGAAGACTAATCCATCTCGAACAAACTACGTGTGGAACTTCAATCCCAGAATGGTTCTAGACTTTATTAGCAATCTGAACCTAGTAAGGGAGTAAATTCAACGGGAATTCACACTTGATCTTTTAGACCGCAGTGACTGCAAGGCTAACGCCTACACACCCTTCACAAATAATCTAATTCTTGAATTTTTGTGCAGACGAGGGAGGTGTTTTTTTATGAATTTCCTACAAAAAATTTTCTTCAGGATATTTATGGAGTCTATATATTGAGCACACGCATACCACGAGAGCTGCCTTTCTTCTTATACCCAAGATGAAATCTGTAGGATATACTATATTTGTCCTTCCATTTATAGCGCATATAAATAATTTTGCTAAAGTAAGGTGGGTTAAATACCCGCACATAATATTAAAAGTTTTTTTTTTTTTTCCTCCAACCACCACTCTCTCCATCACTCTAATTCTAGCATGACTCATCAAATATACTTATTATTATGTTTGAACCTCTTCTCAGACAGCATCTAGCTGGTATTAGAGAAGGGTACTTATTATTATTATAATGACTTTATTTTAGAGCTCTATTATTTTATAGAAGTCTTTTGTTCCTGTTTTTGTATTTTTTGTGTGCGTTTTTCAATTTCCGATTATTCATCTCATTCATTATTCAAAAGCAGATTTCAGATGTATGTTAGGTTCATTCAATCAACCTCGCAGTCAATGGGCAAATCCCTAACTAGGCCTTTTAGCTTAGAACTGAATATAGTAAAGCTTGAGCTTGCCTTGATAACTTCAGGAAGCTCGTTATAGATTTTGGTCGCCGTATATATAAGTCCTTTTCTGATTCTGTTTGTTTTAGGTTGCTGTACTCGTAGTTTTTTTATATTCCTCGTTCGATGGATATGTATACTTATGTGTGTGTCTATTCGTATATTTGTTTTGATGAGTCCACGTGCAACTTTATGAATAAATTTAGCTTTTTCAAGGTAAATCATTTGATTAATGCTTAGAGTTTTCGTATGTGCGTGTAATTCCGTCGAAGGTGTTCTCCAAGGCATACTGAACAGGATTTTTAAGGCTCTATTAATTAATCTCTTCACCCTAATTTTTTCGGATTGAATGCACTCCACGCCAGTAATCCATATCTAATATGCGACGCTATGTGTGCGTTGTAAATTGCAAGGGCTGTATCATTATTTAACCTAGGGCCTCTTCGCAATACACCTAATATTGGGTTGATTTTGGAAGCTATTTCGTCGACATGCCTGCTCCAGTTGAGTTTCTCATCAATATTTATACCTAGATATTTCACCTCAGTTACTCTTTCTATTTGCTTGGAGTTAATACTCAATATTGGATAAATCTCAGCCTTGTTTCGTTGTTTAAGCACCATGTATTTTGTTTTATCATCATTGAGAGAAAGTTTGTTACCATTTGTCCAATTTGTTAATCTTAGCATATCTTCTTGTAGTTTGTTTTCGAACTCTTGCTCATTTTCGGCGTAATAAATCAAATTTGTATCATCCGCAAATATATGGTACTTACCCATTAGACCGGCAGATGAAATGTTTGTTATATACAACAAGTATAGTGTTGGCCCTATTATGGAACCTTGAGGTACACCCGTGCGAAATGGTAAGGAAGTGCTGAGTGTTCCATTTATCTTAGTTCTAACCTTTCTGCGTGATAAATAATCTTTGATGAGATCATTAGTTTTACCTCGCAGTCCTAGTTCATCCAAGATCTCCAGCAATATCTTATGGTCAACTGTATCGAATGCTTTTCGTAGATCGATAAACACAACGCCCACATACATACCCACGTCTAAGTATTCATTTATCATGTGCATTGATTCAGTAATGGCCGTATCCGTACCACATTTCTCTTGAAATCCGTATTGATTTTTATCAAATCCCCCACTGGCAGAGATAAATTTTTTTATTCTTGTATCTAATAGTTTTTCGTAGATTTTCCCTATTGTACTTAAGAGTGAGATTGGACGATAGTTACTTGGGTTTGTTGTGTCACCTCCTTTGTGTATTGGGATAACAAGAGTCTCTTTTAAACAATCCGGGTATTCACCTTTCAGGAACGCTCTATTGATAAGAGAGGACAAGGGCTCACTTACCACTTCCACAAGAATATTTAGGTCCTTCGCCGTGATGCCATCGATGCCGGGTGCAGAATCCTTTTTTAAATTCTTAATTATGTATTGTACTTCTGCTGTGTCTGTGGGTTGCAGGAACATGCTTTTATCATTGTATGAATTACGCACATATGGATTATTTGGGATTTTGTTGTTTAAATTAAATCCAATTTCATTGAAATGTTTATTCAAATGACCAGTTATATCAAAGTTACTATTGTATATTTCTCCATTGTCCTTCAATTCTCGAATGTGAGTTTCCCTAGTTCCTCCATCCTTATTCAGTATGTCATTATTTATCACTTTCCAAAACTTCCGCGGATTACTTCCGGCTTCTCTCAATTTTCTATTAATATATTCCTCTTTCGTTTGTCTTATTAGTTTTGTTACCTGGTTCTTAATTTTCTTGTAGTGGTCCCTTAATCTTGTGTTACCAGGATTATGCAGCATGTTGTTATAAGCAATTCGTCTTTCTTGCATTGCACTGAGTATACTGTCAGTAATCCATTCGTTACTTCTAGTCAGAATGTTTTTGAATCTAGTGCTAGTTTCCTTTGACTCATTTATAATTCTAATGAGTTTTTCTATGTTAAGTTCCGGTTCTAAGTTCAACTTATGCTGCACCATAGATTTGAAGCCACTGTTATTTGTTTTCTGCATTACTTTCGTTTTCATTCGTTTCTTCTTAACGGATATACCATTCACTGTCATAATTAACAGTGCGTGATCAGTGTAAGGAGCATGGTCCATGTTTAAGGATACCTCATGGTTTGATAGTAGGTCAGTGGCTCCGTGATCAATTATTGTGCTGCTCTGACCCGTAATTCTAGTAGCGTTCATTGGAAGTAACTTATTTACAATATTGAATCCCAGCGATCTCGAGCTGTCCATATACTGTTTACAGATATTAGTGGATACCAGAAGATCTATATTTGTATCACCCATAAATATAAGGTTTTTATTAACACTTAGTATACTTTCAAGTCGCTCGATGAAGTCCACAGCATTTTCATTTGGCGATCTATACATTGTTAATATTTTAATTTTTTTATTATTTTCCCATGAGATTTCAGCAAGTATTGTGTTGTAGTCAGCTTCATTTTTGAGTTTTCTGTATATTACATCATTTCTGAAAAACATTACTGAACCACCCCCCCCCCCCCCCCTGTTATTATTCCTACAACTGAAAATAGCATTATATCCAGGAATACTATAATACTTGGTTTCATTTGTATATAGCCATGTTTCATTGAGAATTATTATATGTATGTCCGTGTATATCTTGGCCATAGCTTGCACTTCATGCAATTTATTTCTCAAACTACGGATATTTAAGAATAAAATATTAAATTTTTTACTACCAGGCATTTTATATGGTCACGACAGTGTAATCTATTTTCTGCTTCTTTTCTATTACTCGTCTCATGTATTCGGGGCATTCGGGGCTTGAGGCTGCATGCAGACCGTGAGGGGTCTGTGCGTTTTTGTTATGCATGCAATTGACACAGCGTACTTCGTTCGAGTTGCAGTCAGCAGTCTTGTGTTGTCCAGCGCAGTTACCGCACCTGTTATCTTTTTCACAATTTTTCGAATCGTGATTGAATTGCTGGCACTTGAAGCATCTTCTAATGAAGACATGCTCTTTAACATAATGGCTGTTCCAGTCAATATTTATGTATCTTTCAACCAATTTATAATATGTATGGCCTGCTACTTCAAGAAAAATAGTCCATTTATTATTATACTTACTTTTTGTGCTGTGGTCTTTTGGTCTTTTGGTCTTGTTTAGTTATGAAGTGGTTAAGGTCACACAGTTCTTGCATTAGCTCTGTATTTGTGTAATTTTTTTCGAGGTTTGTAATTTTTAAGCGCGGGAGTTGCGGTTTTGTTAAATATACATTGTAGCCGTTTCCAAGGTTATTTTGCGCCTCCTGCATTAGTAGTTGAGTGTTGTTACCAGTATTTGATTTTACCAGTATTCCACCATTGGAAATATGTTTTAGCTGGACTACAGGTGCTTTGATTTTATTAGGTTTTATTTTCTCCTTAGCTTCTCTTTCCGTATCATGTGATGATTGCTCCTTTTTAGGTTTGATTACAAGTCCCTGCGATGAAACTTTTTTAGCTTTCTTTTCTAATTTTTCAGTTGGGAGGTCCAATTTCGCATCTCCGCTATATGAGATAGAGTTAATTCTATCTTGCGTGTCATTGACCTTTTCCTGTATTTGGTTTAGTTGTTTCTCTTGATTACTGCTTAAGGTGTTTAGAATACTCAATATCTCCTCAAATTTCTTTTTCATTTCATTCAAATTGCATTGCTTGCAGCTTGTGCACATGAATGAAATATTGGGATTAGTTAGTACTAAGTTTTGTTCATAATCCGTCAATTTGATACATTTTGTACAAAAATTTTTATTGCATAATCCCCCACAGACCCAAATAGGATCTTTTCCGATTGATTTTTTGCATTCATAGCAATTCATTTTTCTATTCCAATTTTCCTCCCACGCACACAAATTTATAAATTCACCCACACACCCGTCGACAGATCTACTAAACGCACGCCGAAAAAGATTTGCTCACACACAGGCACACACACACTTATAGAATATTTCACACAAACACACACAAGCTTATAAAATATTTCACAGTAGAGATTCGCTATATGAAAGCTACTTTCCTTTTTTGATTTTAATAAATAATAACTATATACAATAGGTTAATTCCACAATGTTAACGCTTAAATTTGATATCAAAATTAAAAAAATATATTAAATTAAATTAATTAAAACTTCCACTATATAAAAATTAAAAAATTTGCGAGAGATCAAAAAACACGTCTGTACTGAACGCACTAACACACTTTTTTTGATTTTGGCATTTTAGCATTTATTTAGAGCGCTGATATTTTACACACTGGCTCATCAAAGTAAATCTGAGTTCGAAAATGGGATAAATAGGGTAACCTCTTCGTGGGGTTGCCATACAAAAATGTAAATATAGTTTCAAAAATGAACTAAATTAGGCCACCCGTTCTTGGTGCTGCCAAACAATAATTTAAGTTTTTTACGTATAGGTCATTCGCACGCCTGGCTGTTTTCTTCTGCCAGAAGTGCACCACCTCTGAATTTATGATATATCTTTAAATTTTCCAAAAGTGACCACAACATGTAGAACGCAATACAATTATTAAATAGAATGGAGCTAAACACTACCTTCGGTATATAAATAAAAATTCAATATTAATTTATTATTAAATTGCTTATATTGAAATTATCAGATTTCCTGCGGACAGACTTAAGAAAGAGAGGTGCGAAAACCAGCGGGCCCCAAAAAAATACTCGGCAAAGAGTAAGTTATTGTAATTTGACAAAGCTAAATCACATATAACTCATTCAAAATTAATTTAGACTCTTTCTTTGGGATCGGTGTATATTAAATCGCAAACTATATACTGCCCCAAAAGTAAATAATACACAATTTCCATTCGTGTGTAACGGTGAATGGTACGACATAAAAAAAGCAGAAGCGTCAAAAATTCATTTATCACTTAAAAACATTGAAGAATGGTTTGTTAGTTTTAAGGCCACGATCAATGGGATTAAATGGCGAAAAATCAAAGCGGTGAAAAATATTTTAGATGGAAATGCAAAGTCGAAATGAAGAAAATTGTTATATAGTCCTGTTATGCTTACCTAAAGGACTGTGATATTGTAGCAACACAATATGAATGCGTAGCTGGAGCTAGTCCGTTGATTGCTTGTAAGTATATAGCTGCAGGTATGATAGTCATAGAACATTAGTTTGAAACTTGTAAAGTAGACAATATTTTTCGTTATTATACTAAGGGTAGTCAAGACAAATATCTTATGAATTTATTTAGAATACGTATCCCCGACATTTTTCTAGTAAACATTGCATCGCCATAGAAGTAAGGAAATGAAATGAAATGAAAAATAACTTAATTGTATCACATAAAGCCTAATACATTAGGGATAGAGGATAGTACAGTATTTCAGCTTAAGTTGCTATGAAATTGTTCCGAGAAATAATTTTTCAAATGCTAGAGCTATATAGCTATACTAGAGCTTTTTAACCTAATATATTAAGCTTCTATACCTCACAATCTTTCTTATTCACTTCAGTAATCTATGTTAGTTCTTATTATATGGCCAAGGAACTTCATTTTTTTAGAGATACAATTAATATATGAAATACGCTATTAAAACCTAATTACTTTAATTTAGGTCTTGTATTATTACTCTAATTCTATAGCCCTAGAGTAATTACTATTTTTTGTATCTAGTATATTTAAAACACTGTTCCTCTCAGATATTGCTAAGATTGTTTCGTATTATTTATGTTTTTCTTCTTTTCATTTTTTGTTTTTATTACAGTTTTGCAGTTTAATACTTGTAAGCGTTCGTATGTGTATGTTTCTCCGTTATAGTATTGTTGTCAGTCCGTTTGCTAGTTACATACTGCTTGGGTGCGGGATAAGTGCGCTCATATCCTCTCTGTTATATTTCAGAAGGTCCGTCGCTTTTGTCCTTATACCTCATTCGTCAAGTAGTCTAGTTAGCTTCCCGCACTCTAAGAAAATGTGCATCGATGTAATGGAAACTCCATCACAGAAGGAGCAGGTAGGACATGGTTGCCTATTGAAAAGGTGTTGCTTTATGGGTAGGTAGTGCCCCAGCTTGACTCTAGACACTTCGATCATGGCTCTCCTTAGGAGCTCGCACATGTCTGGTTGTAGCATTCTTGTATGATGGCTCGGCAGGAAATCGTTCGAATTCTGCCACGCTTGCTGCCTGGCGCCATCGCGAGGGTGTTTAATATGGGTGACTGCTACCCTGTAGGCTGGAGGGGAATTTGTGGGCTCCTCACTCGTACCGGTGTGCTTAGCCAGGCAGTCCGCTCTTTCATTGTCAGGAATGCCTAGATGGCCAGAATACCATGCGATTCAGATCCTCTCGTTTTCTATGGTGTTTATATATTGGAAACTAAGATGTTTTTATTTCCTAGATTCTGGATCGAACTGATAGCCGATTGGCTGCCTCTCAGATGGCTGTAAGTTCGGCCGTGTACATATTGCACCAGAAGGGGAGTTGCGACAGTTCTAATTCTTGTTTGCAGAGATCAGGATCTGCACTGAGTTCTGTAGACAGGGAGTGCATGTAGGCGTTAAAGAGATGCACGAAAGCGGAGAGCCTTGCGGTGAAACATTTTCTCGGAGTAAGTCGAGGACGAGTGTCCCCCAACTCTAGCCTTTATTCTTCTGTCTTGATGAATTTAGTACCGACCTTCAATTCCACTAATTGCTTTATGACGGACTGTTTGGTGTTTTGCGGAACGCTTTTTCTAAGTCGATGCACAGGAAGACAGTGTCTTGACCTCTAGATAGAACGCATATCAGGTTGTGCTCCAGTTCCTGCAGACGGTTTTGAATTCCTGTGCCTGGCCGGTAGCTCCAAACTGTCGGAAGCAGCTTCTCTTCTAGGAGCCAAATAATCTGTTTCCCATCAGCTTCTCTAGGATTTTGGAGGATGTTTTGAGGACGCATAAAGGTCTGGTGCCGGGGGAGACGGGACAACGGGCTGTCTGTCCCCTTTGGGATAATATGGATCTCAGCCAGTTTCCACTCCGTCGGACACCTGCCCAAAGCTAGAGATTGCTTATACAGTTCCATAAATCTGGTACGCCAGATCCCACGAGTCTGCTTGATCATTCCAAAGAAAATATTATCCAGACCTGGAATGGTTCCCTGGAAATAATTAAGCGTACGCTTAAATTCAAGGAGAGGAAAGGGATCATGGAGTTAAAAAGGGAAAAGTTCTCAATATCCCGTTGAGTGCATCTCTTCACTTTTAATTAAAGAAGAGCGGTAAAGAGGTGAGCGATATGCATCTGTCTGGTGCAATGCTTGGTGATATGTTCGGCCAATTGCACAGGATCAGTAACAATTACAGCGTCCAAATCAAGGGCTGTGATGCCTGCCTTAGTGGGGTATATGCAGATTTCCCTGACTCTGCACCAGTTTTCCTTCATGGGTGTAGAGGAGTCTATGCTGGACGCGAAGTCCTCCCATGCTTGTTTTTTTGAAGTCTTTATTTCTCTTCTCATTTGGGCATTTGCTCTGCTGTAACAGACAGTTTTCTCAGGAGTGGGATTCCTTTTGAAGAATCTCCATGCTATGTTCTTACTTTCCACGAGATGTCTAACTTTGGCGTTGGCTATATTTTACCTTTGGATCGGCACAGTGATATTGTGTTGTTGGATGTCAGGCTAATGGCTCCGGCGAGCGACGTTACTTCCCTGTCTGGGTCGAGGCTGGTAGGTCGTGTTAAAAGGTAATTTTCGATCAATTTCGCAAAATTTGTCTAGCCCCCCCCCCCCCCTATGCTCGACATATCCCGGAATGTATTGGACACTGGGGAGCGTTCTCTCCATAATATGTGGAAGTGATCACTGCCACTGGGATTCTCCGCTGTACTCCACTTGATAGCGGATGTTAGGGATAGGGTGCAGAGGGATAGATCGTTGGGTCTATAGAATCTTTACCTCTACATTAACTTGTTTTCTCTCATTCTTAGAAACCATGAACTCTAAGCTGCTGCAGAATTAATTTACGGATCACTAGTTGCTCTATAAGTTAATTATTATTATTATTTATAAGCATAGATATAGCGTAGGTATAGACTTTCTCTTTTTTTATATTTCACAATTATTATCTTTGAGCGAAGCTACATATGTAAATTGTTTTTTTTTCTTACATCCTTTTGTTAATGCGGATGGGTCCATTAAAAGCGTGAAGGCAGGATTACCGTCGATTTATTTGGAATGTAGAAGCAGTCCTGAGCTTCATTCTTATCTCAAAGAAACTTACAACAAGTACACAAGCTTTAAATTGGCCTAAGACCAATTCTTGTGATACCCTCGACGAATACTCGTAAGTCATTTCTGTTTGATTTGTGAAGTGGTAGCTATTCGTCGGACAGAAAAATGATGATAACCAATTTTATAGAATTTTATATTCTAAAAACCTTTTCGGTACATTAAAATAGTATAGGACTCTTATATGGCAACACCAAGAAGTGGTTGTCTGATTTAGCCCATTTTGTAGTTATATTAACTATTTTTATGAAGACACTGTGTACAAAACTTGAGCTTTCTACGTTGACGCGTTCTCAGGCAGTATCCAAATATGTAATAAAAAGCGTAATTTTTCTATGGCAACCCTATGAAGGAGTTACCCGATTTGTCTCATTTTCGAACTTAATTTTAATTTTTTTTTCAAAAGCCCGCCTGCAAAATTTCAATTATTTTCAAAATAACTTTTAATTTTATGCATGGGTGTTTAATCCATTTTACTCCATTATCATTACTTCTAGGTGTTACAAACAGAACGGCAAACTTAGTATAGGGTTTCATCTAGGGTATAATAAACTTCAACATATAGGCAATCGAAAGTGTTAGCAGCCGAGACGGATAATGACTAGATCTACGAACAGAGTTGATAGTTTGAAACATGCGAATATAAAATATTCTAGATCAATTTTAAGGTTGAGTAATCAAATATTATGTGTGTTTATGTGGAGAGCGCATCGCCGATAAGTTCAGGTTTAGTCAAGTTTCGGAAAACTAATTCAAAAATAATGTCTATGTATCTTCGTCCGGTAGGTAAAGTGAACACGTTTTTTTGTGGTGGTGGCTAGAGTGAAGCTTTCCAAAGACTGACAGAAAAAAAAATATATTAGAGGAAAAGAAAATCAAAATTAGAAGAAAAGAAAATTTAAATTAGAGGAAAAGAAAAGTGGGTGAAAAATAAGATAAAAGAACAATTTATTAAAATTTACAACAGACGAGGTGGAGAAGGAGCCTCAGGATTGGTGGTGTTTTCTTTAACTGGAGTGGTATTTTTTGGTACAGTTTTGCTCTCGGCCACATGCTTTTGAGGGGATCTCTTCAACGTTAAGTATTCCCCTTTCGTTTATTAGTTAATTTCCTTCTTACATTCTTTCATAAGAATTTTAGAATGCACACATATCGATCTAATTAATTTACACCTCTTATAATTATAACGTAATCACATACGAATTGTCTTTCCTTTAAGTTTCGTGGTATCTTTTGCTGTCAAAGAACCAAGTGGCGCCCATTGAATGCACGAGTCCGTTGGATCGCGAGACTCTTCTCTACTGAGCTACTGACAGGGGGGCGTAACAAACAGTTACCTAAACTGGGAAATTTTAGAAGACAACATAATGTAACTGCTTTATATGACATTTACGGATTAAATAATTAACATAAATAAATAAAAAGATTACTGTTTTGTACTTTTTACCGGGTTAACCTTAATTTTGTTCAAGAAAGAATTTTTTGGGATTCTCCGGTATATAGCAAATGCTAAAAAATGTTCTAATTTGTTATTTCATCACACAACTCATTAATTTTTGGTGACAAGTTTCAAGTCTTGGTTTAACTCATCAACAGGTCCCAAACAGCGAAATTGGGTGATTTGAAAAACAAATGAAAAAATGAAAAAAAGAAGCAAGAAATGAAAAGTTTGAGAAAAAAAGAAAAAACTATTTTTTTATTTATTAAAAAAATGTACAAATTTTTTAAAGAAGCAGATTCATTCGAAGCGAATCGAACCTGTATACGCCACGCAGTGGACTGAAAAGTAAAGAACAAAAAGGAAGAAGAAGAAGCGTTTCGTGTCAACAGAAAACCTTCCACTCATCGGTGTGTCGTGTCCCAAAAGCAATCCATTAAGAAAATTCACAAAACCATCAAATAAACAAGAAGCAATTAATTAATCACCGTAAACTTTCTTCAAATAATAACAACGCTCAAATTACTTTAAAACATAATTCTTTATTTATCGCGAACTGACCTATCTTAATAATTCTAAAAGTAAAGCCAATCCGAACCGAACTGTAATTTAATATCACGATGACTGAACCATTAACGGGCTTAGAACACTACAGGCACTCACCAGTCCAGTCATTGGTCTTTTATGCACCAATATTCGGAAGTATACTTTACTTAACAACGCGGATGTAAACAAACGACAACAACCTTGCCGTTTGTTCTACCGGTTGCAGCACCTGAGTCGCTCAGTAGTAAACAATCGCTTTACATAATAATTACCATGCTTGGTTAATTATTATTGTAATCGTCGATTGCTCCACTAAGCGCTCATCGCAGCCAGCTGTTGAGCTTACCAGCAAAATAACCGACAGTTGCAGAACAGTTCCATGCGAGGTTACTGTTTAGCAATTGCTAATTATTTCACTAAAATGCGCCCTTGGATGCTGGAAGAATCTTCCGTATATTGGGCCATAACATCCCTCCCCCCTTGGAAAACCTAGTTTCCGTCGGGAACTAGATCTGGAGAGTGCAAGAATCTTAATTAAAAACTGAAAATGTCTTTATCCTCGTTCGGTTCAGATTCTTTACATTTTTCATTATATTCTATCTAAATTGTCTTATTTTTTACATCATTTCTCTTTTTATTTTCTTTTATATTTAACTTCTTTAAATTCAATATTTCATTTTCACATTTAATTCCTTTCTTTCATTTTTTTAGATTTAATTTCTTTAAGTTCAACATTTCATTTTCACATTTAATTTCCTTCTTACTCTCATCTCATTTCTTTTTTATTCTAATTTTACAACATATCTATTTACTTTTTCTTTCTTCACATGTCCTTTCTTGGAAACTTCCTCCACTTCTTAAATACCTTATTATACTAATAATTTCCTACATTTGAATCTTATAATAATTAATCCATTCGTTTCCATTGAACATGATTGAATATTAATAACCATATATACATATTTTTATTTCTATATAAATTTATACGTTAATCTCTAACTATAGGCAGCCCTTAAATTACTTCTTCGTTATACAAGTGCAAAATATATATATATATACTTAACTAAACCTATGGCGGCTACTCTAGCTGCACAAGTTGTTTCCCCACAATAGTTGGCAGATTGGTGGTTGGCAAGTTCGCTGTCGTGAGCAAGATTGTCTCAATGGTTAAGTTTTGCATTTTGGGCCTTGGGTTGCTGCTCTGACTTATGCACTATAGGTTGAATCACTCTGTTGGTGCCGGCTTGGGTGTAGTTCCTCTTCCAGCGCTTCAAATGGCATAACACTCCTATCAAGATTACTAAGCTGATGACGGCTAAACATGTGGTAGTAGTTGTCGCTGCTAAATGTACTGGATGTGGAATGGCGCGTCTACTTGCCTCCTCCGTGCTGATCTTGTCCTCAACCCTCTTTATAGCGGCATCCTGCTCTCTCTATGCTTGATTAAAGTTGTCACTAGCCAGAAATCGTATTTCGTCCTTTTTGCCTTCTACTACCTCCTCTCTCTGCCTGTTTGTCTGTGTTGCGATGCTGTTCCAGGCTGGTAAATCCATTCGTCTGGGCTGCCATTGAGATATATTTCGCTGTGCGGCATCTTCAGCTTGTATTCGTAGGTCACCGATTTGCAGGTGACAATGATCTTCGATGAATAATACCCCTGTGTGCTTCAGCTCACCGATGGAAGTTGGTGAATGTTGGCAGTTTACTTCCAGCTTGGTCTTCTCAGACATCACAAATAACCAGTGGTTTCTCGTTACCATTCTCACTAAGCTGCTCCACTTTGCTGTAACTCTTTCCTTACAGGCCTTCGCATTTACGTTGAAGCTCCGGAAAAGGTTCAGCACACAGTTTTCTCCAATAGCAGTAATAGTTTGGGCTAATTGTGGGCATAAGATTTGCGGGTAGTCCGATACGGTTAACAACCTCTGGCACTTCTGGTACTGTTGGTAACTCAGCAAGACATACTGTCGTTCATGATTGTTGGCTGCCACAAATTCAGCTTCCAGATCATATACATGATACCCAAATTCATCTATAGCAATCGGGATCGTGTATACCTTATGTAAGTCAAATGCAACTCGTTGGGGCTGTGGGATATCTACCCTGACTAGGATTTCTTGGCTACCTGGGGTGCTTGTACCTTTGCAATTTGTACCAGCAATTGGAAATTCTGGAATTTTTCATCTAAATCCAGTTTACTAGTGGCATTCTTCATTATCTCGGTCATCTCTCGTGCATGAATTATCAGCGGGTGTAGCTTTCCTACGCTTAGGGAGATTAATATGCTCATCATTGTTTCTTGCATTTCGCTGATTTCTCTTAAGTGAAGGCTCATTAGCGTAATTACCTCACTCAATTCTATTCTTAGTTTTAATGACGATAATTCCCGATATTGACCCTGCTGCACTTTAACGATGGTTGAAAGTTTATTTTATATAGTTCTTCTCTCTCTTCTGCTGCCTGTAGCCTTGAAGCATTAAACAAATCGAACGTAGATTTGACGACTGTAATTTGGTCCTTCAGTTGATTTAATGTTCGGCTCTCCTTCTCATTAAGGTCATCTATAGCTGCATGTATTTCTTCCGAGTCGGCATGGTCCATGGTTTCGAACAGTGTCTTGGCCAGAGATCCCACTCCATCAAATATTGAACGCTTGTTTCTTCGGGGCGCCTCATTTTGGGTATGATGCGAGAGTTCCTCATCTTGACGCTTAATTTTTTCCACCCAGCCTCCTATCTCTTTGACTGCTGCCTTACACCTTGCAACGCCTCCAGTATCGGTTACGTCTGGACATAATCCGCTTATCAAACCGCTGCAGTTGCTGACGAATTTTAAGTCTTCAGTGAGATCTGGTATTTGGAACTTAGACAGAATAGTCCAATGTTTCGTGTAGAAATTAACTACCCCGACACGCTCGAACAACACTCCCGACTGTGGTATCGGCTCGATGCTATAACCTGCCTGCTCTGCTTGTATCCCAGCTATCAA
This sequence comes from Dioctria linearis, assembly GCA_963930735.1. Classification (NCBI taxonomy): domain Eukaryota; kingdom Metazoa; phylum Arthropoda; class Insecta; order Diptera; family Asilidae; genus Dioctria; species Dioctria linearis. Next base: position 122,088,137 of record OZ005744.1, on the reverse strand, counting down.
AGCGAAGATTAAAATTACTACCGTCTTCATCGCGAAGCTAAACCTTCTTTTACAACTATATAAATTTAGGGCAACCCTAGTAATCTTAGACTAAATGAAGTTTGTTCTTCTTTAATATAAACTCCTAATTTATTCTAATAAATTTTTTTTTTTTTTACAATCTTTATTTCTCTTACAATTTCTTTCTTTTGCAATTCTCTCTTCTCTTTACACAACTTGTATAAAAACTTATCTTTCCTTTAAATTTCTAAACCCTTTTTTTTAATCTTTTTATTATTAACCTCTTATTTATGCTTTCTTTCAACAGCTCTTCTTATTTATTTTCCATTATGTCTTTCAAAATCTCTTATTCCTTTTTTTTTAAAACTTTATATCTTGTTTACTATTCCTCTTTTCTTTCTCTTTTTTTTTAATTATTATTTCCTTTAAATTGTCTATTTCTTTGTATACTCACTTTCTTCTCTTTTAAATCTCTATTTTTTTTCTATTTCGCTTTTTTTCTTTAAAAAAAATCTTCAATCATTCTTCTCCCTTTTTATTTTTTTTTACATATACTTACTTACTTCCCTCCATTGGTAATCTTTTCGCATCTGCCTAATCTTCTTTTTCCTTTCCTCTCAGCCTAAATGCTTTAATGAACCTTGTTCTGCAAGAAAAACAAAAAAACTAAGAAAAACACTAAATAAAATAAAATATTCTAATTGTAAAACTACTCTCTCGTGCTGCATTCCATTTAGGTAATCGTCCTTATATGAGGAACAAATTCTAATCTTAAAATTAATCATGATACCTGCTCAAACGATTCGTATGAATCCGCTTTAGCTTTTTCCCTTGAAGTATAGTTACATTCTCAGGACTGTGAACGTAAATTACTTCATATCGACCTTTAAAAATGGATGTTAATTTCCCTGCCCTACCTAAGTCTTTAACTAGAACTTTATCACCAATATGTAAGACTTCCGGCCTAGCTGAATTGTCATGGTACTTCTTTGCCACTAGTTTGCTTTTAAGTAGGTTCTCCCAAGCTAGTTGAAACGCCCTCTGCAATTTGAACCGCAATACCGAATGGTACTTATCCATATTGTATACCGGTTCAGGCTGACGCTGTACGCTACTGGGGATTTCCGCTACAAATCCAAACAACGTTTCCATGGGTGTAAGTTTTGTGCCTGTATGCACGGTGTTGTTGTACGCATGCGCTGCGGTTCTCAACAGCTCGTCCCAGTTTCGTGGCTCCCGATCAACGAAACTCCTCAGATAGTTGGCTAGCGTAGAATGCTTTCTCTCCACAGCGTTGGACTGGGGATGATAGGCAGTTGTTTGCAGCTTCTTTATCTTCAACATTTTACAAAGAGCCTTTAAGACCTCTCCACTGAAGTTTGCTCCCTGATCCGTTACTAGCTGTTTCGGTAGCGAGTACCGGCTGAGGATTTGCTCAAATAAGGCCTGGGCTACCGTGTTCGCTTCTTGGTCTGGTATCGCCACGAAATCTACAAATCTAGTCAGATCATCCATCATAGACAAGATTTACTTGTTACCCTTGTGAATGACTGGCAAATGTCCAACTAAGTCAACATAGACTTTCTCAAAAGGTCTTTCCGCGATTTCCGTTACTACTAATGGCATCTTGATGGCTCTAGCGTGCTTATTTTTTTGGCAAATCGTACAACGTTTAACATACCGAGCTATATCAGCCTTCATTCCCTTCCAACAGTAGAAGCGCTTCACTGTGTTGAACGTTTTGTTCCTTCCAAAGTGTCCCCCAAACCTAGAGTCATAATAATCTCTTAGAATTAGCTCAATCTCTTCTGGATTGGTCACCAGTTTTGGTTCTGGTTTCTTCAGTTTTTCTTCGGTGATTATCTCAGTCCCTTCAATACTGTTACCTTCGTTTTCAGATTCTCGCAACGGTATTTGTTTTGGTTGTTCTTTTTCTTTCTGTTCCCTAGCTTGAGCACGAGTTATTGCAAGGCATGGGTACTCCTTGTTATGATATGACTCAGGTTCTTCATTGTGCCTTGGAATACTACTTAGGGCATCGGCATGACCATTTTCCTTTCCAGTTTTTTATATAATCTCAATTTCATACTCCGATAGTTTTTGGTGAAATCTGAGCATACGTGAAGTAGTGTCCTTCACCTTGTAAACTCCTCGTAGCGGTTGGTGATCCGTTACTATTTTGAAAGATTTGCCCAGAAGGTAGCACCTATAGTTCCGTACTGCCCACACAATGGCCAACATCTCACGCTCTGTAGTGGAGTAGTTTCTTTCTGCCATGTTCAAAGTACGACTAGCGTAACTAATTGGCTTGCCCTCTTGCTCCAGAACTGCCCCTAAAGATTCCCCACTTGCATCAGTGATTACCGTAAATTCCTTTGTGAAATCCGGATATATCAAGAGTGCTGGTGTAGTAAGAATTTCCTTGACACGATTGAAAGCCTTGTCGCACTCGAGTCCCCACGTGAACTTAACGCTTTTTTTAATAAACTATTAATGGGTGCCAATATTTTTGAAAAATTCGGAACAAATTTCCGATAATAATTGGCCAGCCCTAAAAAAGATTGAACCTGACGAACAGTTTTTCGTTTTGGGAAATTTTGCACTACTTCTAATAATCGTTTATCAGGCTTTACCCCTTGTTCTGAGCCAATATGGCCCAGATATACTACCTCTTTCCTTAAAAACTGACATTTTGAAGGCTGCAACTGAAGGTTGTGTTCTCTGAAGCGCTGAAAAACTTCTCGTAGTTTGCTGTTATGTTCGTCCAAACTCTTAGGAAATATCACGACATCGTCGAGATACACGAAGCATTTAATCCCTTGAAGTCCCGTCAGTATTCCGTTCAGTAGGGATTTAAAAAAATGGGGGGCCGTTTTTAAACCAAATGGTAATCGTTTATAATGGAAATGATTAAAATTGGTACTAAACGCCATTTTTTCTCTGTCTTTTGGGTCGATTAATACTTGGTGGTACCCGTTAGCTAAATCTAACGTGGTGAAGTATCTAGAATGACCCAAACGATCTAAGATGTCCTCAATTCGGGGAAGGGGATAAGAAAAGGGGGTTGCAGACTTTGTTTAGTTCTCTGAAGTCTACACATAGCCGAAGCTTTCTTTTACCGTTATCATCTATGCCCTTCTTAGGAATTAGAAGTACGGGGAAATTAAATGGACTGTCACTAGGTTCGATGATATCGTCCTCGAGTAATTTTTGAGTTGTTCCTGACACTCTTCTCGATGGGCTTCTGGCAGGCGATATTGCTTTTTGTGTATGGGGGCCGTATTAGCCATTAACGGTAACTTAAAGGTCTTCGGGGGGGTGTATGACAATTTATCGCCTGGCAAATGAAAAATGTCACTGTATTCGTAGCAAATATGGGTTACTGCTTCCCTTTCTTCGAAGTTAAGGTCTTCTCCCAGCACCAGTGATTCCTTCATTAGCTTGAGCCGTTGTTGGCGATTATCAATCTTACCCTTATCCCGCCCTAGTGGATGCACAGTATACTTACTCAATTTTTCAAGCCTCGGCCTGAAATTCACTAGTTCAACGGGCTCCCTTCCTGCGTTAATAATACCTACCCACGCTTTACCGTTCCTTGGCTTAATTATAGCATTCCCACAATACACTCCTGGCCTAATTTCTTCCGCCATGCACACTAAATCTTCCTCACCTATGACAGGAATTTCCAACAGCCGTTCGGTTCTTGCGTTCAACTTAATTCTTGTCCCCTGAGTGGTTTTACTCTTTCCTGAGTAATACTTTTCCATTCGCTGTGTAAGATGTACCTTTTCGCTCTGAGCCTCTGCGTAAGCTGTAGCTTTAGAGAGGTCGCGCTGGACTTCCATGCGAGGAATTTCCAGCTCCTTTTCCCTTTTTCCTGCTACACCTCCTTGTTCTCTGCTCCCCATCGGTTTAGTCCTATTGATTGGTGCTTCTTGAGAATCTTTTTGTTTCGTTCCCGTGCTAAGGGACTCGACCAATTGTACGAAAGGCCACTCCTCAGCTGTCAGAGCTGGCTGTACATCATCTTCTTTTGGAAAAGTCATCTTTCTTTCTTTTATTTGGCCATCTTGGTAAGATTCTACTTCTGAAAGTTACTTTGTGAGGCTATCTGATACCACGCCCGCTTTGGATATAATGTCGCGCAAGGCTGCGACTCGATTCTTCATTCGTTGCTGAATCTCTTTTGGGGAAGAATACACTGACTCTTCTTTCTGGATAAACTGGTGATGATTGTACTGGGAGCTTTCCTTCAACTCTATTAACTCGATTTTCTCCTTTCCAGTGATGCATCCAAAAAGAGGTTTTTCTTCCTTTATTTTCTCCATGCCTTTCACTGACAGTTTTCCATTTATACAATCAATGACTGCTTTGTCCTCCAGGAACTCGGCCCCAGAATACCGTCAGCTGGAATCGAATTAGTGTCATAAATGGTGTTAAACTCGCATAGCTGTTCTACTCCACCCATGCGTAGTGTGGCTTTGCAAGTTCCAATTGAGCTTTCTTGTGCCCCAAACAACCCTCCAATCATTATTTTCTTGAGAGTTTGTATAGGTGTGTTTCCTTTAATACGATTTACCTTAGTTATATTACATGTTGCACCTGTATCTATTAATAATGTTAATTTACCCGTTATACCTATATCTGATTCTACTGAGATAACGCAATTATTTAACAAACTTAACTCTTTGACACTGGCTTCTTTCTGTGAGGCCTTCATGGTCTTAAATTCCGTTAATTGAAGGCAGCTGCGGATAATTCCCCCAGCTGCCGCTACCCGTTTCCCTTCTTTAGAGCTTCTTGTTCCGCTAGATATTTCTTCAAGCAGTTTGCGGTATAATGATCGCAGGTTCTACAAAATTGGCAATAAAGGATTTCTGGGTCTGCTTGAAGCTGTCCTGGAGAACCAATTGAAGTATCCGCGAACCTTATGCTTTGTCTTCGGCAACTAGCAGTATCGTGACCATAGTTTCGGCATTTTACACAGTATGGTGGCTGTTTTCTTGATTAGCATTCCCTAGCAATATGCCCTCTTTGCCCACACTGGAAGCACTGGTTGGGCCTAGGCGGCGTTGCCCTAGCCTGTGATCCACGATATATTCCTGCTGCTGCTGGAGATGGGCCCTTCTGTACGGCTTCTCTGAATGGTCTGCTGGTATTATTGTTGAAACGATTAGTCCCCCAGCTATCTCGCATTGTTTCGGAATTCAGTTTTCGCCCACTTCCCCAGTCTACTGGTTCTCTACTCTGGAGCCCGGTTGCATCCTTCTCGAAATAACTAGCTTCTTCTTATACTTCATCTAGAGATTGGAATCTCCTTCCCGTCAGATGCACTTGCGTTGCCTTATTCCCTACGGCTGCTTTAAAAGTAGCCACTGCGTCAGCTTCCAATTCTGCTATTAGTCCCCCTTCCTTATTTGGGTACTTAGCTGTGACTGCTGTTTTAATTTTGTCCAGAAGCTCTTTCATTCTGTCACCGAATTCTCGAATGTCCTCTCCAGGTCGTTGTTTACACTCCAGCATTTCCGTACGTAGCTCACTGAACGATTTTCGTGGCGTATATGCAGTTGTAATAACTTGCTGCAGAGTTTCAAAATCCTTCGGCTCCTGGGAACACACTAGATAATAAGCGTCATCTGTAAGCCGAAATTTCACACATTTGATAAAGATAGCTTTTTCTTCAGTAGTCAGTTGATCGTAGAGTTCCTTGCTGCAATTCAGGAAACGGTACAATTCTTTGCCCAGCTTTGGTGACCTTTCCCCAGAAAATAATGGTATATATTTGGATACCATATCCATAACTTTCCCATGTGCTTCCGCCATACTGTTCTTGGGCAATCCGTATGATTTACTGCTTCCTGGTTCTTTTGTCTTTCCCTTCGATGAGCTACTCTTAGCTGAAATATCTTGCCTATCTTTCGTTTCTCGTGGTTTATCCCAGAACACTAATTTCCTTGGTGTCCACGTCTTACTGACTTCTTGCCTGTATACTTTCTCTTGCGGCAGTGGACCCTCGGCCTTAATTCTGTTTCCAGTTCCTCCGCTGCCTCTTCTGCTTCCTTGCGTTGCTGTTCCAAAGACAATATTTTCTTTATTAGACCCTTGTTCTTTCTTTTCTCTTCTTCTAACAATTGTTCTGCTTGGATATCACCTCTTTGGATCACGTCGAGTGTAGCCGTTACCAGCAAGTCTAAAGCTTCGCCTTTCGTACAGGACTTGGCAGCTGTATTCCACTCCTGAATCCATTTTCTCGATTCTTCACTTGATGTTCGTTTTTGCAACTCTGCCGTGAGATGCTCTCCAATATACTGCCAGTCTTGCTCGTAGCTTTCGAACTTCTCCTTACACTCTTTTAGCTCTTGCGATCTTTCCTCTAATTCCTTCTCTTGAGTTTCGAACCGTAACAGTTGCTCTCTTGTCAGTACATTTCTTCTACCCACCGACATTGAAGTCTGAACCAGAAGATCATCTAATTCTTTTCTCTTTTCCCTCCAATCCAAGCCTAGTTACATATATATATTATATATAACACCTAACCAAGAAAACAATCTTACCCAACAAAACAACTTACACAAAAGTTAATTAATTTTAAACCACATCTAGTAACACTAATTCAAATTTTCCCCAATTTCCTCATTCAAACTCACTTTCTCCTGCCCTTTGTAGCCTAATTGCTCCTTAGATTAACACTTTAATCCCAAACGTTACAGTCGACTTGATTTTTGTGTGAATCACGAAGACATAACCCCAACACTCAGCAGATATCAATATCGAGACTTATAATCTCTGTTAAAAATGTGACGATACAGACAAATATAGCATATATTCTATCAATGCTATAACAAACGCGAAGTTGCTTCGAACGAACAGGAGTGAAATCCAACTTTTAAGCGGAATTATAGAAAACATATGGGGGAACAAAACATTTATTCCCCCATATTAAACAAAAAATATTGAAAATCGCCGCAAACAAAACAAATACCAAACATCGATGAATTAACTAATTAACCTATATCTTAAATTCTCAACCTAAACACACGGAAATGCGACAAAAACTTTCAAACGCCTATAATGATTTAACCTCAACCTATCCAAAAACGCACATCACAATCATGAAATCAATATTACTACACTGAAATGGCTTGCCAAAATCGCACTCAACACTTAATCTAACACTTTTTAAATTTATCCTGAAAAGTAAATGGAGCAGCAAAGAGAAGCAGAACTCCCACAATTAACAAAAATGGAGCAGCTAAAAAAAGCTTAACTCCCAAAAAATAAAAAAAAAATGGAGCAGCTAAAAAAGCTTAACTCCCAATATATATAAATTTTAAAAATACGATACCTTTTTAAACCGGCTGCGCCAAATTGTCGTGTCCCAAAAGCAATCAATTAAGAAAATTCACAAAACCATCAAATAAACAAGAAGCAATTAATTAATCACCATAAACCTTTTTCAAATAATAACAACGCTCAAATTACTTTAAAACATAATTCTTTATTTATCGCGAACTGACCTATCTTAATAATTCTAAAAGTAAAACCAATCCGAACCGAACTGTAATTTAATATCACGATGACTGAACCATTAACGGGCTAAGAACACTACAGGCACTCGCCAGTCCAGTAATTGGTCTTTTATGCACCAATATTCGGAAGTATACTTTACTTAACAACGCGTATGTAAACATAATAATAAATAAAAAATTTTTTTTTTCTATTTTTCTCAAACTTTTCATTTCTTTCTTCTCTTTTTCATTTTTTCATTTGTTTTTCAAATCACCCAATTTCGATATTTGGGACCCGTTGATGAGTCAAACCAAGACTTGAAACTTGTCACCAAAAATTAATGAGTTGTGTGATAAAATAACAAATTAGAACATTTTTAGCTTTTGCTATATACCGGAGAATCCCAAAAAATTCTTTCTTGAACAAAATTAAGTTTAACCCGGTAAAAAGTCCAAAAGAGTAATCTTTTTATTTATTTTTCGTCCTGGGCTCGTATAGGAGTGTTTTTTCCTCATATAATTCACACCCAGAATTTATTCTGAGTTTATATGAGAAGAGATCAGTTTGATCTATTTTCAAGCGTCTGCAGTAGGCAGAAAACCAAGCTGCACCCATGAGTGGATGGTTTTCTGCTGACACGCAACGCTTCTTCTTCTTCCTTTTTCTGCTTTACTTTTCAGCCCACTACGTGGCGTATACAGGTTCGATTCGCTTCGAATGAATCTGCTTCTTTAAAAAAATTTTACATTTTTTTAATAAATAAAAAAATTGTTTTTTCTATTTTTCTCAAACTTTTCATTTCTTTCTTCTTTTTTTCATTTTTTCATTTGTTTTTCAAATCACCCAATTTCACTATTTGGGACCTGTTGATGAGTCAAACCAAGACTTGAAACTTGTCACCAAAAATGAATGAGTTGTGTGATGAAATAACAAATTAGAACATTTTTTAGCTTTTGCTATATACCGGAGAATCCCAAAAATTCTTTCTTGAACAAAAATAAAAAATTAACGTACCGCCGCGGAAGATATTTGAAATGTTCGCAAAATTCGATATTAATTTCAGCCCTTTCAAAGTGTTATGTGCCTAAGTATATAAAGTGATTTTTGGATCTTACTTGTGGCAACGACCCCTCCTCTTTTCACCATCCTCTCCTTCCAATAATATAATATTATTTTTGATATTTTCATGAAGTGTTTTCTTATTTCATTATTATGATAATATCCCACAAAAGTTATTATAGAAATTAAAAAAACCCCCCAAAGGACCTACAATTGAAAGTTGGGAGAATAACTTAATTTTGATGCCCCCGGAAGGAATTCAAAACCACACTCGGATTGACTGAGGAATGAACAAACGAACGAAAACGTTATGCGTTATCCAAAATTGAGATGAGTCGTCACGATTGAATTTAACTTTTATCGGGTCATAAACTAGCGATGAAACTACGTTGGTGAGGAGATGACCCCGGGAAGTTTTTCCTATCAACCAGAACAATTGCGGAAGCTTCGAGCAGAGCACTTAATTTGATTCATGCAAGAACTTGGTTCGTTCGGTCTTCTTGTAAATCTGAATATCGATTTTACATTAGGAACATCCATTCCCAGTCTTTTTAATCTTTGGTCGATATTAGGGAATATCTCTTCTCATTTGTGTAAAAAGAAGTTAAGGAGAGGAAGAAGAAGTGCACCCTGTGCAAGTAGATGTTATAGTGATAGATTCAGAAGCTGAAAGTCCGTTTAATTTATTTTTAATAACTTTCCATTTCTGGGGGAATAGTTTAATTTATTAAGGGAGTTTTTCCATTTTTTTTATATCTAAGTTTATTACCACACTCGGTGCAGAAGAGGGCACTACAATTAAAATATTCTAAGAGAACTAGATTTTTCATTTATGTTCGATGCACTTGGCTTCGAGATAATCGTAAAAGGAAGACATATACGAGCGATTGTTATGATTGGTGGGTTTTCTACTTTAATTATGCGGGTAAGGTTATTTGCTGTAAGCTGTCACATATTTTGTTTTATGTTTTGATAGCTTAATTGACAGATCAAAAGAACAATGATTTAAGTTTTATCTATGCTGTAAAAACATTTTAATTTTGTTATAAAATGGAGTTGGCCTGCGAAAAATGTTTAGTCTTGACATCTTATCATTTTATAGACTGGCAACAGTGCGCAATGAAGTGACATCCTTGACAGCTGTATAATGTTCATTCAATACGTTCTAAAGTGGGCCTAGAGATGGACGTGCAACTATCACAGGGATTCAGCTCATTCCTGGGCATATCTATGAGCTAAATAGGATCTATTTTGCACGAACTTTTGACCATCGCGGTCGTGAAATCATGTGCTCGGTGGATACCGCAAATTTTAATTGAAGGTCAAAAGATAGAGCAAGTTGACACAAAAATAAAAAAAAAACATTAACTATATGCTAAAAATTACTGCTATACCGGTTTTTTTACTAGCATGACATTTCTGATGATTTCAGTTTGTATTGAAGTTTTAGATACAAATTTGTACTGTATTAAATGTTGTCTAACTGTTATAGCATTTTTGCTCAGGTTTATGTGGTTTTTGCAATCTAGAAAGCAATTTATACAATTTTGTGATTGGTCGAAAATTTCTTGTTGTGAACTTTTGAACGTAGTTATTCTAACTTTATTTTTTTTACTGTGTGATTTTAAGTGATTTATTTTTATCAGTGGGAGGACATCTGCTGTTTATTATTATAACTAGAATGTTGTTTTTTGGGTTATATCTTTTTGTGAGGAATATCATCGTTCGACCATTTTTTCAAAATTTGTACATAGCACATATTATACCAAAGTCTGGGTATGGATTGGTTTTCAAATATAGATGGCTCTGAAATTGTGTTGTATTTCGGTCAGAGGGAAGGATATTGCTAGAATTATTAATTGATACATGCGTCAGATTGACACATGACTACAGATGAGAACTTTGCTGTCAGTTCGGTCATTTTATAGTGTGTTTTTAGGTGGGTCATTCCATTCTATTCGCAATTGCTATTATTTTTTTGCTCATTATGATGATTTGTCTCAACTAAATATTTCGATCGTTGAGTTTTTCAGGTCCGTCTTTGTCAAATTACCACCTTCATGACGAGGTCACGATGCGGAGTGGAGCAAACTGGGCTTGAGTCCAGAACGAAGGTGCTCAGAAGTCAGCTTAGCGCAAATTTCGAAATTTGAAAATAGCTGACATTACGTGCTCTAACTTTCGCTTGTTTATAAAAAATTAGTAATTGAAAGTGTTCATATTATTAGAATGAATGTTTTCTGTGAAAATGAATAACAAACCAAATTATCGTTATCAATCTAGATGCATACTTTTGGTGGCCCAATTTGCAGTAGTAATACCAAATAGAGTTATTACAGTTATAGGGAAACCGATTAAAGGAATTGAATGATACACTAAGAATTAAATGTTAATATTTTTCGTGGTTTTGTTTCTCGCATTCGGGAGTGTGTGATGTTAATTTTTCTTCAGAGTAAAAGTAGAGCAAACATCTCTCACATATATACTTTCTGCTCTTTCTTTTTGAAGTTTGTTTATATACAAGGCGTGAAAGATCTTTAATCCAGCAGAAATGATATCTGCTGGCATCATCATCATCATCATCATCATCATCCATATGATCATCATCCTGGTCATAGTTATCTTGTAACATTAAGAGATTTACATGTCCCTCCATCCTGTTTTTCGTAAGTCTAACTAGAACTGTGGTGAAGAAACGCTCTTTCTCTAGGATGAATACGTTTACTGATATCTCGTTCTGGTCTTCAAATTGCGTTATTTGGTTAAGTGTCATGGGAAATGTTATCCCATTTAAATTAAGTACAGTTGAATAATGTGGGTATGATGAGGTCCTGTCGGTGTGAACATTTGTAGGGTAGAGCGCTGATGTTACGGCCCACGCGAAGCATGCTACATCATTATTTTTCAAATTAATGCAAGCTTGCTTTAAAGCAATCTCCTTTGGTAGAGGTATATACGAAGATCCTCGAAGCTGTTCAAACTTGCTGATGTGTACTGCTAGATGTATTATAGAGTGCAGTGCCCAGCCACTGTCTTTTTCCTGGAATTCTTCCAGCTGAGTATGTATTGGATCCAAAATATTTGATTTAAACCACTCCTCTAAATTATCATCTGCACTAATTGGAGCAGTTCTTGCTTGGAAATATTTAATGTCTTTTATGTTTTCATTGTCAGCACTTTGTTTAATAAATTCACCGCATAACGTCGTAGAAACTTTAATATTAAAATAATGTTTTAAGGTATTTTTAACACGACGTGTAAATAATTTGGCGGCGTCTTGCATAAATAGCTTCGGATCGATATGTCGAATTCTGTCTGCAAAGGCCATCTTTACTTCCTCCCACTTTACAAAATCACTTCTTCTTACGCGAGTAATTCCTCCACCTCGACGGGGAGTTCTCAATAGTGCTCTCAATGATTTAATTTGCTCGAGAAAGCTCTCAAATTGTCGTTTCCTAGCACTCTTATTGCACTTCAGAAATGCAACTTGAAATTTATGCATGTTCCTATTACACTTTTTAACAATATAGTCTTTATTCACTGAATTTTTTAAACACTCCATCACATCTTTTCGAAAATTTTCAATTATTGAAAAACTTTTATGTACTAACACCGAAGACATTTTTAATTTTTTTATATTTTAAACTAACACTGAGACTTACTGAAACTGAATGATGGCTCCTAGCGGTTTGCTTGCGCTTTTATAGGAACACCTCGCTGTTTACTTTATACGAATTTGTTTACAGGAAGTGAAGTGGTATCAAATTACGTGAGGATGGCTCATTCGATTAAATTTGTTTACACAGGTGTGCATGACTCATTCAGCGAATTTGTTTACAGGAAGTGAAGTGATATCAAATTACGTGCATTATACCAGGAATGTTTTTATTCATGAGCGGTAAATTGAATTGATTATCTTCTGGGTAATCACTTGTATCAAATTTGTTTATATTTTCGGTCACAAACTCATACTGATCCATCCGTTGCATCATCTCTTGCCCAAGCCCAGCTTACAAGGTGCTCATAACATTTTGACTCAACTTTCTTTATATTTTTATATAATATTAAAAAGTTATAGCATTCTTGAATTTGTTCATCGAGAAAAATGTTATTATATTCTCTTATAAGCTCCGCAATATTCATCTCAACAGTCTCACATTTAAGAAGACACTAACCACTAACCAAATTCTCATGCAATTCGTTTTGGGTAAAGCTGTAGCCTATATCCATACAGATGGGCCGTATTCACCCAACCATTTAATTGAAATTTAATTTAATTCGTGTTTTAGTACTCCCGTTAGAGAGCGTCGGGGCCCACTTAAATTAAAATTAAATTTATATATGCATCATTATAAAATAAAATAACCCAAATTAAACTTTGATTTCATTTTAAGGTCCATATTCACCAAGCCATTTAAATGAAACTTAGTTAAAATTTAATTTGGGTTATGTTATAATAACGCATATATAAATAACTTTAATTTATTTGATTTTGTATAGAACAAACTGCCACCAAATTTGTATAGCCTTTCATTTTGCTGCTATCTATTTTCAGATATTATAGAATGTGATTTCATCTAGAACATATGAATCTATATAAGGTTTATATACGGTTTATATAAGGTTTATAAGGAAATGCAGTTACCAGATCCTTGTAAAATTTTCTTCCGCCTGTAAGATTATGTATGGAACATACAGTTACCAGAAATCTTCTTCTTTACTGTTTACTCACAGTTAATTATAATCTTCCATACAACTTGCAATACTCATCAACCAAGTGATTTATTGACAAGTCTTGTTTATTCACTTTCATTATGTTACAGGAAGTGAGATATCAAATTACATGATAAAAAACATTTCAACTTAAATTTGTTTATGCGAATGTGTGAGCTATGCCAAATGAAATTGTTTACGTGAGCACATTTCAAAACTCTGCGCGTCTCATAAACATGAATGGTACCGTTGCGTGTTACAGGAAGTGAGGTATCAAATTACCTGATAAAAAACATTTCAACTTAAATTTGTTTATGTGAATGTGTGAGCTATGCCAAATGAAATTGTTTACGTGGGCACATTTCAAAACTCTTCGTATAAGGAAATGTGGAACTTCCAGGACCCAAGGTGATATCAGATTACACGTTGAATTGATTCATTGTTGTTTTGAATTTCTTACCAGAATTTGTTATCTAAACAGTTTGCAAAGGTCTTTTGGGTACATAGAAGTTCGAACAATGAAATTGTTTACATTGGCAAGAATTTCTTATCTGTGTTTATGAGCTGCAAGCTAGAAAATGTTGATATTACTTAAATTTGTTTACTTTATGCGAATTAGCAACTTCCAGAACCTAAGGCGATATCAAATTACAAGTTAAAGTAATTCATTTGATGTTCTGATTTTCTCATCAGAATTGCAAGATCTTTTGATGCATAGAAGTTTGAACAATGAATTTGTTTACATTAGCAAGTATTTCTTATCAGTGTTTATGAAATATCTTATCTGTGTTTATGAAATATTTTTGCATGGGCTTTTGGCGGCATAGAAGTTGGATTGCAGCTGCAAGCTGAAAATGTTGATATTACTTAAATTTGTTTACTTTATGTGAATTAGCAACTTCCAGGACCTAAGGTGATATCAAATTACAAGTTAAAGTCATTCATTTGATGTTCTGATTTTCTCATCAGAATTGCAAGATCTTTTGATGCGTAGAAGTTTGAACAATGAATTTGATTACATTAGCAAACGTAATTTCTCACCAATTTGTTATCTAGTGTTTATAAAATGAAATATTATTTTTGCAAACGGGGCCTTTGGAAGGCGTAGAAATTTTTATATTGCAGTTGCAAGCTATATGAGTTTAGATCATTTGTGAAGGGAATTTTCAATAAGCAAGATGTCTGAGGTAAGCTCTATTCAAATTTTTATAATTTTTAATTAATTAATTTTTAATCTCCCAACAGCAACAACAACAACAAGAGCAGCAACAGCAGCGTGAGCAGCGTCGGGAACTGATAGAAGCTGTTAGTTTTTTTATTTATTTTTTATCTATTTTTTAAATTTCTCCTACTCCTAGGTTATACATGCGTTGAACATGTACCGAGGCGTAACAAACCGCAGCGATAGGTATTACAATACTTTGGCGCGCACATTTTCAATTGTTAAAGCTAACATGGAAGCTGAAAAAAGAAGACTTAAATTGCTGCAGTTGCGAAAAAAAGAAGAGTTGAATGCAATTGATGAGAAGCTGCTACAATTAAAAAAAAATCTGCTTTAAACAAATTTCGCAATTTTTAAAAAATTTTAAAAAATATAAAAAAATCTAAAAAAACTTAAAAAAAAATCTAAAAAAAAATTTCAAAAAATTTTAAAAATATATAAAAAAACTTAAAAAAAATCAAAAAATCTTGCAAAAAAAAAGTTAAAAATTAATAATAATAAATTAGTTTAATAATATTAACATTAATCAATCAAAAAATATTTAAGATATGTGTTTTAAAAATACAATAATTTAAACAAATAATTTTAAAAATAATACTTTTTTTTTTTTTAAATAAGCTCTTTATTTAGTGGCTCTCTGGCTCTTTTCATGATTTCCTAAAAATAGGTGGCAAAAGGCTCAACAAAGTGTAACAAAAAAGAAAGGCGCTAGCTAAACTAAATGTTGTAAAAAGTCAATAGGGACAAATAAAAACATTTAAAACAATTCAATAAAAACCAATATGTAACAAAAATGACACAAAAAATGTAAAAACCAATGACACAAAATTCTCAAAAGAGACTAAAAAACGGATACAAGAATTTTGAAAAAGATCTAAAGGATATACAAGAATTTAGAACCAGTCCCAATTTTGACAATTAGGTAAGTGGCAGTTCCAAGAAGCTCCAAATTTCCAAAATAATTTAATAAAAGCTAATTTCAACATATAAATTTTGCAATTTTGCACCGAGACCGAAACCAAATAAAAAATTTAATAACCGAACGAACGAAAAAATTTACCCGATACCGTTATAGAGTCCCGCGAGGGCAGCCTGTAGTATCATAGACCTCTACAAACTGCCCTCATCATCCCTCCAGCTTAGCATCTCTAACAGAGTGCTTGTCCTTCCCACAGCACGTGCAACGATTACTAAGCGGGGAGAAGCCCCGTGGACTAGTGTTGCAAATGCTGTGGCCTGCTATCACCAGCGAAAGACAAGAGCTCCGTCCTGCACCGACAATAGTGGTTGCCATGTGCAGTTGAATGTGTCTGCGTTCGTTGCCAGATATTCGAGACGTAAACGTCTCTTCAACCTGTCAACGAAGTGGCGCTTAAGTGCGTGTGCGTGGTGTTGTGGGTCAGTGCTCTGATTCCCATCTTCGACTCTCATGTAGTACAGGTGAATTGTAGATTTGGCCAGTGTCAACACAAAGCTAATCAAACAATTCACTCGACTAAAGACCCTTGGTCCCCATAGAAACGATGTCCTAGTAATGCCGAAATTCGGGTGGATCAACTGACACATACCGCGCACGAGATCCATTAGACCCTGCAAAGCCGGACAAGTGAAGAACCTGTGAAACAGGGTGCCCTCACCAGCACAAACTGTGCAAATCCTCTGAACTCGGCGGTCGATATGTGACAACTGATTAGGATGCATAAGACTGTGATGCAGCAATTTGAATGCTACATCCGCATCTTTGTAACTAGAAGGATAACTGTAGACTACTCTGCAAGTTATCCCTCCCATCACGCCCATATTCACCCCGAGGTGTGTTCGCCATCTGTTGTATCCTGTGTACTGCGGAGGTCTTATTGACATAAGGACGTCACGGAGCACACGTGTTGTAAGTGTGCTGAAAGGTGTGTGTGGTGGTCTGTTCAGAACGAAAGCATCTTCCAACTTAGTGCCAGGGTCACTGGTCCCAAGTTGGCGAAATCTCTCCCGCGCAGAAGCAGCCAGGTCGTGTAGTTGTGCAGTGTTAGTGTTTATTCGGCAGTTTCCAGAGATATCAATAATATCTCCGAGAACTGTCAGTGTATGCGTGTCAGCTTCAAAACCCCGAGCATTACCGAACACTGAATCTATTAATTCAGGATTAAACCTGATTGGAATCGACGCGAATTGCGTATACCTTAGAGCATTCCACTGAAGGTGAAATGCTGGCCTGATTCCGCCCCAGGTCTGAATCGTTGAGATTAGATCCTGTGGCCAGTCACGAGGATAAGGTGGTCGAACAGAGAGTAGGTAGTAATACTCCCCTATGCCGATCCCTCCCAGTACAATCACCCACAGTTGAGAAATCAAGCTGTCTCTCTGGCAAAACACTCTTTGGAATGCCCGCACTTGGAGACACCTTGATTTCACAACCAAGTTAGTGAGACCTAATCCACCTATCTTGACTGGCAGACAGAGCGTGCTTTCAGCAACCCATCGTCTTCCGCACCAAAAGGCGTCTATCGCTTTTGCTTGAAGAAGACCTACGAAGCCTTCATCAAACGTCTCAGACTTTAGCAGATGAACGATGGACGAGGTAATCAAATAGTTTATCACGACTGACCTACCCATTAAGGATAATGGAAACAGTCGACTACGCCATGAGTTTACAGCTCTAGAGAGTTTCTCAAGAGCGATGCGGCTATTATTTGATTTACTCTCGCGTCCGATATACACACCTAAATACTTCAGGCAAGTATTAGTCCATTGGATGTTCAGTGCAGTATCTGTACGATCTCTCCACCTTCCACACCACAAGCCTTGACTCTTACTAAGGTTGATTTTAGCACCCGCTATACGTTTGAACTGTTCGAAAACAGCACGAGCGACCGGAAAAGCTTCATCTCTTGTCACGAAAATAGACAGATCATCCGCATACGCCAACATAAGAGGCCTCACATTGGTATATGGCAGATGAACCGCATACTGTTCGAGCATTCGACGAAGATTCACCAGTAGCGGCTCCAACGAAAGATCATAAAGCATACCTGACAATGGACAGCCCTGTCTGATACCTCGATGAAACGAGATAGGAGCCAGAACTTGTCCTTGATGCTTAATCAAAATCGCTGAATCTCTATACAGTTTCCCGACGATATCGAGCCACCTGGGCGGAAACCCAAATGCCTCGAGAGCAGTCAAGAGATTCTCGTGCGAGACACTATCAAAAGCCTTTTGCTGGTCAAGTGAAATCATGGCCATTTGTGTACCTGTCTGTTCATGGTAGGCAAACAAATGCTTGGCTACCGCGATGTTGTCGTAGATACTACGACCAGTTACACAATAGGACTGTTCCGGGTGTATTACCGAAGCAATCACTGAGCGGAGTATCGCCCATAATGCTTTGCAGACGATTTTGTAGTCTACATTGCATAGGGTTACTGGCCTCCAGTTCCCCATCCTCTGCAAATCTCCCTTCTTTGGAATCAAGCGCATCACAGATCGCCTCAAACTAGAAGGAAAGTCTGAATGCGTCTCAACCGCCGAACTGAAGACTTCCAAAAAGTCAGGAATTAATAAATCCCTGAAACGTATGAAGAATTCTGGAGTCAAGCCGTCATAACCAGGTGAAGTGTGTCGCCTTAGATCCTTTGTCGCAGCAATCATATCCTCCAATGTGATTACTGTATCCAGGAGCTCCTTACTGTCTTCAGAGAAAGTGGGAATATTCTCAAGGAATTCATGAGTGGTCGAGGATGTTGTCGACGTCGATTCAGAGTAGAGACTACTGTAGTAGTCTCGAATATATTCTGATAGCTGTTGTCCGTTGAGGACTTGTCCAGATTCATCAATTATCGATTCGACCTCACAAGAAGCAGTACGACGTCTAGTCGCCTGAAAGAAGTACTCGGTTGGAGAATCGCCTTCTCTCAGCGATTGGCCGCGCAGCACAAACTCCAAGCTGTGCTTGTAAGTCTGTGTCGCCAAGCGTTCCTTTATTCCATTGAAATAAAGAATCAACCCCGGCTGAGTTGGGAGAAGTGCTGCCACCCGAGAGACCTCGGCCGACAAGCTAGAAGCTTGATAGCCACTTCGATTGAAACTCGTCTCGATAAAAGACCGAATCTGGAGCTTTCCAACATCCCACCATTGACTAAGAAAAGGAAAGTCAGCTTTCCTCTCTTGCCAATCGTGCCAGAAATCAATGAACTCATTGATGAACTGCTCGGAATTCAACAAATAGTTGTTGAATATCCAGTATGCAGTTCTTCTTTCAACTAGAGTGCTGGTCGCCACTACAAGAAGATGATCGCTAACGGAACACACTTCATGAGTAACACCAACGAAATGTTCTAGTATTCCAGGTGAGACGTAAAGTCTATCAATTCTGGAGCCTGCGAGACTTCCATGGATATTTCGCGAGACCCTCGTGTATGATCTAGTCGTAGCATGCATCCAACGATAGATATCCACGAGTCTGAAAACACCGACAAAATTCCTCAATCGAGTAGCATTAACAGAGTTGAACTCAACTCCAGAGTGCCGATCCATTGAGGGATTCAGAGTGCAGTTGAAATCACCTCCGAGGACAGTTTCGCCGCTAAAATTCACCAGACAGGACTGAACACTATCAAGAACTTGTCTTGTAGTGTCCTGGTCATGAGGAAGGTACACGTTTACTACCTTGATATTTTTGTCTTGAATGACAAAGTCCAAGGAAGAAGCGAAGCCTGGGAAGATATCTGTATAGACAGGAGACGATAGTGTAAATTTGTTGGATACAATGATACGGCGCGGGTGTGGCAAGCATTGCATAGCGAGTGTGTAAATAAGCATAGCGCTCAAGTTGTGTGTATGTGTCTTGTGTAAAATTCGTCTCCTGTAGAAGCGCGATGTCTATATCAAACATTTTGACATGTTCGATAGTGCTGTGTAATCTTGTATGTGCACTTAAACCCCCCGTGTTGATCGAAGCTATCTTGCACATTCAAAGAGATGAAAAGCTCAAAAGATGAATGTGCGACGTCTATTGACGAGGAGGATCGGCCAAGCGATGCTCCTGAAGCAACTCCTCCACCTTCCTATGAAGTCGTTCTAACCGCGCTACATCGTTGTACTTCCTCCTCTTCCTGGACTCCTGTTGTAGGAGTTGAAGCTGAGGAAGTAACAACTCTGGCCTCTCCAGCTCCCTTACAAGAATACTCCAGATTTTATCTGAATTCTTCTTGTACTGGAGCTGGGTAAGAATTTCGGAGATCTTCTTCCTAGGAAGGGTCTCCATCCCTTTCGAGACTTCAAATTGGCTACCAGTCGAAATGATGCTATCACACGACTCGTAGCCACCGAAGCTCGAAAGATCAGTGTCATCCAAGCCGGTCATGTCGCAGTCCGAAAGCTGCTCGTGAGACACTCCGCGTCCCTTACTACAACCTTCGAACCGCGAGCTCCACTATCGTCCTCCTCCGAGTGGGGCCGCTTTGATGCGACTGGCCTTGCTGGCTCTGGAGGAGGCAGCATCACCCGGTCAACTTTCTTCCTCCTAGTCCTTTTTTTTTTTGACTACTTGGCTATTCGGCTCCTCGTCGGAAGTAGCCGTGTTTTCAGGTGCCAACGTGGCGCCGTTTACAGCCATAACTATTTTTGCCTCTAGGACAACTTCAGGCACATTAAGCACTGGCTGCTCCAAAATAGCAGGTTGAGTGCCGGCCGAAGGCTCTCTCTCCAGATCCACTACTGTAGTAGTGGCTTCCTTCGAGGGAACCCTCGGTTCAGCCTTCTTCCTGGTTCTCCTGGGGCAGTCAGCAATAAAATGCCCTACCAAATGGCAAGCATGGCATTTCGCTTCGGTGCCAACGTCTATCCAGTATCTCGAGCCGGATATGCTCAGGTAAAAGCCTGACGGAAGCGTACACCCTTATTCAAGGTGATGGACGCTTCCCGGCTAGTACCGAAAATACCCCGCCCGAGACCCTCGTCCTCAATTTTAATGGGAATAGCGCGAACCTTTCCATGAACCTTCCCGAATCTCCCAAGGAAATTCGAGAGGTCTTCATGTTGGGCTCGCATAGGGACCCGCAAAAACACGACCTTCGTGGGCTTCTCTTTTAGCGGGAATGGAACGAGGTGTCTACCCTCCACCTCGATGCCCTCAAGCATAAGCTTAGTGGCGCTTTCGAGGGTTGTGGTATACACCTCGACCATTCCTCCAGCTATAATTCCCATTGAGAAAAGCTGTTCACAGGAGATGACTTGGAAGATTGCCTTCAGGTATGCAGTCTGAAGACATCCTCTGATGTGCTCAAGCTGCATCCCGTAGCTCTCGTCCTGCCACCTCCCATCGAAGAAGCCCTGGAGACCCGCACTGGTCTTGGGCCGAGGCTTACCTGCGTCCAATGGGGCTGGACGAGGAGTGATGCCTTTGCTTAAAATTTCGATAGTGCTGACACTTCTGGAGCTACCACTTACCTGAGCATACGAAATCCCTGGTACTACAGGTTGGGTCCGCAGTGATGGTTCTGTACCTGCTGCTTCCGCTGCTGCTGTGGCCCGCTGCTTCTTCGGAGTATTCTTCGTTGAAGACAGCGGTGGCCTCATTACGACACCATTGGGCTCTGGCGCTGTACATGAAGCCGCTTTTAAAACTTCAGTCAATTTTTGGTGAAGTCTGGTCGTTGGGGTTGTCGAAAGTGCCTGGGGCACGTTTGCTACTGCAGCAACCGCAAAAGCTGCTGCAGCACTGCTCGTTGGGGCCGTTAAAATTTCTGATACCCCTTCAGTCTTCTCCGGAGGAGTTGGCTCCAATTTTGCCGGCTTGGCCTCTTCAATTGGACCCTGTTTGGCCTGTTCAGTGGGCCCTTTTAAGTTTTCCTTGCAAGAGGAAGAAGAGGACTTTTTGTTCTTCTTCCTCCTATGGATTGATTTAATGGGGTCCTCCGTCTCCCCAGATTCACTACTGCTTGCACCCATTGCAAGTGCAGCAGGGAACGTTCACATATATGTATATATATATTTTATTTTTATTTTGTGCAAAATAAATAATTATTTAGTTTTTATTTATTTAATTTTTAATTCGAATTATTTTATATTTGTCTTTTTTTTTTAAAACTACAAATTTCGAAACTAGAAATTTTGTACACTTGCTATATTGCCATAGCAACGGCCGAAATTAAATAAATTGCCACAAATGTCACCAAATTTTTCGTTTTTCACAAATTTTTGAAATTTTTAAAGATTTTTAAATGAAACAAAATTCACGTCAAACGGTACTTCCTCAGAAGTGGTATTGCCGATGACACTTCACTTCACTTTTCAGGCTTTTTTTTCACTTATTTACGATATTTTTATTAATTTCTGCGAGCTCTAGTTTGACACATCCACACTTTAGAATAATACTAATAATAATAATAATAATATTAAGTTAGTTTGATAATAACAATAAAAAGAAATTAAAAAAATTAATCACTTTACTTTACTTGGCGGTGTGAAGAGGTGATATCAAATTGCCAGCCACCTGGTCACCGAGGTTTTCATTCTTACAAGCAGCCGTGATCTATTTTTAGATATCATGATCAGTCTTGGCTTTTTAATCCACAGTTGTTTTTTCAGCAATAGTATGACGTTGTGTGTGTGTGTGTGTGTGTGTGTGTGTGTGTGTGTGTGTGTGTGTGTGTGTGTGTGTGTGTGTGTGTGTGTGTGTGTGTGTGTGTGTGTGTGTGTGTGTGTGTGTGTGTGTGTGTGCGCGTGTGTGTGTGCGTGTGTGTGTGTGTGTGTGTGTGTGTGTGTGTGTGTGTGTGTGTGTGTGTGTGTGTGTGTGTGTGTGTGTGTGTGTGTGTGTGTGTGTGTGTGTGTGTGTGTGTGTGTGTGTGTGTGTGTGTGTGTGTGTGTGTGTGTGTGTGTGTGTGTGTGTGTGTGTGTGTGTGTGTGTGTGTGTGTGTGTGTGTGTGTGTGTGTGTGTGTGTGTGTGTGTGTGTGTGTGTGTGTGTGTGTGTGTGTGTGTGTGTGTGTGTGTGTGTGTGTGTGTGTGTGTGTGTGTGTGTGTGTGTGTGTGTGTGTGTGTGTGTGTGTGTGTGTGTGTGTGTGTGTGTGTGTGTGTGTGTGTGTGTGTGTGTGTGTGTGTGTGTGTGTGTGTGTGTGTGTGTGTGTGTGTGTGTGAGTGGTCGGTGACGTATCGGCCTGAAGACGGACATATCCAAGTCAACATACCTACCAGTACCCAGACACAGGAGGGGGCACCTCAAGGTCAAATTGTAGCCTCCAAGACAAGATCAAACTTAACCAGCGTACCCAGACACAGGAGGGGGCACCTCAAATTCAAATTGTAGCCTCCAAGACCAGATCAAACTTAACCAGCGTACCCAGACACAGGAGGGGGCACCTCAAGGTCAAATTGTAGCCTCCAAGACCAGATCAAACTTAACCAGCGTACCCAGACACAGGAGGGGGCACCTCAAGGTCAAATTGTAGCCTCCAAGACCAGATCAAACTTTACCAGCGTACCCAGACACCGGAGGGGGCACCTCAAGGTCAAATTGTAGCCTCTAAGACCAGATCAAACTTAACCAGCAACCTCCACTTTGATATCATCCCCTGGTCTGGCAGTTCCGGACACTTTTTGTATGGGAAAAGTGGTCTGGTAGTTCCGGACACTTTTTGTATGGAAAAAGTGATCTGGTACCCGCATAGCTATACTACTCGCCACGAGATCAAAGTGCAAATTGCTTCTCGTTCAGCTGTATTGGTTATGGGGATCTATATCAAGCTGTACACTCTATCAAGTCCCTGGCGACTGGTTTTGATGAAATGAATCCCCGTTTTATTAAGCTGATATTCCCTTACATTTCACCATATATTCCACACATTATGAATACCTGTCTAATGTCTTCCTAACGTTTGGAAAGTGGCTAAGGTCCTTTCAATACCCAAAAAAGCTTCTCTGATTGATTTGGCAGACTATCGACCAATAAGCATTCTAAGCTTTCTTGGAAAAGTTTTAGAAAAAATTATGAAAGCTCAGATTATGAAACATATAGATTGTAATAAGCTCTTGACGAAAACTCAGTCTGGTAATCGTGAAAAACACAGTCGCGAAACTGCTCTGGTCAAGGTTTCATCTGAGTTGCGATTGGCTCTGGATAAGGGTGATATTGGTGTATTGGTGCTTCTGGATTTCTCTAAACCATTTGACAGTGTTGTGCATGCTGAGCTGCTCCGTAAACTTTTTTCGAATTTTTATTTTTCGCCGTATGCCGTCAGGTTTATATCGCATTTCCTCTCGAACAGATCTCAACAGGTGATTGTTGATGAGACTGCGTCCTCGCTCATGCCATTGTCCTGTGGAGGTCCGCAAGGATTAATTTTATGACCACTCCTATTTAGCCTCTTTATAAATGACCTTAATGATATAGTCCATGACGTTAATCTACATCTCTATGCGGACAATGTACAGCTGTACCTAAGCAGTCCTCCTGGCCTTATAGAGGACTGTATTAGTAGAATAAACGATGACCTATCAAAAAATTTTCAGACGGTCTAAAGACAATCAGCTCCTCCTCAATGCTAGTAAATCACATTGCATTGCTTTTTATAGCTCGGACCTGGATAGTGATATTATTCCTCCTATTATCCTCAATAATGTGAGGCTACCATTTGTAGATAGAGTGGTTCACATCTTTGAAGGATCTTAATTTGTCCAGGTTGCTCGGCTATGGAACTCATTACATATTCGTCACGTAACCTCTGTCAACGAATTCGAAAAGCTCATTAATAACTAATTTCCCACTTTGATGACGGTAGTTTTTATGCCTTAACTAGTTGTGGTAAATTTGCTACATGTGTTTGATTTTTAATCTTTCTTTTTCTGTGTTTTCAAATTGTTAAGTTGTAAACTATATTTTACTATATATTTACTTGGTACCTTTTACCATTTACTTGTATAAACTTTTGTTCTTGTCTCTTTTCTTTTCTTAAACTATAATCTTTAATTTGTATCTTCTCTTTTTTTAAATACGTTAGTAGTAGTACTTAGATTACTGTTAAGTTTCATTATTATTTTTTCTTTCCCGAATTTATAATAAATTCTACTTAAATATAACAGCATGAATCTTGTGTACAATTTTTCAAATATATGTATATGAATATGAATATGAACTTATCAAAACAAGAAATTCGAAAAAAGGCACATCTGTTGGCACCATCAGATTGTTTGGAAACTAGCTAAAAATTAACGTATTCCTTTGTGTGTGTTTTTAACCATGAAGTTTAATGAAATAACATGAAAACATGTTAGTTATGATAAAAAGCAAGTGAGATTTTCGGTAATGGCGGCGTGAAAACAGGAATAGAACCTTTTTTCATACATGTCCACTCTGTCTACTTCGGGCCATACATAGATGACCATATGCACTACTGTGTGTCAGTTGCCACTCTACGGAACTCTACTCTACTGTGCATTGTGAAATCGACATCAAAGTTGACTAACGCAGTCGACATTATGCTCATTTGACATTTGTCAATACAAAAATAGATATATTTCTACTTGCCTTTGTGTGGAGATCTAAGTCTAGAAAATTTACGGTCGTACATTTTACCGAAACACTACACTTTCAGAATGTGGAAAAACATTTATTGTTGTCTAATTGCAGTTCCAAATATTACGGGAATGCAGGGCACTCTTTGATCCTTTTAATAGCATTTTTGTTATACAAACACCTTTCAATCAGTAATCAACATTGCCTGCAAACATAAGCTTTATGTATAGGTTTGGGAAAATTATTAACCCGTTTCGCCCCACTTAAAGACTTGTTAAAGACTTTTCCACGTTTTTGTATATGCAACATATTTGCTACTTTATGGCGAAAAATTTTTTTACAAAAGTATTGGTTAACGGCAAAACAAAATTAAAACATATGAGTATGTTCAGCGTGTTTTTGACGAGTGTGTAAAAATAATTAAAATATTAAGTTAAACTGCAGAGTTTATGTGAAATTTCTGCATATTCCGCTAATATAAGTAACACTGCATATGTCGCGTTCAAATGCAAGTTTGTGTCATTAGGTGAATTCTGTTATTTCACTGTGAATGTTAGATGTTGCAAAAACGCAACGGTGGTACTAAACGCTAAATTTTCTCTATGTATTTGTCAAACCGTTACCGTTCTCTTCAAGAAACCGTCATGGATATCGAAGCCTGAAGATTTGTTTAATTCTGACATCGTTATTTTACCTCTAGCTAGAGGAATATGGTGGAATCAATGAAAAAGAAATCACGGAGGGAGTTGTTGATGAGTATAAATTCCCTCAGATGTAGCTGAGAATCTCGAAATAAGTGCAGAGCATTCCGACTGGGATACAGATGAAGAAATACCCCTTTCCTATTTAAAGAGCTAGACGTCACGTAACGTGCAACGAGAAGCAAGCTGGGGGTAATTAATTTAACTTTTTTTTACCTTAATTTAATTTAAGTCAATAACGAGTTTCAGGAAAGAGAGAAGATCAACCGTTCCTTATTTTATCACACCAGTTGAAGTGTTTTTCACAGAGGGTGTATATAATCTAATACTAGACCAATAAATATATATGCTGCTCAGAAAAGCTACCAATTTGCCCTTACCCTCCCATACTAGAAAAGATTTCTTGGGATTTTGATGATTTCTGGCCACCATACCGCTCCCCAAGGGAAAACTGTATTGGTCTAATACTCCTGCCTTTGATTTTAAAGTAATTAGAAACGCGATGACCAGGAATATGTATTACAACATAAATTCAAATGGGAATCTCCGCAATATTGACTCCATAGACTATTATGATAAATTTAATAAAGTGAGAGTTTACTAGCGTCTAATTTCCAAGAATTGTTTTAAGTTTAGTTTGGAAAATTTTCGCACCTCCTATCGATAGGTGAATCTATGTGACCCTAACATGGTCGACATCGTGCCAAAATGTTCATAAATGTGAAACCTTTTCACTTTGAATATAAGCTTCGGTATTTGGCATCATCCACAGGATATTAATTAAAATTTTTTCCATAGAGTGACAAAAATGAGGCATTTGGAGTTACTGAAAACTTCGTTAGACATTTAAGTTCAAGAGAAAAGTCAAAGACTTTACGAAAAATGATATCAATGTGAAAAAATCGAAAATCGACGATGGTAAAAGAAAGCGATGTTGAGTATGTAAGAAACGTGATCAAGGAATGGGATTGATATCCCTTACAGGTTATATGTGCTCAAAAGTTTCTCAAAAAGAAATGAAATCTGTTTTTTTTATATTATTTTCCATACAAGTTTTTTTTTCTGTACCTACTCCCTCTTTTTCAATTAATAAAAAAGTATTTTTGAGAAATTAGTGAAATCCTTTTTTTATACCGCTTTGTATCACGGTTGCGTTTTCGCAACGTATCAAATATTCTAAACCACCCGGTCAATATTGATAAAATTGGTTATTTACATATATTTCACCAAAAATATAAAACACAAGAAGTTTTAATTAAAATCGCCCAAAGCAAACTGTATGCGGAGCGAAACGGACTAAGACCGTATATACAAAAGAGAAAATTATTCTCCAGGAAAATACCTAACAAGAAAATATCTCCCAAAAAGAAAAACATACTAAAGGAAGTCCATACAGAATTTCTGCATCAAGATAAATCAAAAGAAGAATAATATTACTCAAAATAATCCATGGACCATGAATTCAAATCAATTCAATTCTTTATAAAAGATATTATATACATCAAGATTACTTAATCTTTTTAACATGTACAACATATGTTATTCGGAAGAAACTACTGAGCGTCAAAATAAGGATGGCATTGATGTAATTAATTATAGACTACATACAAAAGTCAGATGACAAAATAACCTACTAAGAAGTATAACTAACAATTAACTAACTATGCAAGTAGTTTTCATAATCTATTGAAATGAATGACTCCTCTGAAAAAATAGCTGCATAGTATACAATTTGATTGCTATCAGATTTTCCACACTGATTGAAGATTATAGAAATAAAATATATGGCAGGAAGTAATTATCTTGACATAAAAAGATACAAGGATCGAATCACAGCCGAAAAGAATCCTCCGGAGATAACAATAAATCTTTCAAAAAGATTAGGATTCGATTCGATTTCAAAGATAATAAAGATTTCAGCAACCATACAAATGCAAATGACCGACCAAACGTCCGTCCATCGAAAGGGGGTTAATATATAGCGCAATAACAAAAATTCTGAAAAAAGTTCTTCTAGTCCATGCTGTTGAAATATGTTTTACTTTATTTAGGGTTACTCACTGACAGTTTGCTGCTCAGGCGACATGGTCGATAATGTCACAATCAAAGTTTGGTCTGGGGTAAGATGTTATAACTTCGAAGGTTTCGACGTTCAACAATTTATCGATAGTCGGTATTTTGTAACACTTTCGTCAGGCGATAATTGCGATAAAACTTCACTTCGTTTTGTTGATAGTGATTGATGAAGTGAAGTTTCTAAAATGTAAGTAAAATTCAAGAAATTAAATTTGTATGTAAAATTTTTTTTTCAAATTTATAAAATATAAATGATTTTATACATTAATTATATAAATTTTAATATAAAAATACAATTTAAAATTTCTAACCTAACTTTCAGGAACATCTCAAAGAAAATAGCTGCAACAAAGCAGTTTATCATCATCGTGGAGTATTTAGAGGAACATCCCGAAATGGTAACAGAGGCTTTGCCCGCATAAACAATCAGCAAAATATTCAGGATTTGTGGAAAAATTTGACCAACAAATTGAATGCAGAAGAGCCTCCCACAAGGGATGAAGACGGCTGGAAGCAAGTAATATATTTGTTATTGATTATTAATGTGTTTTATTAAGTTACATTTCTTAACTTTAGGTGTGGGCTGACTTGAAGAACAAGAAAAAAAAGAAAATGCTGAAATTGCACACAGAGGGGAGCAAAACCGGAGGTGGCTTAAATAAAATATCCTTCTCCGCATTCGAGAAACGCATCGTTGCGTTAACTGAGCCGACCACTTCAGTTTTTGGTTTAGAAGCCGACGACTTTGGTGCGGCAAACCACAGCGAGGGCTACTAGTTCTGTCTCTATAGAAGAAGCAGGCTGCTCAAGAGCCGCACAGGGAAAAAGTTCAATCAGCAAAGAACGACGTCGGCCAACAACCCAATCGTTAGTACTAAGAGAACTTCATGAGAAAAGGAAGGAAACTCAAAGTTCCAGGAGAACATTCTTCGTTTAATGAAGGAAGC
>OZ005744.1:122009165-122059205 GCA_963930735.1 Dioctria linearis | reverse complement strand
GAAAGAATTCGACAAACCGATCTGTAAGGCAGATATTTATGCACGTTTACAAAAAGGGTAAAGAAACAGCAGGAACGTTTCAGAGAATATATTCTTCAAATGCAAGAAATTGCCAATTTAGCTGATGTTGATACGCCTTCCTTAATCCAATTCATAGTGGATGGTATTCCAGATCGCGAGGAAAACAAAATAATTCTGCAAGGGTCCAAAGATTTAGATGAGCTCAAAGATAAATGGGTTGTTTACGGGAAAGTTAAAGCCCGATTGGGTGAAAGTCGAGAAAGGCAATATGAATTTCATAATGAGAAATTTCGGGGGAAAAGTCAAAAATTCAAAAAGTGAATACTGTTTCAATTGTGGATCAGTGGAACATAAACGTAAAGACTGTAAAGACGGAACTAAGTGTTTCAGGTGCAACGAATTTGGGCACCTAATTGCCCGAAATTCCAGAGCAAAGATAGAAGGGGAGAAGTTCAATTGATATCAACGACGAGGTACAAGACGGTCTTAATAAACAATACCTATTCCGTTGAAGCACTAGTAGACACAGGTAGCGATGTTTCATTGATTAGACGAGATGTATTTCGGGGCATGGCAGGTATTTCATTACGCTGAAGTTCCACATCTTAAGGTTCATTTGAAGCGTCGAGTGCATAATCGGTAACGATCTGATAACTAAAGCGAGAGTCGTAATAGACGCAAAAGGGATTACATTTTTCGAACAATTAGATGAAGATAAAACCATCATGCAGATTCAGGCTGTGGAAAATGAAGAGATTGATGTTGATTTCCGCTATACCCGCGAAATTGAAGTGTTAAAGCAGCAGTATAAACCAAACAAAATCATGAAGTCTCCGGTAAAAATGAACTTAGTCTCAACCGATGAGACCCTTATATATGACCCGCCGAGAAGACTTCCTATGACAGAACAGAAAGCAGTTAAAGCTCAAATTGAAGAGTGGTTGTCGGAAGAGATAATTAAACAGTCAACATCGCCGTTCGCAAGTCGTGTAGTAGTGACAAAGAAAAAAGATGGAACTCCGCGAGTTTGCATTGACTACCGCCGATTAAATGCCAAACTTCTCAGAGATCACTTCCCGTGTCCGTTAATAGAGGAATTATTAGATAAGCTGCAGGAAGCTAACGTGTTTTCCACCCTTGATTTAAAAAATGGATATTTCCACGTGCCGATTTCATCAGAAAGTACAAAGTATACGGCTTTTATGACAGCAGAAGGACAATTTGAGTTCCTAAGAGTACCATTTGGGTTAAGTAACTCCCCTAGCGTTTTTCTCCGTTTCATCCATATGATTTTCCGTGAACTCATCAACAAAAACTTTGTCCTTACTCATATGGACGACTTAATCATCCCATCACGAGATGAAGCAGAAAACATCGAAAAACTTAAAGCTGTTTTAAATGTGGCGGCAGCAAATGGATTTAATATAAAGTGGTCAAAATGTAGTTTCTTGAAAAGAAGAATTGAATTTTTGGGACATGTGATAGAAAGGGGTACTATACATCCATCTGAAATGAAAAAGCAGCAGTAAAGAACTTTGCAGAGCCGCGGTCTCGTAAGGAGTTACAAGCGTTCCTTGGTCTCACCGGTTATTTTCGGAAATTTATTCCAGATTATTCCTTGAAGGCATGTGCCCTTACTAATCTTTTAAAAAAAGGCAGCAGTTTCAAAATAGGATTAGAAGAATGAAAAGCAATGGACATTCTAAAGTCGGCGTTCACAGAGAAAAATGTACTTCATATATTTCGACACGGGGCTGATATCGAGGTACACACAGATGCCAGCAAATTCGGGTGTTCAGCCATTTTACTTCAAAAATATGACTGTAACGAATTTCATCCAATATACTATGCTAGTCATAAAAATTCACCTTCAGAGGAAAAGCTTCATAGCTATACGTTGGAAGTCAAAGCAGTTTACTTAGCCTTAAAGAAATTCCGTATATACCTGCTAGGCTATTTCTTTACAGTCGTTACTGACTGCGCAGCATTTCACCAGACTATTCGTAAGAAGGATTTACCAGTCGACGTCGCTCGATGGATTATGTTTATGCAAGAATTTAATTTCGATATGAAACATAGAAAAGGAAAACAAATGAATCACGTTGATGCATTAAGTCGACATCCGGCAATTTATGCAGTAAATAGTGAATTGTCTATAAGAATAAAAAAAGCACAGGAGATGAACTAGTACGCAACTGCAGTTAAGGAGATTCTAAAAGAAAGAGAGTATGACAATTTTGTTTTAAAAGGCGGAATATTGTTTAAAATAGTAGACGGGAAAGAATTATTAGTAGTACCGAGAAAGATGGAAAAAGAGTTGATCAGAATGAAACACGAGGAGGGTCATTTCGCGACTAAGAAGACCACTTATTTAATAGAACAAGAACTCTACATTCCTAAACTTGAGTCAAAAGTACAAAATATTATTGACAACTGCATTCCCTGCATTCTAGCATGCAGAAAAGCGGGAAAGCAAGAAGGTTTCTTGCACCCACTAGATAAAGAGGAAAAGCCTTTACAAACATATCACGCGGACCATATAGGGCCAATGGATCCAAGTTGCAAAACTACAAATATATTTTCAATGTGGTGGATGGATTTTCAAAATATTAGGAGCCGAAGAAATCGTTAAAAAATTACAAGACCAGCAGCAATATTGTGGCAGCCCGAAAAGAATTATTAGCGATCGGGGTGGAGCGTTTATATCTAATATTTTTTCCGATTTCTGCAAAGAACAAGATATTGAGCACGTTTGGGTCACTGCCGGGGTACCATGCGGGAACGGACAAATCGAGCGAATAAATAAAATTGTG
The DNA here is from genome assembly GCA_963930735.1 of Dioctria linearis. Classification (NCBI taxonomy): domain Eukaryota; kingdom Metazoa; phylum Arthropoda; class Insecta; order Diptera; family Asilidae; genus Dioctria; species Dioctria linearis. The sequence continues at coordinate 122,056,371 of OZ005744.1, read as the reverse complement.
ATTGAAGTTCTAAAGAAATTATCTGCAGAAAAGCCCGAAAAGTGGTATAAATTTGTTAACAAAGTCCAGCAGAGTATCAATGGGTCCTTTCGACGAGCTATTCAACGAACACCATTCGAAGTGCTTTTTGGTGTCCCTATGAGGAAAAAAGAAGATTTGAAGATCGCGGACCTGATTAAAGAAGAAGCAGTGAAATCATTCGATGAAGAGCGGGACAGAATACGACTAAACGCTAGGCAACAAATTAATAAAATCCAAGAATAAAATTCCAAAACGTATAACAAAAAGCGGAAGCAAGACGCAGAATATAATCTGGGGGATCTAATAGCTATAAAATGAACACAATTTAATCCCGGTAATAAAATTTGTTCTACTTTTATAGGTCCTTATGAAATCATTCGCATTGGTCGGAACGGCCGATATTCAGTTCGAAATGCAGCAGATACAGAGGGTCCAAATCAAATGACAACGAGTAGCGACAACATTAAAAAGTGGCGAGATGTTAGTTCTTCCAACGACGAGGCTTCCTCCGAGATGTCCGAATGGCCGAGATGGCCGGATGGCCGAATGTAGTGCAGTAGTTGTTGTTGTCCAGTAAACAGTCGCCAGCAGTTCTCGGTTATCGCTTCGCTTATCAGCATCATCAGTTGTACTCAGGCGCTCGAGTTATCACAGTTGTCGTTCGCAGCAGTAACAGTAGTCGCAGTTATATCATTTAATTTGTTAGTGCTTAAGTTATTACTATTATACATACCATTTGAACTAAATATTTAGAATTAACGTTTGTTAAAATTCAAGACTGTTTTCGTTCGCCTACATATATTACATATAATTATATTACCATCATAGGGATGCATAGATTATAACTATTCATACATGTCCGTGTAGTAACATAGACCCTTATATTAATATTTTTTTTTGTTTGTGCGTGTTATGAAAACATAAATAAAATGACATGGCAATAGGCCATGCTAAGCGCAGCTTTCAAAATGGGGCTGATTGAGGCAAAAAAAGGAACTTGGGCTTGGTTGTAAAGCTCGTTGCTCAATGGATGTCGACCCGTACGAGCTCAATCGCTTCCTTTCTAGTCCGCCAGTGGTGCAGCCCTTAGTTCCCATTCGCTCTTCACATCTCCACTATTCCGCTCCAACACCCAACAACGACACCCGAACAGACATGGCGGGGCCAGACGCAAACAGCGATGCAGCAACACCACTGGACGATGCGTTCTCACTGATGAACTGTACCGAGAGCGATGTGCTGGTGGCTGTCATGCGCATTAAATCAAATTCTGTTGGCTCAGACGGCGATTACATAGCTTTCTGAAATTTTTTTTTCCCAATTATTCTCCGCACCACACTATCTAATGAGCTCATCACGTGATCCCACTTTCCCGATTGCGGGAAACAGGTTTAATTATACCTATTCCGAAAAAAACAACCCCGATTTCATTGGCTGACTGGAGGCCAATTACCATATTTCTAGCCATCTCCAAGGCCTTCGAGCTTATTATTGTTGAACAAATTAGTCGGCACCTTGAAGTTCAGAACCTGTTGAGCGAATCACAATCCGGCTTTTGATGCAAACACTCCGTAACGAAGAGCTTGTCAGCCGATAGATATACCTACATTCACTTGTACCTGAATGTAGATACATACTGCATCCGACACCTCTTTGTTACAAAATCATATCCAGGATATGTGTGGGTGGCTGCACAGCAAATATGCCGCTAGCGATGAGCCGGCTTGAGGTGGTTCTTGCCACCCACATCCCTTCAATGCTTGTTAAGCTGTGCAAAATCGTCAACATAACTGATCAGACAGACGGACGGACAGAAAAAAAAAGATCTAATGCAGGCTTCCTTCTCTTGGTGGAACCTGAAAGCCTAAAAAGAAGAAAATTGATTTTATTTATATGCTGCAAAAAGAAGGAGAATAGAAGACCTCAGCAACGCTGAACAAGTGTTAATTCACCCGGAGAGTTTACAACGCTGGCAAATGAGCGATTGAGAGAGAGTGAGAGCTGAAAGGTGTCTCTGATGTTGTTGAGACTCCGGCTTTGGGTAATGTTGGGCCCAATCGCCCCCATCCACCCTGGCTAAGCCTCCAAAGCCGTTTCGAAATGCTCAGCCCCATCTGTACGTGTTTTACGTCTATTGCCGTGTGTATGTGGAAACGACCTCCCTCCTGTCCGCAACCATCCCCTTTATGGAACTACTTACTCCATCGCGCTGGATCCGTTACCAACCTGTAAATAAAACAAGAAAGCAACTTGGAGAAGGACGGCCAAAGGTGACCAAACTAAATCACCCAAAAGAAGAAGGAAGGCGTATCAAGGAACTCAAAATTTCATCAAGTCCAAATCAAAATAATTTATTTATTGCGGTTGTCTATGCATATGTATCGCTTATGAGGGAGGAAACCCGATCACACAAAGATTCACATGGTATATATCTAAAAAACTTAAGAAAACAAAGTCTCCGGTTAATCTCAATCTAGATCAAAATCCTTGCAACTAGTCCTAATAAGCGCTTTCCTATTATGTGATTTATCGAACCCTGTGATCGACGCCTAACCTTAGATGTACCCTAAATGATTTTAACACTGTAAAGTTAGGAACAAAAGAACGCAAAGCAAATAACAATACTTAGAGAAAATTTGAACTAGCCTTGTGGTCCGCTTTGGACTTACATAACACCTGATTTAATCATATTCGGGGTTTCCTCCTTTACCAAAAGGGTTAGACACTGGTTTTGCAACAATCTGCTAGCTGCTTCAGGACTATGTTGAAGTCCGAGTTCACCTCCTCGCTTCTCTGCTCCTTCGGATATGTAAGAGCGAAATGTTTTGCCGTAGTTTCTGTCAGAGGGATACTTCCTCGCCGGTAGAAATCCAACTTGCCGTCACGCAGGAAAAATTTTCAAAATGATCTTTGTTACGTGCAAGGAAACTTTTCCTCAAATTTTCTTTCAGGTTCGCCACTATTATGGTATATAAGACTCACCGTCGCACAGGTAAATATTTCAAATAATGCAAATTATATGTGCACAAGCATTAATACTAAAATTTTCTTTCAGTTCACCAGTAGAAGGATCTTTAGGAAAATCACTGTCGCACAGGTAAATATTCCATTTAATTCAAATTATGAGTGCACAGCAATAATAAACCAAAATTTTCTTTTCAGTTCACCAAACAAAAGATATACAAGAAAATCACTGTCGCAGGTAAATATTCTAATTAATGCAAATTACGAATGAATCAATCAACATTTCCTTTTCGTTCACTAATAGGAAGATCTACATAAAAAAAAATCACTGTCACAGGTAAATATTCTAATTAATACAATTAAAGACTGCGCAACATTAATTCTAAAAATTTTCTTTCAATTCACTATTAGAAAAATTATTAGAAAGATCTTTAGGTAAATCACGGTCGCACAGGTAAGTAGTCTAATTAACACAATTTATGAATGTGCAACATTAATACTAAAATTTTCTTTCAGTTCACTATAAGAAATATCTATAGGAAAATCACGGTCGCACAGGTAAATATTCCAATTAATAAAATTTACGACCAGAATGAATTAACTAAAATTTTTCTTTCAGTTCACTAATAGAAAGATCTACATGGAAAATCACAGTCGCACAGGTATGTAATCCAATCTATAACATTCATGAATAAAAAAAAATCACTGTCGCACAGGTAAGTTATCCAATTAATAAAACTTAAAAATGTGCAGCATTAACACAAAAATTTTCTTTCAGTTCGCTATTAGAAAGGTCTTTAGGAAAAATCACGATTGCACATGTAAATATTCTAATGAACACAATTTATGAATGTGTACCATTAATAACACATTTTTTCTTTCAGTCCACTATGAGAAAGATCTATATGAAAAAAAATCACTGGCGCACAGGTAAATAATTTAATTAATATCATTTGTGAATGTGCAACATTAATACTAAAATTTTCTTTCAGTTCACTATAAGAAATATCTATAGGAAAATCACGGTCGCACAGGTAAATATTCGAATTAATAAAATTTACGACCAGAATGAATTAACTAAAATTTTTCTTTCAGTTCACTAATAGAAAGATCTACATAGAAAATCACAGTCGCACAGGTATGTAATCCAATCAATAACATTCATGAATAAAAAAAAAATCACTGTCGCACAGGTAAGTTATCCAATTAATAAAACTTAAAAATGTGCAGCATTAACACCAAAATTTTCTTTCAGTTCGCTATTAGAAATATCTATAGGAAAATCACGGTCGCACAGGTAAATATTTCAATTAACAAAATTTACGACCAGAATGAATTAACTAAAATTTTTCTTTCAGTTCACAAAAGCAAAAAAAAAACTCTAAAGACTAATTTTTAAATAAAGAGGGATCACTACTAAATTTTTCTGCGACCGTTCTCGTTCAAAGCCAAAAGACAACTCCCCGACTACACGCAGTCTCCCTACATTGCTACTTCTTGAAAATATATAAATTTTATCTTTTCAGGAATTTTCTAATATGAAGAAGTAGCATAGGGCTACTTCTTGAAAATGTATAAATTTTATCTCTTCAGGAATCTTCTAATATGAAGAAGCAGCATAGGGCTACTTCTTGAAAATATATAAATTTTAACTTTTCAGGAATTTTCTAATATGGAGAAGTAGCATAGGGCTACTTCTTGAAAATAAATAAATTTTAACTTTTCAGGATTTTTTTCATCGGGAGAAGTAGCATAGGGCTACTTCTCGGAAATAACTAAATTTTATTAAATTATATACTCTGGGAAATCATGGGGTTTTCTCTACAGACGTAGAGAAGCCAAACAAAAGTAGAGTAAGGGGGTATACGCTAGAACTCCACCACAACAGCACTGTCCAAGGTGGTTTCTGACATCCGCGAACTTTGTGATGTGGCCCATGTTCTTTTAGATCGAGCAGGGCATTTGAATCTGTACCACACACTTCACTAGTCAATAACCTAACAAGGTTATTCAATTTCTCCACTCCAGCGAGCTCACTAATAGCCAGCAACCTATCAAATCGACAGCGCATTCTAGAATCAAATGGAAGAAGATCCCCCCTGTGGAAGTGGGGTCAGGTGTCCCACAAGGGGCTGTTAATGCCCCTATACTATGCTGATGACCTGCAAATATATAGTGCGTCATCGGTTGTAAATATCCCCATAGCCATAGCTAATCTCAATGATATTGTTACGCGCTACAAAGTGTCACAAGCGACATCTGTTGGAAATAGAAACACCTTTTGGGTTAGTGACATCTTAGTAAACTTTGGGTTCGGAGAACGGAATATTCAGGAAGGTTCTAGGATAATTCGTTGAGTATTAATACGGCACTTCTCACATCCAGGATGCAGTCTTATTTCAGACAGTGAAATGAACGAAGTAAACTATTGCGATATTTAGAAGTACAGTACTAGCGATAACTATAAAGAGTTGATTTGATAACTGTTTGTTAACGTTATAAAACTAAATAGTGAAGTTAAATAAAAGAAAGAACTTGTTAATGATATCTGAAATATTGTGTTTTAAATAACCAACTAAGGCCACGCTCGTAACAACTGGTGTCAGAAGTAAAATAAAATCGCAAATAAAGTGGTGGCATTTGACTTTGAAATTCAAAGAGTGATTAATTTGGTGAAATCGTGTGAAACTTCCTGCTTTAAGTGAAAATTCCGAAAGATAATTTTATATTAAACTGTGGGTGAATTATCAAAGTAATGGGATACAAACTAGAGGAGCTTCGCATACAGGAATTGAAAGTGTAGTTGGGGAAGCGGTCATTGCAAACGACAGGTATAAAGAATGTTCTAGTCGAGCGACTTAGACAAGCTTTAATAGAGGAATAAAAGAATCCTGAGACATACATTTTCGAGGAAGAATCAGGAACTGAAGAAGAGCCTGCGATGAACATAGAACAGCTTTTGGGTACTTTAAAGACCAAAATGGAGCTTTCAACCCTACAATGAAAAATGCTCTTGAGGAACAAAAGAATGCTTTTGAGGAACAAAAGAATTCTCTAGAAGCCCGTTTGGACGAACAAAAGAATGCTTTCGAGGAACAAAAGTATTCTCTCAAATCCCGTCTAGATGAACAAAAGAATTCTCTAGAAGCGCGTTGGGACGAACAAAAGAATGCTTTTGAGGAACAAAAGAATTCTCTAGCAGCGCGTTTGCACGAACAAAAGAATTCTTTGCAGAATTGTCTAGAACCTTGTTTGGAGGAACAGAAGACTTTTCTTAAGAATTCATTAGACGAGGAAAATGTAAAAATTGAAGGAATCCAGCAGGAAGTGCTGGAAGTTCAACAGCAAGTGTCGGAAGTGCAACAAAATGTTACGGAGAAGCTTGACAACTTTAGGCAGGCAGAATGAAACCTCCAATATTTGATGGACAAAATTCGTGGCATATTTTCCAGAGACAGTAGGAGGCAGCTTCCGAAGTAAATGGATGGAATGACGAAGACAAAGCTACAGCTCTGGTTTTAGCACTTCGAGGTCCTGCGTCAGAGCTATTACAAACTATATCGATTGAAGGGCAACATGATTATACTTCTTTAGTACAGGCGATAGAATTACGTTATAGAGATGAGCACATGCAGCAAGTATATCGCCTGCAATTACGCAACAGAATTCAAAAGCATGGCGAGTCACTACAACAACTGCAGGCTGATGTGGAAAGATTAGTTTATCTTTCATACTCCAGCGTAAATGGTGAATTCCTTAATGAAGTAGCAACAGAAGCATTTGTGAACGCTATCGCAGATCAAAATTAACAACAAGGACTAAGGCTAGCAGGAAAGAAGTCAACAGCAGAAGCGCTAGCCTATGCATTAGCATATGAATCTGCTAGACAAGCTTCTCGGAGTGCAGTACGAGCGAGAGAAATTTCGGTGGAGGAATGTACTTGCAACAGATTTCAGTGATCAGAGATTTAATCAGAGATTTAATGACCACATATAAAATAAATCTGGATGTCGGAGAAAAGATCCTCAAATATGGCAACATAGAAATTCCTATGACACTAGGAGTAGGACCAGATTATCCATCGAAAATAAGGACGATGGTCTATGAAAATATTACTCTCTCTGCATTCTCCGAGACGCTAGTATGGACAAAGCTTACTGATAACATCGGGACCTAACCCTACAAATTTGACATCGAACATCATCGTTGGTAAGACTTTAGTGAAGGCAGAAGGCGCAACATTAATTCCAGTCAGAGTGCTCAACACATCCGAAAATGAGGTACAACTAAAAGAAGGTGCTATAATTGGAAATTGTGAACCCGTTTACCAAATCGTCAATTTGGGTAATGGTAGTAATAATGTCAAGGAGACAAAACCTATACCAGCTACTACCCACCAGGTTCAGAAGCTTCTTTCATCTAGTGCCTTAAGTGAAAAGCAATACAACGATTGATTAGCCCAGTGCTAATCGCATAAAATAATTCCCACGTCGCATCGTGATTAGTCCAGCGCTAATCACTTAAAATAATTCTCACGTCGCATCGTATTCATTCTGAGGGAATTCATATTTCACCGGAAAATTCTACCATGCGAACTCCAGACGCTGCAGTTTTTGCACGGGCATGTACTTACGTACCTATCACCACCTGTATGTATGTACCTATCTCGTGCTACTCACCTTTCTTGTGAGAATTTTACATTCTCACAATATATGGTATATTGTGAACTAAGCACTTTTTTGGTAATTCTTAATTTTATTTCCCAGACTAAATTTTGTATAAATAGGATAATAAAATGTACATATTTTACTTTTTAATAAACCATCAACCAGTAAAGAAGGCTTTTTTACTGAACATTTTGGTGACCCCGACGTGATGTATTGAATGTTTCAATACTTCACTACCAAGTCTTTTCATCTATAAAAAATTAATAACCGCTCTAGTGATTACTACAAGAGACAACAGCAGGGCAGCGGCACCACTTACCTACATATACAAAGGCAAAGGGTTCCAGTGTTTACTACGCGGTAGCAGCACCTTTTGATTGCGGGCTAGCAGTTACCTCAAGAAGACCAAACACTAAGAAGAACAGCCGTACATAGGCAACCCCCGGCAATATATTTTGGACAGAACAGCAGTGTTAAAGTCAGAAGCAAATCAACATGCAAAAACTAACCGCAGCACAGTCAGGAATTGGCAAGGAAATTTCTAAACTGCTTGAGAATTTCAGGAAGGAAAGCATTGGGCCGAGAACTATAGAAAACACGAAAGGCTACGAAGGAAGGCTCAATGTCTTATGGACTAAGTTTTGCGAGAATCACGACGAAATAGTTGAAAGTGAGGACTGCAACAAAGTGCATTCTTACTTTGTGAAAAACTACTTTAATCAAGTAGAGAAGGTCTACAATGAATTCTTGCAAAGATTGAGTGAGCGACTCGAGGTATCGACAGCCACATCATCACATACAGACGAGCCCGAGCACCAGGACGAATTAGTGCCACTGACTGGAAGCCTGAAAATGAGAAAACAAGTGAAGGCCACCATTGCTGCGCTAGAGCGAATCATCAAGGTAATTGAACGCGAACATGCAAATCCACATCCAAGGGCATACTACACACAAAAACTGAGGTCCATCAATCAATATTGGGACACCATAGCCTCCTTACATGGGCAAATAATGGCAGTACTTGATTATGACTCCTACGATATTCGCGAATATACGAAGATTGAAGATCATTTCCAAGAAACAGCAACAAGGCTACAAGGAAAGCTTGACGAACAATCAGTGACCACGATAAATGGAAACGTTAAACTCCCAAAGTTAACACTTCCAATCTTTGACGGAAACTACACCAAATGGGGGCAGTTCAAAGACTTGTACAGTCAACTCATTCACAACAGGCCTCTGGGTGGGGCCGAAAAATTATACTACTTGAAGGCAAATCTGACAGGTGAACCCAGCGGACTAATAAAACATTTACAAGCTACTGACGATAACTACTCAGTAGCTTGGAAGTTACTCTTAGAGAGGTATGACAATCCGAGGGCTATAGTAACAGCAATTCTCAATCAGTTACTATATCAAGCTGCTCTCACAAGCGAATCAGGCTCGGGAATCAAAAGATTGCATGACACTACCAAGGAATGTCTACTAGCATTGGAGAACAGTGGCATCGAGATCAAGCAGTGGAATCCCATACTGCTTCATTTACTCACTCAGAACCTCGATAGGGAATCCAGGAGATTATATGAGCAGTCACTTAAAGCACTTCACGAATTGCAGACAATGGACGATTTCTTCAAATTCATGGAAACAAGGTTTCACATGCTTGAAGTAATCCAGACGAAGGAAGAACGCAAGAGGGTATCTACGTTGACGGCATCATCCCAGGCATTGAAGTGCGCAGTATGCAAGGCAGATTATGGAGTTTTTAGGTGCCCAAAATTCCTCTATGCAACATTAGATAATCGGATTCAGCTCATCAGGCAGTTCAAATTGTGCCCCAATTGCCTAAAGCTAGACCATACAGTACACGATTGCACATCAAGAGGCTGTATGAAATGTAGCAAACGCCATAACACATTAATACACAACTCTCGTCAATCAGAGAAGCCAAGAAACCTCATTCAAACGAAATCACGACAAGGCATCGTTCGTCGGAGCACAGACTTAGCACCAATGAACTATCAACAAGTGACAAGAGGCAGTTCAGAAGCTACCAGACAACTTGACTCCACTTCTCAGTTCCAGGAAATTAGTCGTTCTACTCCATCTGAGACAACAAACTCACAAATATCTAGCTTACAGGCGTCAACACGCTCGAAGATTCTATTAGCAACAGCAATAATCAAGGTCATTAATGCCTCAGGAGTCCCGGTCAACTGTAGGGTACTCTTGGACTCGGGCTCACAGCTCCACTTTATCTGCGAACGACTCGTACAGGCTCTGGGACTACCACGCAGCAAAACTTCACTGCCGATTAGTGGTGTTGGTGGAATCGCAACAACTGCTAAGTACGAAACCACTCTCACGATACATTCAAGTGTGAAGAGCTTTTCAGCAGTCATCAATGCTGTTATCTTAAAAACTATTAGCGAACACCAACCGTCACAATACATCAAAGCATCGAACTGGGATATTCTAACTAGCATCCAGCTAGCAGACCCCGCGTTCTATAAACCTCAGGCCATCGACATGTTATTGGGAGCTGAATTATTCTTTCAGCTCTTGCAAGAAGGTCAAATAAGACTACGCAACTTGCCACTGCTTCAAAATACCCACTTTGGATGGATTCTTGCAGGAAAGGTGCCAACTCAAACTGGCTGCACTCAAAGCTGTCACATCGCAACACAACCCTCAGTTTCAGCACTGGACAAACAGTTGCAACAATTTTGGGAGTTGGAGCATCACGATTCACCATCCAAGTACAAGTCAAGAGAAGAACTCCTCTGTGAGGAGCATTTCCAAAATACCTTCCAAAGATCCGCGTCAGGACAATATATCGTCAAACTACCCTTTCGTGAGCTACCAACTACTTTGGGGTCGTCCCTGGAAATTGCTTCAAAGCGCTTCTATGCATTAGAAAGAAAACTGGAGAGAAATGCCGATCTCAAAAGGCAATATCATGATTTCATGACAGAATACCAAGAACTCGGCCACATGCAACCGATAGCAAAGGAAGCCATTCCTACCGATCATTACTACATGCCCCATCACTGTGCAGCAAAGGCAGATACCAACAAGCCCAAGTTCCGTGTAGTATTTGATGCCTCAGCGAAAATATCATCCGGAAGATCCCTCAATGATATCTAGATGGTTGGTCCCACCGTTCAGCCAGATCTTTTCACCATCATAACAAAATTCAGAATGTACAAGTACGCAATGACAGCAGACATCTGCAAAATGTATCGGCAGATCAATGTCCACCCAAACGACAGAAAGTACCAACTAATTTTATAGAGAGATGACAGAGAGAAGCCTCTGCAAACATATCAGCTAAACACCGTAACTTACGGAACAGCCGCCGCTCCATTCCTCGCGACGAGATGCCTGAATCAATTAGCCTTAGCAGAATACGATACATTTCCCGAAGCTGCAAATATGATTTTAGGAAATACCTATGTCGACGACATCCTGACAGGAGCTGACTCTAAACAAAGCATGCTCAAATTAAAGAACGACCTAACAGAGCTCCTGAAAGGCGGCGGTTTCGAATTAAGGAAATTTTGTGCTAACCGCCCAGATACCTTACGAAATGTACCAGAAGATCACAAAGAGAAGATGCTACTCATTGACAATGGCGAAGTAACGAAAACTCTCGGATTAATCTGGCAACCAAAGGAAGACAGTTTTCAGTATCAAGCAACTGAAGGTGAAACACAAGGACTTGCCCAACGCACAGTGTTATCCGAAGTAGCCCGTATTTTCGATCCTCTTGGGTTAATAGGACCAGTAACTGTATTAGGAAAGCTATTTCTACAAGACCTCTGGAAGGCCAAATGCTCGTGGGACGAAGAACTACCCGCAGTTCACAAAAATAAATGGATGAAATTTAAGAAGAGTCTACCAGGATTACGAGCAATAAAAATTCCAAGACACGTACTATTTTCAAACTCAGTCAACATCCAATTACACGCCTTTTCAGACTCCAGTGAGTCCGCCTATGGGGCTTGCTGCTACCTCAGATCAATGAATACGCAAGGAGAAATCAGAGTAAGACTGTTATGCGCCAAGTCACGACTAGCACCAGTAAAGGCTACTACGCTTGCAAGATTGGAACTATGTGCCGCGCTACTCATGACAGAATTAGTGGAAAGAGTATCTCAATGCATGCAAATAAACCCTTCAAGAATTGTGTATCATACTGACTCCACCATTGTACTCGCCTGGATCTCATCACCGTCTTATACGTGGAGTACCTTCATAGCACATCGGGTTGAAAAAATACAACAATTGACTCAGCCACAGCAATGGAGACACATTGAAGGAACACAAAATCCAGCTGACATAATCTCCCGTGGAATGTTCCCGGATGCCCTCAGCCAATCAACTCTGTGGTTCAAAGGTCCAAGGCATCTATCTGAACCTGAAGGAAAATGGCCCACATTTGCCTTCAAAATACCAGACGAGATTCCAGAAGCCAAACCAAAAAAATCCGTCTTCACAGCCATAGAACGAGTCAAACATGTTGATCTAGTCACACCTGTGAATCATTGTAACTCATTTTTAAAATTACAGAGAATCTTTGCATACTGTTTCAGATTCTTTCAAAACTGCAAATCTCCCAAGGGATCGAGGAAGATGGGCGAAGTATCTATTGCAGAGCTAGACATTGCCTTGAACGGAATTATAAAAAATATTCAACGCATAGCATTCCAGCACGAATACTCATCATTAAAGAAAGGGGAAGCACTTGATACTCACCATTCTATTCAACATTTAACGCCGTTTGCAGACGCCTCTACAGGAATCATAAAGGTCGGGGGACGGCTGAAAAATTCAAAAATCAGCCAAGAGGCCAAGAACCAGATTCTTCTGCCCAAGGACCACAAACTGAGTGAACTTCTATTCAATTATCTACACAACCAACATATGCACGCAGCACCTCAAGCGCTAACTGCAATCGCGAGGCAGAAATACTGGGTCATAGACGCTAGAAGGTTGGCGCACCATACTGTCCATAGATGTATCCGTTGCTTCAGATGTAAGCCGAAGCCCGTTGATCAAATGATGGGAGACCTACCTGTGGAACGTGTGACGCCAACAAGACCCTTTCACACCACAGGAGTCGACTTTTGTGGACCCATCATGATTCATTACAAACTACGAGGAAAGGCACCTACAAAGGCGTACATAGCTGTCTTTGTATGCTTCACTACAAAGGCTGTCCATTTAGAATTGGTCAGTGATCTGAGTGCCGAAGCTTTCCTTAACGCTCTAAAAAGATTCATTGCCCGGAGAGGTCTGTGTGCTACTATCTTTTGCGACAACGCAACGAACTTCCTAGGAGCACGAACAGATTTAAAAGAACTAAAGGACATGCTCCTGTCGCAGGATTTACAGTCATCACTCGCTCAATTATGCATTAAAAATCACATTGAGTGGAAGCCCATACCACCACGATCGCCTCACTTCGGAGGACTGTGGGAAGCGGCAGTGAAATCCGCCAAGAATCACTTGATTCGCCATACGGGAAATGCCAATTTGACATACGAGGAATTACACACAGTAATTGTCCAGATAGAGGCCATCCTTAATTCCAGGCCAATAACACCCATGTCTTCAGATCCCAATGACCTCGAGACATTAACCCCAGGACACTTCTTGACGGGAAGCCCCTTGACAGCATGCGCCGAAACTGATGTCGCTGAAAGAAACATCGACAAATTAACAAGATTTCGCCGTATTCAACATATTCAACAAACATTTTGGCAGCGCTGGTCGGCTGAATACCTACAGGAGCTGCAAACGCGGAACAAATGGAGGAGTATAAAGCCAAACCTAAAACATGGAACTTTAGTCGTGATAAGAGAGGCGAACTTACCACCATTGAAATGGTCGCTAGGCCGCGTCATAGAAACTTTCGACGGCGCCGACAAACTTACTAGAGTTGTTAGTGTCAAAACCCCATCTGGAATTTTTAAACGGACCATTCATAACCTCTGTCCCTTGCCGGAGGAGCAATATAGACCAGAAGATCTCAACGGGAATGCCAGTGGCAGCAACCTCAAGAACGACTCCAAATCAGTCGAGGGAACGCTACCGAAAACATCCTTTCTAACCTTTAATCAGGTTCCAGGACCATCTCACAAAGACGTAGAAGGAGAGTCACCAGCAAAGAGGATGAAACACAAACGACCCTATCGCCCGCTGCGAGGAAGGTTCTTGCCAATCAATTCTAATTGGAAGAATTCACCATTTATGGAAAATTTCAAGAAAAATCCCACTAACGAGACGAACAGAAGCCACACGGTAAGATCTATTAGCTCATCAGCGGCTTTAAAATTGCTCATGCTAACCTCACTTATAACGCCAGCCTTCGGCAGCCCGCTAAGGGAGCCGGCCGAAGTAACACCATTCTCAAGTAATCCAGGAATATTCTTTGAGTCACTAGGACATGCACATCTAATAAACAGCCAGTGGACCATTCTTGCATACTACAATCTAGTTAATTACTGGAGCGAACTAGCGGGAATCCGAAAATGCATTGGAGAAATAAGCAAGTTATGCAATACAACAACACTCAGAAGAGACCACTGTTTGGAAATACTTTCCCAATTTCAACATCAACTCACGCAAATTGAAGAAGCCAATGAAATTCTCCACAAACAAGGCGGCCGAGACCGCGTTCCACATAAAAGGTCACCTCTTGACTTAATAGGTAACGTTGCGAACAAACTATTTGGCATCCTGGACTCGTCCTACGCCAAGTACATTGAAGAAGAAATCGAAAAAACAAGAAGCAACGAGGGTTACTTAATGCAGCTAGCAAAAAACCAAACATCACTTTTAGAAACTACAACCAATATCATGAAACGTCATGAGGAATCAATTCAAGAACAATTCAAGGCAATTCAAGACCATATACTTGCATTCAGTAAGTTTGTTGATGACGTTCAGCTGGAGCAGCAAGCTACCCAAGCTTTCAGTGCCTTATCGCTGCTAACCACACTAGTTCTTCAAAACTACCACAGAGCTCAAAATGCTTTATTAGACGTCATAACAGATATTCACCACAACAAGATCAGCCCATTATTAATTACCCCGATGCAACTCCGAGACCAGTTGACTTTAATAAAGGACCATATTCCATCAACTCTAACTATTCCAGGAAATATCAAGGATGGCGTGCTACTCCTTTACAATCTTATGACAGTTGGAACCAGGATAGGAGAATCATACATTTTATTTGACATACGGATTCCACTCGTCCTGGATGAATACTTTCAGTTATTCAAGATGATACCTGTTCCCATTCAACAAGGAGACAAACTCCTATTAATCAAGCCATCATCAGATTATCTCATCGTGAGTCTTCCCAGGAGAGATATTACCCACTATCTCAAGCAGAGTTAAACAAATGTCAACACTTAAGAGAAGATCAGTATCTATGTGACCAGAATCATCCCATTTTCAATCTAAAGGCCAACGTCAGCCAGTGCGAAATGGAGCTGCTTAACCACAGGCAAACACTCTCTTCCAACTGCCACCTTCGCAGCTCAAATCGATCAAATCTTTGGATACAGCTACATACTCCAAAGAGTTGGCTCTACCATCTCGATAGTGAAACCACATTCAACATTGTATGTGGAACAGCAGTAACAACTAAGACTCTACAGAAAAATGGAATTCTAAAACTTCGACCAGATTGTTCAATCAAACAGACCTCTATGACGATTACTGGTCACGGGCGTTATCAAAGCAAGACCATATCAGCATATATTCCACGCATAAATTTAACTCTATCCTTGGATGAAGACCCGCATTCAGCAAAAAGAGGGCACCCATACATTCCTTCAGAGCTTCATCTAAAATCCAACGATCATGAAATAGATGTGTTGACCAACAAGGTTAAGGATCTCAAGCAGTACTCGAAAGCATTGCCCCAGGGACTATCGCATCACGACATACATCATTACACCATCAGTTACATGCTTCTAGCAGCTCTTATGATCGGATGCACCTATTGGATGTTTACCACATGGAACCACGGGGTTTGCTCCAGGAAAATGCCACCACATTGCTATTCTATACCTCCAGTACCCGCAAGACGGAGCCAGCCGGATATCAATGAAGATTTTGTGTTGCGTAGCAACCCAATGGGGCAGGATGATTAGCCCAGTGCTAATCGCATAAAATAATTCCCACGTCGCATCGTGATTAGTCCAGCGCTAATCACATAAAATAATTCTCACGTCGCATCGTATTCATTCTGAGGGAATTCATATTTCACCGGAAAATTCTACCATGCGAACTCCAGACGCTGCAGTTTTTGCACGGGCATGTACTTACGTACCTATCACCACCTGTATGTATGTACCTATCTCGTGCTACTCACCTTTCTTGTGAGAATTTTACATTCTCACAATATATGATATATTGTGAACTAAGCACTTTTTTGGTAATTCTTAATTTTATTTCCCAGACTAAATTTTGTATAAATAGGATAATAAAATGTACATATTTTACTTTTTAATAAACCATCAACCAGTAAAGAAGGCTTTTTTACTGAACAACGATGCTAAAGAGGTGATCGAGGAATTTTCGGAATTATTTGCATTGAATGATGATGATTTCGGCAAAACAAATCTTGTCCAGCATCGAATCAATTCAGGAGATTCTAGGCCCATTCGGCAGACACCACGAAGACTACTATTAGCCAAACGGACAGAAGTTGCAGATATGATAAACTCCATGAACAAGGCATAATAGAGGAATCTAACAGCCCTTGGACATCGCCAGTTGTTTTGGTCAGGAAAAAGGATGGCAGCACCCGATTCTGCGTATACTACCGCCAACTTAATAACGTAACCAGAAAGGATAGCTACCCATTACCAAGGATTGATGATACATTGGACACCCTTTCCGGAGCGCAATGGTTTTCCACACTGGACTTGAAGAGTGGTTACTGGCAAGTGGAAATACATCCCGTGGATGGAGAGAAAACTGCCTTCTCAGTTGGAAGTGGCTTATGGCAATTCAGAGTTATGCCATTTGGATTATGTAATGCTCCAGCCACATTCGAATGATTCATGGAATGTGTTTTACGTGGATTAACCTGAAAAACATGTCTTGTCTATTTAGGTGACATAATAGTAATCGGAAGGACATTCGAGGAACATAAAAACAACTTATGGGACTTACTTCAAAGACTGAGAGATACGCAACTGAAGCTCAGTACGAATAAATGCGCTCTATTTAAAAGTGAAGTAAAATATGTGGGGCACATGGTTTCATCACAAGGCGTAAGAACTGATCCAGAAAAGAAAACAGCTGTCAAAAATTGGCCAATTCCAAAAGACAAACATCAACTAAAGAGTGTTCTTGGTATAGCTACCTACTACAGGCGATTCGTAAAAGGTTTTGCAGATATAGCAAGGAGCCTACATCAACTTACTGAAAAAGGAAAGCCGTTCATATGGTCAGATAAATGTAACGGGAGTTTTGAGAATTTGCAGCAGCATCTCTGTGAAAGTCCAGTACTTCACTATTCCAATGTTGGGAAAAACTTTTATATTGGACACGGATGCCAGCAATGTAGGCATCGGGGCAGTGCTTTCACAGGAGAAAGATGGTCAAGAGGTGTCAGTAGCGAATTATAGCAAAGCACTTTCAAAATCAGAGAGAAATTATTGTGCTACAAGAAAAGAGCATATGCTATTGTAAATTCAACAAAACATTTCCATAAATATCTCTACGCGCAGAAATTTATCCTCCGCACGGACCATGCTGCGCTTAAATGGCTTTTGCAGTTTAAGAACCCTGAAGGGCAAGTGGCGCGATGGATAGAGCGACTCCAAGCTTATGACTTTGAAATCCAACACCGAAGAGGACGTATCCATGGGAATGCAGACGCCCTTTCACGACGTCCATGCAAAATTGAATGCAAACATTGCGTTCGGGTGGAAGAAAAAGAAACAAAGGCAACTATACAGCTGATAACGGTAGAACCATCGACGGGTTGGGACAACGAGAGCTTGCGAATAGCACAACGGGAAGACCCAGACATATCAACCATTCTTGCTTGGAAGAAGATATGGAAAGAACACAATCGAAAGATATCTCGGAGAGGAGTGAGAAACTGAAGAGCTACTGGGCTCAATGGAATTCTCTTCACGTTGGTTGTGGTATATTAAAACGCAAGTGGGAAGCAACTAACGGCGAGTCATTCCGAATGCAGATAGTCGTGCCAGCATCCAAGGTCAAAGATGTTCTAGAAGAAATGCACAGTGGATCATCTTGAGGACATTTGGGAGTGAATAAAACAATTTCCAAAATACGAGAACGGTTTTATTGGTTACATATGCGAGAGGATGTGGAGGAGTGGTGCCGCAGATGCACTATCCGTGCTTCTTGCAAAGGACCGCCACACAGAAGCAGAGGAGAAATGCATATGTATAATGTAGGAGCCCCATTTGAAAGGATAGCCATAGACATCGCTGAACCTTTTCCAGAAACAGATAGCGGTAACCTTTACATATTAGTTGCTATTGATTATTTCAGTAAATGGCCTGAAGCTTATGCAATCCCTAATCAAGAGACAAACACAGTTGCGGAACAAGTACTAATAAATTGGGTCAGTAGATTTGGTGTACCTCAGGAACTTCATTCGGACCAAGGACGGAACTTCGAATCACGAACTTTCCAGGAGATGTGTACAATGCTGGGAATAAGAAAAACCAGAACAACTCCTCTGCATCCACAATCTGATGGTATGGTAGAGCGCTTCAACAGAACATTGGTCGAGCATCTAAAGAAAGTAGTCGACTGTCATCAACGCGATTGCGATCGACATATTACCGTGTTCCTAATGGCTTATCGATCAGCTGTTCACAACACGACAGGGCAAACTCCAGCTAAGGTCGTATTCGGAAGGAAGATGCGTTTACAAAGCGACCTCAAGTTTGGTACACCCAGAGGCGAACAAAAGTTACCAGACGACTATGTATCGGAGCTTAGACAACGATTAGCTGATGTGCAAGAGGAAACGAGAGCAAAATTAGCAATAAATAGCGATCGGATGAAGACCCGCTATGACTTACGTGCTAGTTCAGCAGTATTTAACGAAGGTGACCTTGTTTGGCTGTACAACCCGAAACGACGTAAGGGACGTTCTCCAAAATTACAACAACAGTGGGAAGGACCGTATTCAGTGGTAACTAGAATTAATGACGTAGTATACCGGATTCAGTGTGGTACAAGAGGTAAACGGAAAATCGTTTACCTGGATCGTTTGTGTAAATACTACGAGCATCAATACCGTGGACCACCTGTTGTTCGGAACGCACAATTTTAAGAAGGGGGCAGTGTTACGCGCTACAAAGTGACACAAGCGACATCTGCTGGAAATAGAAACACCTTTAGGTTAGTGACATCCTAGTAAACTTTGGGTTCGGAGAACGGAATATTCAGGAAGGTTCTAGGATAATTCGTTGAGTATTAATACGGCGCTTCTCACATCCAGGAGGCAGTCTTATTTCAGACAGTGAAAAGAAGGAAGTAAACTATTGCGATAATTAGAAGTACAGTACTAGCGATAACTATAAAGAGTTGATTTGATAATTGTTTGTAAACGTTATAAAACTAAATAGTGAAGTTAAATAAGAGAAAGAACTTGTTAATGATATCTGAAATATTGTGTTTTAAATAACCAACTAAGGAAACGCTCGTAACAATATCATAGAGGACATCTCACTATGGCGCTGGCAAAATAAACTTAGCATCAACCCAGCAAAAACACAGGCAATAATCTGTTCATCCTGCTCCAGGACTCCTGCTCCTTCCAGCACGATCCCTCCGCTGATTGTTCAAGGTCAGGTTGTGCCTCTCTCCACCAATCATGTCAAAAACTTGGGTCTCATGATGGATCGACACCTCAGCTGGGGTCCACAGGATAAACAGATCTGTGCACATATCTATGGTGGACTCCGCTCTTTATACGCAGTGTGTCACAAACTCCCTCCTAACATCCGTCTGTTGTTGGTCAAACCCTGATTGTTCCGCACTTCTTCTATGCTGACATAGTAACATTTCCATACTCAAGTGGCATGATGGACAAAATCTTGCGTTCAAAGGCCTGCGTCAGATTCGTTTATGGACTCAGGCGATATGATCATATCTCTCCGTTCTATCTGTATCTGTATCTATTCTGCCCATTCCCTCTGCCCGAACTCTACCTAATAAGGGTAGTTACCTTCATCATGCGATCAAAATTGAAACTGCTTCCAAGATACGCAAATGCCAAGCTTAAGTGGAGTAGGATAAGTGCTGCACGGATCATGCACCCGCACCCACTTTGGATCCGTAGCATCTATGGCCAGGGGACTACTGTGTGGAACAGGTTGCCTACACTAGTACCAAGTTCGACAGCGCTAAAAAGCTTTAAAACTCTGCCACTAGAATATTTCTCCACACTAACAGACTAACAATCTTCAGCCTTTACTAAACCAACTAGTCACATATTCCCACAACTTAGTCCGTCAACATCCCATGTTCAACCAGAGTCATCCACATATACGACTCACAATGTCAAGAGATCCGAATTCCGAATAAAAGATAGAGGTGGAGGCAGGTTCCAAAAACGATTCTTACTAGGATACTCGGCCTTAGTTATCCAAAATAATTGGCTGTACACACTGCCTATTTTATAACAGTGTTAGTTTTAAGCTATAAGGCTAAGGGATAGTCAATTTATGTTGTTTTTGTTATTTTATTTATTTTATTCTGTTTTAAGTTTCCGACTGTTACACCGAATCAATAGATTCATTGCAATACTGTTAAACAGCAATAGTTTTATTTCACTACTAATGTTTACCTAGTCTATAACATTGCTAGTTATAAGCTGGTCATGGCCAAGTGATAGTCAATGCTTTATTGTGTAAGGTAACCTATCTTTATACTGAATCAGAAGATTCCTTGCAATACTGTTAAACAGTCGTAGCTTTAACTTCAATATTTGTTAGGCACATGGTCCTCTACGTCATAATTTTAATTTATTAATTATATTTGTAAGGATCAGTAGTATTAAGCTGTAAGGTGTTAGGCTTAGTTATTAATACTCACTATTAGAGACCTTGAATATCGGATTATCTTTGCTAATAAGAAATTGGTCTTTCAAACTTAAGTTTGAGATTCACCATACCGCATATATTATATAGACATAAGCAATCTAACATTACATACTTGTACTCATTCTAAATACAAGAATTTTATTAATCGATGTTACACTATTTAGAACCTAATCTACTCTGTAAATATGTCTGATTACCTAGTCGCTATACTCAGCGCTAGTCTGCGTGGCGCATATGCCGGAGTTTGTAATAAATAAACTTTGAATTTGAATAGGCTAAATATCTGTTTCGTTTGGTGCTGGGTTCCGTTGGGGTTTTGGGATGCGGATGTAGTTGTTAATCTCTCCTATGAGTTTGGTGAGTAGGGAAGTGGGATGGGGTTTCAAGTAATCCAGAGGGGACTATCATTCAGAGTGGGGACCATATTCCCATCTTTCAGTTTTCTTTTTTTTCATTTTGTTTTCTTTCTATCTTAATTATTCCTCTAGAGCGGTACAGTAATAGGTAGTTGAACAGCGAGCAAGAACCTAACCCAACCCTGAGGTAGAGCCCGCAAGAAGCCTGTTCCGTTGCTCGCCTACAGATCAACCTCCATTGTCCCACAACAACCTTAAAAGGGACATAAAGTAGCCATGATCAGTCATCTGTGTAGCTGAGCTGGATGACCGAGAAGCGGCCACGCTCAGAGGTAGATATGACTGGCCAGAAGGCATAATTTTCTAGCTTACAAACGAATGGTTTTTTTGTAGCTGTTTATTTTTTTTCGAGATAAGATATCAACTGAATATAGTTGCGCTATAATTACAGGGTAAATATATTAGGTTGTTCGTTTATAGATTAACTCTGGCTTCTGTAACAGTTTTGCATTCTTAACTGCTAGTGGCGATGCTTCGTTAAGTCGTTAGGATATTCCTCACTGCAGTTTTCGCACTTATGTGCGACTGTTATTAGCGACTCTTAGTGATTTTGTAAAAACCTTGTTAGAGAAGGCTATTCGTGTTTTTCACTTATACACCTTTTTTTATTTTTTTTTTATTTTTATTGTCGACAGCATTACCGCCAAGGAGTTGATATGTGGCCTTTGAAGGTTTTCCTGCTTGAGGTTTGATATGTGTTGTCGTTTGTTAAATAATTATTTCTGGGAAAAATTACCCATTCGCTTACTCCGCCTGGCGGGCTGTTAGATTGAGCAGATTAGTATTCTCTATTAGCCTCGCTGGTGGAGATGATAGCGATCATAGAATCTTTTCACTTACATAGGAGGAACCATGGACCACTCGCCACTCACACATCAAACCCTCAAAACCTGAACTAAATGAACCGTGTCACCAAACGAAGAAATATTAACCACTATTCAATTCAGGAAATCTATATCTAAATCTATATATGTATATAAATATACCAGTACACGTTTTGTTGGAAGTTGAAGAGCCAGGGCTTATATTTTACTGGCTCAGAATCTGCAGTCATAATTCTATTATTTTGCAATATACTGGTACGTTTTAATGTCTAATTAACTGTACTTATATTTGCATTTCTATTGGACTTCAATTTTTCCTCTAAGTTATTTGATTGTTTTGATATGTTTATTATTACTATTTTTTTTCTTTTCCTTTCGTTCAACGCACTAATATATCTCTTTTCCTAATCGTAGTTAAGCCGAAACTCACTCTGCTGGTGATCTAGGAATTATATTCTTTTTTTGTTATATATGTATATCTTAGTCTTTATTGTTTATTCGGTATAGTTATAGTCTCCTCGTATCGGTATGGTAACAAGATTAGACAATCTTAATACAGCCGACAACAACGAATACATTATTGTTTTTACCTTACTTCTTTTGGTTTTTTTTTTGTATATATATATTGTTACAATTTTGCGTGGTTAAATAATTAAATTCGCCGAGAGGGAGACTTTTTCAATTTTGGGGAAGATCCAAAGCAACAATGTTGCAGCTCAGTCTCCTAAGCTTAAGAATCTTAGTAGAAATGTAGGTCAGCAACTGTGGATGTAGGTCAGTAGGTAACTCAGTTCAAGAGTCTGAGACAACCGACTAGCTCGGAGAGTAGTGCTTGGCCTCGGTCCACTTTATAGCTTTTTACGTGTGGATCGAGAGAGTTTTGTACAGATGAATGATATTTGAGACGTAAATTTATTCCACCGCTTTTACAAATACTACGAGCGTAATAGCTCGTGTATTGAATGGCGATGAAGCGGATGAGTGGCTATAATGATGAGACTGGTGAAACGCAGTCTATTCCGCAACCTCGTTAGAATCGTACGAGCGAGAGTTGTTTAAATTCGTGGGAGCTTAGTCCGCCGGGCGAATGTTGTAGGTTATTTGTTGTTATCGTGCTATCGACATGGACCCCTTTTTTTTCTTGTGCAATTTCGGGAAGAAATGTGTGACGTGTGTTGTTAACTAATTTAATAATAATAAAACTAGTGCTAATCTTTTTTATTTTTTTAGTGTTTTGTGGTGATAGAATTACAACACCGTTTGCAGGGAGGCACCTGGCTGAGACGGCGTAAAAAAAATAGGTGATCAGTCTGCTTGTTGGGTGCTTCTTTATAAGCGGGGAAGCCGTCGTGGGAGCAGCTCGTATTTCTTAGGGATAATTGGGATTCTGCTGGCAATCACTTCGAGGAAAGATGGCGGACCAAATTTTAGGCTGGTAAGTGTTATAATTACTTTTATTGTGGCAGTTCAATATTAGTGTAAGCGTCACCCACACCAGTTAATTACATAGAATTTGGCAAAAGCTTTCGCGCTTTAGAGGGGAAATGAGCTTTTGTCCCAATTTTCTGGGGCTCCACTGGGCCGAATTAATTAGAAATGGCCTTTATTTACCAATAGCGTAAATTTAAACTTTTCCTTAGGCCGGGTGTAAAATTTTATATCTGCCCTTTATTTCCTTTCAAAGTCCTTGCACTTAATTTTAGAGTTCTACTCACCTTCGTCCGTCCTGAAAACCTAAAGCCACTAAAAGACAGGCGGGCAGGATTAAATTAAGTTAAACTCCGCGATTTACTTTAATAACAAATTACATTTATTAGAATAATATGCGCTTTTCTTTAACAAATCCAAAACTTCAAAATTAAATCCACTTCTCTATCGATCGTTGCCAAAATTGCAAGTGCGGGACTTCTGCTTTTTTCCAAAAAAAACCGTTTTTCTTTATAGAGGGGAAATTACTTTCCAAGGAGTGCGGTCGTTCTTCCCAGACAGGTTTAAATTATGAATTTCTCCAAATTCACATTAACTAATTTTTCTATCTTCTGATTTTAGATTTATGCTGGCCGGGGGATGGAGTCAGCCTCAAATCTAACGATCGTCGTGGGATTGCAGATTTTTTTTTTATTTGCTAGGTAAGTCCAGATTGGTGTTGGGTCTTCTCTGTGTTTTTATGTTGTGCCGTTTTATTTATTTTATAATTTGTTGCTAACATGTATTCCTAACCGTTTTAGGAATATTGTAACAATATATTTTTTTTTTCATTATCGCCAATTACATTCCTTGATAACCTAAATATCTGTATTCACCTCATATTTTAATATATATTTATATCCGTAACTCGTATACCTTTCGTATTTACTAGAAATGGATCCCAAATTCCTATTAGAGGACGAACGCAATGTTGAGTATAAGGTCAGGGGCCTAGATATAACTGATCCCGAAGCCTCTACCAAAGTTAGAGAGTTTTTGGATTTCGAGGCATCGTTTCTTGGTCGAACAACAACGGTTATGCACGATCCTTCCGAGGCGGGAAGTGAGCTTGAGATTTGTAAAGAAAAGCTCGACTTTCTAACTCGACTATTTAAAGAGAATAAAGTCCAAACTCATGACGACTATCAACGCGTGAGATGTGGATTGAGTCACCTAAGTAGGCGTGCTATACGTTTAGCTACCTCATCGACAGATCATCCAGAAGAGGCCACTGCACAAGTACTGGCCCTGTCCGAGCTTATTAAGGAATTCATGAAAATTAAGATTCCTCTTCGTAGGGATGCCTCTGAGAACCAAAAGCCCCAAGCCCCTGCAGGAGCAACTAGTACTCCGGCACCACCTAGCTTTGAGACAAATGTTGAAGGAGCTGAGGCCGCGAATGTTGGAACAGGTGCAGAACGTCGACGTACTCAGTTTCCTAAAAGTGTGACAATTCCATCTCTGTCTATAATTGGGAATACACCTGGGGATCTAGGAAGGTCTCCCAATCACTTTTGAGCACAACCGCGAATCCATTAAATTACACAACCCTGACACCGCGCATGGGCAATCAGAGTGATCCCTTGTCAATAACTCTTTTCCCTACTGAACAAAATCGTGGAAGCAACCCTAGCGGGAATCAACCCAATGCCCATTTTCAGTACAGTGGCCGCCTAGAAACTTCAAGTCCTCCTCATTGGCAGCCAAGACTACCAAAATGGAAGATATCTTTTATCGGGTCCGCAGAGGGACTCGACGTCACTGAATTTGTCTTCTGGCTAGAAATGCTACCCAAGGACGATAACTATCCGCTGGATCGTTTAATTGGCATTTTGCCTAATTTCCTCTCAGGTACGGCTGAAAGCTTGTTCTGGGTTTACAAGCGGAAGTATCCCGATACGAGTTGGCAGGGTATGAAGACAACCCCACTCGAGCGATTCGGGAGCTATGTCTCAGAAAGAGAAACGCGAAGGGCCATTGAAACAGGAAGACAAGGCCGAAAGAAACGTTCAGGAATTTCCTGCTGGACGCAGAACGGCTTAACAGTCGGCTTCGAGGACCATTTCCTGACAGAGAGCTACTCGAAATTGTACGAGAAAGCATGGACCCGGCTCTGCAGAGTGCCACTACCACGACAATATTCCGATGAACAGAAGAGGTGAGAATTATCTACCAGAGGCTAGAAAAATTGTGGGCTAGATTTGGGCACGATCCTCGTCAGCTGACTGTGACTCGCATTTTCCGAAATAGAGCGCAGATCGAAGAGCTGGAGGAGGTAATACCCTGGGCAGACTACGTGGATAAATACATTGTCCCACAAGTAGCAGCGCTTACCCCAGTGCTAAGGAGAAACACTGCTAACCGCGCTTCTTTTGATATATGTTGGAACTGCCGAGACTTAGGCCACAGATATCAAGACTGTTTAAAGGGTCATATTGAGATATTCTGTTACGGTTGCGGACGTTCTGGCGTACTGAAGCCAAACTGTAGGACCTGTTTAGGGCGCGCGGTAAACAAGACCCCGAACGCAGAACGAGCTGGGGTCATGCGTTCGGGCCATACAACCAGTTACCCCAGTGCCAGGAGAGTAGAAGCAGCCACCAATACGGAGCCTGCAACTCATCGTTAGACGATGGGCATGCTTTATCGACAATGCTACCCATTTCAGCCCTTTCCCACTTAGCATCAACCCAATCAACCCAAACTGTCCAATCGGACTTAGACACATCCTGTGGAATCCCTTCGCTCTAGATATATCGCTTCGAGTCGAGGTCGGCGGCGTCAGCTTAGATCTCGGAAGTACTGGAAATCCTAAAAGCTGCTTCGTAAAGTAGTATCCGCCGCTATTCAGCGTGATGGAGTGCACCATCGTCCATACATTACAGTAAAAATTAAAGTTGCCCATCCGTTATGCTGAGAAAACAGAAACCATCCATTTTCACTTAGTGCCCAGCTTACAACAGGAACTTTTCTTAGGAATTGATTTTTAGGATGCTTTTGGCATTACCCCTGCTGTAATAGATTCCCTGGATATTGATAAAACCACCACATCGACGTTGGAGATACTCCACCAATAAAGCAACGTCACTATCCGGTATCCCCAGCGGTTCAAAAGCTGTTATATGAGGAACTGGACCGCATGTTAGCCATGGACGTTATCGAAGAGAGTCAGAGCTCCTGGAGCTCTCCAGTGGTTCTCGTTATAAAATATAATGGGAAGGTGCGACTATGTTTAGATTCTCGCAAGGTAAATTCTGTTACCAAGAAAGATGATTATCCACTGATATTGATAGATGGACTCTTAGGTTGCCTCCGGAAAACCAGATATATCTCAAGCTTAGATCTGAAAGACGCATTCTGGCAGATACCACTCGCAGAGTCCGCCCGTGATAAGACTGCATTCACAGTTCCTGGAAGGCCTTTATATCACTTTAAAGTCATGCCGCTTGGTCTGTGCAATGCCCAACAAACCATGTGTCGTCTTTTGGAGCGGGTCGTGACTAATCAATACCACGATCGGGTATTCGTCTACTTAGATGACTCACTCATTACTTCCAGTACGCTCGATGAACATTTGGACTAACTGAGGGAAGTCGCGTCCCTGCTTCATCAGGCAGGACTGACCATAAACGTTGGGAAGAGTAAGTTCGTTCTTCGAGAAATTAAATACCTTGGCTATGTGGTTGGTGAAGGAGATCTGAGGGTAGATCCTGAAAAGGTGCCTGCGATGGTAAATTTTCCTAGCCCATCAACAGTTCGGCAAACACGCAGACTACTTGGCATGGCTGGATGGTACAGGAGATTTATCTCAAACTTTTCGCGCATCGCTGCTCCGATCACATAGCTTCTGAAGAAGGGTGCAAAGTTTCAGTGGAGTGCGGAGGCTCAAGAAGCCTTTAAACAACTAAAAGAACACTTATCTTCGGCCCCACTACTAGGTAATCCAGATTATACGAAGCCCTTCTACGAGTATATAAGATGAGATGCCAGCACTATGGGAGTAGGCAGTGTCTTATTCCAAAAGTCGGAGGATGATGCCGAAAGTACAGTTGCATTTATGTCCCAAAAGTTGAATCCAGCCCAGAGAAATTATAGTATCACGGAATTAGAATGCCTCGCTGCGGTGCTGAGCATAAAGAAGTTTAGAGCATACATCGAAGGCTTCCACTTTACAATCATCACCGACCAGCACAGTTTGAAGTGGCTAATGTTTCAAAAAGAGCGCCCCGGGCGACTAGCACGATGGAGCTTAACACTACAGTCGTTCGACTTCGAGATCGAGCACGTAAAAGGAAGACAAAATGTAGTGCCGGATGCATTATCTCGAATGTATCTTGATTCACCTAGTAGACCTGAAATCAGCACATTTCTCTGACCCTGCTCACGCAGGTTGGAAAGACAAAATCTCTGCTACACCAGCACATTATGCTAACCTGCATTTTTTCATTGGTATTGAAGGCGATGGGGCTAACGATCTATCCGATATCCCCAGTTGGAAACCCTGGATTCCTCAAGGGCTGACGAAAGATTTAATTAGAAGGGAGCACGAGAGTTCCACTGCAGCTCACGGCGGAATCCATAAAGCCCTCGATAGACTGCGAAGATATTATCTCTGGCCTGGCATGCGCCAACAAGTCCGCGCATGTATCTTACAATGCGATGTCTGCAAACAAACCAAAGCTCAAAATTGCAGGATCCCTTCAAAGAAGTAAACGCGGGAATACCACCATCCTAGTCGTTGTAGAAAAGTTTTCCAAATTTGTCCTACTAGATAGAGGCTTTTCCCCAAGCTAAAACTAAACAACTCATAGAATATATTTCACTGTTACGGGGTACACGAGATTATACACACTGAAAATGGTCCACAATTTATCTCAATAGAGTTTGCCCGCATGATAGAACGTTTCGGCATTCGCCACACAAAGACTGCAGGATATTCGCCACAGTCCAATGCTGCAGAGAGAGTTAATCGCTCCATCGTGGCAGCAGTTAGGTCGTATGTGCAAGAAGAACATACCAACTGGGATTCCCAGCTAAGTGATGTGGCTTGCGATTTGCGTAATGCAACGCATGAGTTGACCAAATTTCCCCTTATTTCTTACTTTACGGATATCACATGATCTTACATGGACCTACATACAATCTTCTCCGCCAAATTGATGGCTTGGCAGAAGGTAACTTCGAAGTATTACTACAGCATTCCACTGGTACATGAGCGAGTGAAAGACCATCTCCCGGAAGCTTACTAGAGAAACGCTCACACCTATAACCTTCGTGCGCGGCAGATAACTTATAAACCAGGGCAAATTGTCTATGTCCGGATTTTCGTACAGAGCAAGGCCCCAGACAAGTTCGCGGCCAAACTTGCCAACAATTTCATCAAGGCTCGCATACGGAAAAAGAATGGTAACGTTAACTATGAAGTGAAAAATATGGTAAGTTTATTGGCGTCTATCACGCAAACAACATTCGCCAGTAAAATTTTAAATCATATTCTAATAGTTTAGGTCATTCTATAAAATACATATCGGTATTCAACTCGCAAAAGAAAGCTGCAATATATATAGAGTAGTTAGGCCATAACCCCGCCCTTAACCTTTTCGGATAGAGACCTTTTAGTTGGTCTGGAGCCCTATATGAATTCACCTGCAGTTCGGCTTACTTCTAAGCGCGGGTAGAAAAATATACTCAACCTTAATAACCAAGCCTTTCTCTATACAGAACGATCACGGACGAGAAATTACGAACATGTGGAAGCCAATCGAGCTCTCACCAATCACCGGCCTATTATTAGTGATTGGCCTGATGACAGCTGCTCCTACCGCCTGGGGAATTATCGCCTACGACTGTGGTCATGAGAGAGTGAATCTAACCGCCATTTTACTGGTATTCGTTGGCCCATGCATATTTAACAATAAGAAAGTGGTCAAGGAGGAAGAGGATATAAAGCTTTTGCAAACGGTCGAGACTACCACGCTACACATCTTTCAATGCAAAATTAACATAATGCTGTCAGTGTACAAATTCGGTTTGTTTAGCCATATCTCTCTAGTACATGGAGGATTGAGTACATATATTATGGATATAAGTAAAGAGAACTGCAGGAACATTCATAGGTATAACACTCTTAAATTACAATACAGCAGAGAGTGAATCTAACCGCCATTTCACTGGTATCCGTTGGCCCATGCATATTTAACAATAAGGAAGTGGTCAGGTAGGAAGAGGATATACAGCTTTTGCAAACGAGCGACACTACCACGCTACACATCTTTCAATGCAAAATTAACATAATGCAGTCAGTGTACAAATGCGGTATGTTCAGCCATCTCTCCCTAGTACCTGGAGGATTGAAAACATATATTATGGATACAAGTAAAGAGAACTGCATGAACATTCATAGGTATAACACTCTTAAATTACAATACTGCAGAACAATTGCTGATATTAAGACGAATGCTTCAACCTCACTGACCGAAGTCGTTGGCGGGTCAATCGACCAAAACGGAAATTGGAACGGAGTTCCGTATACGTCAGGAGCAAATGCGTGGGATAATGTTGTGGTTATGCACGCGATGGAAGTAACGATTATGGACTACCAAAGCTCGATCCGCATTGATGATAGCATGGTTATTCTACGAAATAACGTGCTATATCCCTACCTACCTATCCCTATCTCTCCAGAATACGGAATGAGTTTTTGGGATCTCATCTCTGACAATTCTTGCGAAAGTCAAAAGTACGACGTATTATGGCAAGGAATGGCTACGAAGATTAGGACCTCGAACAAATCCATTAGCAACACCATATACACCGTGACGTCCGGAGAAATAATCTTTGCATTCGAAGTAAAAAAGCAAGTATCCGTTTGTCGTTTCCCCGATTTTCAAACTGAGCATCCCAGGCTGATCATTGTACCTAAGGCAGCATCCGATTACTGGTGTAGGAAAAAACCCCTGGATTCACGTAACCTCGACCTTTTCACGTACGATAATTGGAAGTTCGTCTATGTTGAACGTCACTTTAAGGGTCAAGTCGAGAAACTATACACCAATCTCCTGCGGAAGAAATGCGAATTAGAAAGAGAACTCCTTCAAACCCAGCTAATCATGGCCCTCCACCACCCGGTAAAGCTCGCTCTTATAAGAATGAAAGAGCAAGGGTTTACCGCTGTACATAGGGGCGAAATTATTTACTTATTGAGATGCCAACCAGTTGAATTCACTGTCCGTAAGAGCAAGCGTTGTTATATGGAACTACCAGTAACTTATGGAGAAAGAGACTACTTCCTAGCTCCGTTAACTCACCTAATGCAGCAGCGTGGAAGTGAGATTATCTGCTCAGATTTACTGAGTCCAGCATACTATATTAGAGGTACCTGGTACGGGACCAATCCGACAATTCACCAAGTTAAAGAACCATCTCAACTTCAAGCATCAAACATCGCAGATTGGTCATACGAAGACCCAGGAGAACTTATTCGGGCAGGAATTTACCACAGCGAGTCTCTGGAAAACCCTTGTCACCAGATCACATATCCGTCCGAAAGGCTAGCCATCACTAACATACTCACACAACGTGTAATGGGTCAAGATGTTCACCAACAAGATATTAATGCCGTCAACCTTTTATCTCCAAAGACAATGAAGGACCTAGTCACAACGGTACGGACAAAGATATGGGGCGCTTTCAACTTTTTGTGAGGTGTCCGCTCCTCCCCGCTGGGAATTTACGTGTGTCACAAGGCAGTCAAGTTTGTCATCAATACCTTCATCAATGCCAAGGTGCTCGGATCGATCTACGGAAGGAGTTGGAAATTATCAGCAGCTTTGTGGAACACGATGACAAACCGTATTCTACATCAACAACACCAACAGCAAGTTACTGCATATCCGGACTCCGCCACTACCCATCTATCCCATGATCGTATCGCCAGTGCCTTAACGGCAGAAGAAGCATAGACAACATCACCACCTGAAGCTTCAAAAGATACCATAGACGAAATAATCACGTTTAACGACCGAGTAGCTCGTCTGTGCCCCAACATCAAGGCTTAGAAGAACATCAATCTTTCAGTAATACACTTCTACCCGGGTTAAGGTCATACCAATCAGCAACCAGATCGCCTGAAATTTCTCGATATCTAAAAAGTTAAATGCTTTCTTACCATACTTTGACACATTTGTGTTTACTTTGTCCCTTGAATAAAAATTCAGTAATAGCTTACTAAGATTTTCTAGCAAAAACCTATCTTCTTATATCCTACAGAGTATCCATATCATCTTTCGTAAGACTTATTCCCCGCTAGCTCAGTTGGTAGAGCATGAGACTCTTTGATCTCAGTGTGTGGGGCGTCCCCGCGTTGGGCCTTATTTTTACCATTGCACCACAGCGGTATTGTTCTCTCAGCCTCGGAGAATTCCGCTCTGGAATGGGAACTTCCGAACCTGACTTGTAACGGTTATAATATTTTTCCGCATTTGCAAAATTCTAATTTCGTTTATCTTGGGCAACAGGGCATATGTAATCATCATTAGTCAGATGCATCCCAATCCCAGTCTCTGTTAAAATAATTAATTAAAGGAAATGAACTTCTTATCCAAGTACACAGAGAAAAACAAAATTTTTATATATAATAAATTCTTGCAAAGTAAAGTCAATAAATTGAGTCCAAGCGGAAATCAATTGCTAGAAACTCAATAAATAAATCGCTCACTAAACGTTTCTTTTTGGAAAAGAAAGAAGAAGAAAACAAAGAAAATGCAATTTGAGCATTTCCGATCACCCAACAAAGGTGGTGATCAATCAAGTGCAATGCAATTGAGTAATTTTCCCTGTGTCGCCCCTTGGGTGTCATCAAGAAAGGTGAGGATCGAGACCCTCACAGTCTTCAGGTATAGTGACTGGTACACACAACAGATTTCAATTACTTTGTTTTGCTCTGTGGGTGTTGCAAGTTGTGATTGAGATTTACCCATCTCGCAGTTATATTGAATTAAACACACCAGAAGTCTTAATTATTTTGTTTTATTTTGCAAGTGGATCTAAACGCCACAAAGTCTTCGTTCAAGTTTTTGTATTTTACTTACAAGGTGAGATGGAATTACCTTCTCGTGGTAAGAGTGATTTATTTAGCTAATTTTTATTTATCAGGTGACAGAGATTCGGTCTGTACTGTGAGTTGTGTGATTACACAACAATAACGACAAAATCGGCTAGGAAGCGAGCCCCATCTTGGCATAAACCAGGCCTTGCTTTGCTTGGGCACCCAAAAGTTCTTTTTCAGGAGATTTTCGGCATACCTGTTGAGGAGACGAGAGTCGCCTAACTCCACCCGGAATTAGAAAAAAATCGAATAACCTAATTGTCAACGGGACGAGATAGGGAGAAACAAAAACACTACACACTAGAAAACAAAAAAACCAGAAAATTTCGTTTTTCATAGCGTTAATCACCAGATTGCTGAAGCGCTTCATCGCCGGGGGATTAATATGTAAGTACCAACACCGTTTTCCATCTATTTATATTTTGTCGTCATAGTGTAGTGTTGCAAAAAGAAAACAAAATAAATACAAAATGCTCTGTTTCTCTTGTCTTCTCATATTTCGCTTGGAACCCACATTGTTTATGATAGTCAATTAAATTTGAGTATATCCATAAAAATAATGCAATTTTTTTTTTCTTCTAATAGTGTAAACTTTTTGTTTTCTTGATTTTATTTATACTTATGTCTATAATATCGTAAAATCTCCTTCCATGGAGTTTCTCAATTATCGGGTTTACTAGAGTGTAAGAACTTTGTGGTATAAAACGTAATTTTTTTTTTGTTAATATGTTTGCACATCATATCGCAATGGGTGTGGCTCTTTTAAAGTTTTTTTTTTATATAGATACATAGAACAGATAGTAACGTAACGCCTTTAGTTATATGAATTGTTTTTTTTTGTTCCTTTTAAGATATAGAAATATTAGTATACTAACGAAATGGTTTTCTCTATTAATTTTTTTTTCTATTGATACATAGATTAGTTTAATGACGCAGTGAATTTTGTTTCCCTAGCGATCTCAGTTTTTTTTTTGGTTCTCGTCTCTTGTGTTCCTCGTATATATACATACATATACATATTAATATATTACCATCATAGGGATGCATAGATAATAACTATCCATACATGTTCGTGTAGTAGCATAGACCCTTATATTAATATTTTTTTTTGTGTTTGTGCGTGTTATGAAAAAATAAATAAAATAACATAGCAATAGGATAAATATCTGTTTCGTTTGGTGCTGGGATCAGTTGGGGTATCGGGAAGATCGAGATGCCAGGAGGCGGATGTAGTTGGAAATCTCTCCTATGAGTTTGGTGAGTAGGGCAATGGGATGGGGTTTCAAGTAATCCAGTGGGGCCTATCATTCAGAGTGGGGTCCGTATTCCCATCTTTCAGTTTTCTTTTTTTTTTATTTTCTTTTTTTATATCTTAATTATTCCTCTAAAACGGTACAGTAATATGTGGTTGAACATCGAGCAAGAACTTAACCCAACCCTGAGCTTGAGCTGGCAAGAAGCCTGTACCTCTATTGTCCCACAACAACTCTAAAAGAGACATAAAGTAGCCATGATCTGTCATCTGTCTGGCTGAGCTGGATGGTCGAGAAGCGGCCACGCTCAGAGGTAGATATGACTCGCCAGAAGGTTACAATACAATGTAGAATGTACATACGTACATACGTATTGTATTTTTTGACAAATCTTTTTGAAATAAGATTTGTCGTGGGGTGGGTGCATACTCTATATTTTGCGTGAAGAATGTCATTTTCATTTCTTTTGGTTGCTTAATATGTACAACATTCCTTTCAATTAATTTGAAAGCTGATTATCTTTTTTTAGCAAACATGCCACCAGTTTCCTTTTAATAGTTTCCAATAGCTCCACAGACATCCCTTTGGAATGAATGTTTCCCTTCCAATAAACGACTCCCTCTTCTCTAGGAGGATGTGACTATTAAAAAAAGAAAGAAAACAAGTAAAAAAGCTAGAATTGGTCTAAGAACAATTCTTATGTTACTCTAGATGACTGCCCGTATTTAGTATGGTCACCCAACTATGCAAGTTTGAGTTTTGAAGCAGTTTTTCGCATATACATATTTCTAGAACGGTTCGTCGAAAAGAAAAGATTGTATAACTAATTTTATAGCATTTCATTTTCTAAAAAACTTTTCAGTATATTAAAACTGTATAGAACTTATCCTTTTCACAGTATACGTAAAAATACTAAATTTTTATTTGGCAACACCAAGTTGCCCGATTTAGTCCTTTTTGAAATTGTTTTGTGCTATTTTTATGAAAACACTATCTACAAAGTTTCAGCTCTCGACGGTGACACGCTCTCAGGTAGTATCCAAATATGTAGTGGAAAACGAAATTTTTGTATGGCAACCCTACGAAAAAGTTGCGTAATTTATCCCATTTTCGAACTTAATTTTGTTTTTTTAAGCCCATAAAAGCTCTGTGGGTACACGCACTCTCGAGTTATCGTGAGGACAGAAAGATAGACGGACGGACGGTCAGACGTGCGGACGGCCAGATGGACGGACGGACATGCAAAAATCAAAATAACTTTGAATTATATGCGTGGGTGTCTAATCCATTTTGCTGTACCATCATTATTTCTAGGTGTTATAAACGGAATGGCAAACTTTGTGTACCCTTAAGATTTCATCTAGGATATAAAAATAGTATTGCCATAATTACCCTTCAGTTACCTATTGCCAAATTATCTGCTAATATCGGTGTTTTAAGTAATTTAAAGCACATGTGTAGGTGTGTATAAAGGCAACGTTTTCTTCTTCTTCTTTAGGGTCAACATACCCTTTGTAGTCTTGTGTTCTTGAGTATACGTTTTCTTTTACAGTCAAGTGTAGAATCAGATATATATTTGCCAGAATTCTTCCAGAAGTTTTTTTGATAATATAAGGTTAGTAGTAGGTTAGTGGCAGCATTCAGAATTTTAGTGAATAAACTTGTGCGCGGGAAAGACAGATCTTTTATCGATGATGGTTAGCCGTAATAAATCACATCTACAGCTGTTACTATCGAAACGTCATGAAGTGTAGGGGTCGGTCATAGCCTGAAGTGGTATAATACAATACAATAAAAATCTTTTATTGAGCGACCCTCGCCAAGGCCACCTCCATAAACGGCGCAGTTCCTCAAATTTTGTATCGGCTTGGGTTCTAGTCTGCGCCAAATTCAATTTTATATAAACAAGATATTTTCTCATTTTTTTAACCAATAATTCCCCTTAAAAGTTATTTTTTGAGGCTTTCAAAAAATATCAAAAGAGACTGCAACAACTACGGATTCCATTCTTATAAGAATCCTGGAATTTGGAGAAACTAAGTCCGTAGTTGTTGTGACTCAGGTGCCCAATGCCCCGAATCACAACCATAAGATGAATACATCAATATATTGTCCTATGCAATATATTGATGTATCGCAGAAATGACCCTGAAAATCAAAATTAATTTCATTTAAATTCAAAATACATTTAGAAATGCATTCCCACATTATAACAAAATGCAATTTAGCATAAATTACATTTTGTTATCAGACACACATTCCACTCACACGATATGCATACTTACCCACATACAGTGTCTTCTTACTTTTTTCCGCATGTACCCACTACATACATACAGTACTGATTTTTCTAATATAATTGTATGTAAATACATACATACATTTATCACCATTATTCGCGCCCTCTTAAGATCAATATCTCAAGACGGGCGCACAAGTGCATATCGGATTACAGTTTTGCATTGATGCATATAGCTTGCATCCAAACTTTTCTACATTTTCTCACGTACGTTTTTTAAACGTCGTGAGAAAATAACAAAAAGAATAAAAAGCTTTTTGAGGTTTTCACGGGTAGCTGAGTGCAATATCGCTGATCCTCAGGGAGTTCTTTTTAAAACCGTCGATCGGGATAGTCGAGAATATTTTTACTAAATAAACTACTAGAGATTGATAATAAAAGTGGAAATTATCGTTAACTCAGAAAATATCGGAGAAAGTAGAGATTTGGAAATAATTATTAGATTATTATAATATCGAAGTAATCTTGTAAATTTCGACAAAGTGAAAATTACTAATAAAAGTGTAAACTCACGGCAAAAATGAAAATTATCAATAAAAGTCAAAAGTGGAAGCTACCAATAATAGCGTAAATTGTTAACTACCTCCGGAGAATCGGAGAAAGTAGAAATAAACAGACAATAAAAACCAATAACTTTTTAAACCAAAGTTTGTTTTGCTAATTCAATCACACATCCTTGAAAATCAATAAGGGCGAGTGCTCTCATCCCCGAGCTCGGCACTTGGCTAACAACATTTTGGTTGCAGGTCCTTTTCCAAATCAGTGCCTAAAAACTTTTTTTTTAAACTAATGTAATTTTTATAAAAATAAAAAACAAAATCTGCCACAGACAACAACAATTTGGTGGCAGCGGTCCTAACATAGAAGTCAGTGCCCAAAGTTATAAAATAAACTAAATTTAATAAAAAACAAAAAAATTCAATAATACAACAGCCACGTAAGGACATTCCAACCACAATCAGAGCTTAAATATCGAATTTGTGCCAAATATTTATATACTACATATACATATGTACAGAGGTGCTCCTATCCACAATAATCAGTGCAAAGCAATAACTAAATTAATAAAATAAAATTGGAAAGTTAAAGTTCAATATAATAATAATTCGATACAACACAACAAATAAATGTACACAGCAACAAAATTTAATTTATTATAACAAAACAAAAATTACATAATATTAATAATAAAATTAATAATTAAAAATTATAAATCCAGTAAATTTCAAGTATACAATGAACGCAACAATAACAAATCAACACAAATAGGTGAATAATAAAAAAAAAAAACAGAGCGGGTACTCTAAAGAATACTTAGAGGATAACTAAGTTTAAGCGCCATAGCGCTCAAGGACCCTTGCGACGCTTCATCCCTGCCTCAAATAAGATGGAATATAGAAGGAAGACATCCAGAAATCGTCACCCAGGAGGCGTGACGTGACTTTCACCAGCCCAATCAACCGAAAGGAATACAATCCAAGGTAGACGTAAATATTCTCATTTATTGTGAATATTGTATATCTACTCCTCCACGAAGCGACCTCTGCGGCAAGACCACGTGAGCTTTCTGGTCAAAGGACTTCAGAAAAATCAAGCATCGATCCCCTGCGATAGGCTTTCACGAGCCCATCGATCAGGGGGAGATATTGGTTGAGAGGAGTAGTCCTCGATATGTTTTTTTTTTATATATATTCCACAGGTACATTCTCATATACCTTTGCTGTAAACATATACCAAATATATACATATAGTATAAAATATATACACACACTAGTGAAAAACATAAATAATAATAGTAAGCTAATTTTTGGTTGAGAACCTCTATTACCAACCGAATCTTTGTATCTATTGTCAATAACTCCGATTTTGCTCACATCCTTCCAGTAGCCTTCAGACCCTTTATATTTATGCAAGACTAACTAGAAACAACAGACATGACAGATGAAAACAAATCTTTCGATGAGCTGTGCTTATCACAAGTAGAAAAACCAATGAAATCAGAAAAATTCTAAAGGAATACCACAGCACAAACAAAAAATATAGAGCTTCGGAATTTGTTTCCAATAAACTTAGGAAATTGGAAGAACAATGGGCTGCTTTTGAGAAAACAGAATCCATCTTCCAAGAACATGAGAATTTCGACGAAACTCATGAATACTTCAAACAATCATGCTCTGATAAGACAGAGGATTGATACAACCTAATCAGAGAAACACTTTCTGATAGGCTGAAATCCATTTCAACTCATGACCATCACGCAAATAACCAATTTTACATCGCACCTCCCAAAAATTCACAAAAAGGTACCAATACTGAAGCGGTGTAGGAATGTGGAGACCAGGATCAGTCTAATACAGTACGATTTAGACTGCAAGAAGATAGCCAAAAATTTATATCACGTATAATTCAGTATATCGATTTTGGTTCACTTTCAACTGCAAGCCGAACATACTGAGCGCAAAAAACTAAATTCGTTGCATGAGTGTTGGGACGATTTCAAAGCAGCACATTCCCTAATAATTTCATGCTCCAGCTCTGACGACATGGACCCACGCCTATTTCAAATATGATGTTTACGGCAATATAGAAACATCATATACAGATACCATAATCGCCCTCCAGGACCAGCTGGACTCACGATCCGAACACATATTGAATAATACAAATAACTCTACAAATTATCATCTTAATGTCTCCTTTAGAGACCAGTCTTTCCTTTCAGACGCAAGAACATTAATACCCAATTTCAGTGGAAATCCGAGAGATCTTCACAAATTTATATCTAGTTGTGATGACATATACAAAACGACAGCGACGGTGAACGAAAAGCACTCCCTCCTTAGTTTAATAAGGAGTAAATTATCTCCAGAGGCATACGATGAATATAGGTACAATCAGATTTCAGATAGGCCCGAATTAAAATCATTATTGACTCAAACATTTGAAGTAAAAACCCCTAGATCTACCTTGCAGTCCCAGTTAAATAACTCTAAGCAGATAATAGGAGAAAGCGTAAACAATTTTCTCCAAAGGCTCAATATAAACCTCTCTAAATTGAATGAAGCAACACACTCGTACACCACAGATGGAATTCTCCTCAAATCTTTTTTATAACGAGTGCCAGGCCGTAAGGGCAATTGAAGATGGCTTACTCGATCGGCACCTGCAAACTATAGCTAAAGTATATACCGAAAAATCGTTCATTTCACTAAGGTCGCATATTCTGGAACACGCATCACGTTTGGAACTGAAACAACCAAGTTCTCAAATAAATATCAAAGTAAGCCAAAATCCTTTTCCGGAAAACATAAATTCAAATCTTCGTTGCTTTAAATGTAATACACTGGGGCAAGCTGGTTCGAGATGCCCAGCCAAAAATCAGTTTTTCCCAAATAATAGCCCCATTCAGAAATTCAGTACACAGTTGCAAAGAGCTCGCAACATTTATAAACCTCCAACACAGGTCCCATCATGTCGATATTGTCATCGGACGGGACATTTTATTGAAGAATACAGAACGAGAGCAGCGAACAATTCTCGGTTTGACAACAACCAGAGAAATCAAAATAATTTCCAGCAAAGAGGTGCAATTCCGCCATCAAGCACGGCTAACAGACAGCCACAGAACAGGAACTGGCAGCAGCCTGTAATCCGAGAAAGTCGAACTCCACCGTCGAGATGCAATAATGCGAATATCTCTGCAAGATCACCTTCTCCAAATAGGAAGAATAATCGAACTTCATCGGCAGCCAGACAGGGCAACTGGATGCAGCGGGGGGTCGTTTTCGGCAACCCATCGCAGATAGAAACAACGGCGCAAATTCCTCGCAATCCCGAGACAATATCGACGAAAAACTAAACAGCAAAAAATTAATTCGTATTCCCGTCCATATTAATTAAAATTCACTAATGCTTTCTTTGCCTGTTGATATATGCTCTGCTCCAAAACTTATCTTTTTGATTGATATTGGGGCAAAGATCAGCTTAATTAAACTCCATCCATTAAAGCCAGATAGCATCTGCTACAGAGATGCTGTCTGCAATATAAATACATTATTTACAGAGTCCTCTTCTACAGAATGACTCATTTTTGCTAATTTAAACTTGAATTCTGAACAAAATAACTCCATCCTAGAACAACCATTCCAAATTGTGGGAAATAACTCCATCCTATCATACGATGGCCTGCTTGGTCATGACTTTTTATCTCAAAACAATGCTAGTATGAATTACAAAACTAAATGCATTTCTCTAGAAATTAATGATTCAAATGAATTTTATCCATATGAGGATTACTATTCAAATTATCCATATGTTTATTTGAAAAGCAAAGACCCCGAAAAGAGGTCTCAAACAGTCTATTATATACGGAGATAACATTCTCCGATATAATACGCGAACTCCTATCGGATTCCCAGCAGAAATCCCAAATAATTTAAAACGAGTTAAAAGCACGTCTATAGCAGAGCTTCAAAATAGAAAAGGACATAGCCATGGCAAATAAAGAAAAATCCAAATTGCAATACGATAAAAGCTCCGTCCAAAAATATTTTATGGTAGGGGATTAAGTCCTACTTAAAAGCAGAGTTCGAGAGAACAAATTCTCACCACTATGGTCAGGTCCGTATGAGATAATGGAGATTAATTCCCCCGAAAATTCCACTATTAAAATCAATAATAAAAACAAAAGAGTCCATAACAATGACCTAAAACTTTTCTCGGAGTAAAAACTTCATCTTCTTCAAATATCATTCAGAGATATTAACATAGTGTCATCTTCCAGGTTTCCAAAATGCTGCATAAAGCATTCATTCTAATTTTCATCCCCTTAACCTACGGCCCAGGAATAGAGGTAAAGCAGCTAAATGCTACTGCAGGCACTTACTTCGGAGAGATTCGCAGAGCCAACCTCTACACCAACGAATGGAAAATCGTCAACTATTACGACCTAGCGAATTTTAAATCAGAATTCAACAACATCCAGTTCATCGCCCAACAAATTACAGCGACCTGCCGCAAACTGGACAAACACTCAGCCATGAGCCACACTTGTAATGGTACGTTGTTACAAATAAATCTTATTATACCAAACATAGAGTATAGGAATATGTTGCTGGTGACCCAAAGTAGGAACCAAAGAGCACTATTTAATGCAATAGGCTCAATCTCCAAAGCACTTTTCGGCACATTAGACGAAGATGATGCCAAGATTTATGACGAGCAAATCCGTAACCTCACCCGTAACCAAAACTCCATCCTATATCCTCTTATAAAAAGCCAAACTGCGATAGTCGAAGCAACCTTAAATATTTTCAACAAAACTAGAGCCGCAATTTAAAAGGAATTCATGGTCATGCATAAACAACTAATATCAGTGCAGATTGCCACATCACTGGTGGAAAATAGGTCACTTGATAATAGGATATCAATTGAACTGGAATCAATCATTTCACTAGTCTCATTAATGGCATGCTGATACCAAAATACCCAGTCAGAGTTAATAGATCTTTTAACAGATTCCAAACATGGAAAATTCCATCCTACACTAATATCACCGAAAAATATTGAAGATCTTTTATCAGAGATTAGGCAAGAATTACCAAATTCGCTGATGCTTCCTATAAATTCCAGAGGCAATATATTTTCACAAATCTAGAAATGAAGCACGATATCCGCAAATATTTTCAATAATAAAATAATTTTTGAGCTCCAGATTCCACTTCCATTCAAGGAACCATACCAAATATTCAAAGCAATGCCATTACCCACACTCCTTAACGGATCATTCGTATATATCGAACCATCGAATGAATACATATTAATAGACTACAATCGCGAACATTTTGTTGAACTAACAATACAGGATATCCATAATTGCGCTACGTTGGACCAAACGCATTTTTACTGCAAAATCTGATCACCTATCCTAAACACAAAAACAAAAATAAACCAATGTGAATTAAACTTGATAAAAAAGGAACCAATTACATTGAAATTTACAATCCTAACATTAGAGCAAGTTTATTATTTGTCGCAGTTATCGCAGCAGAATGCTTGGATTTTCTCCCTGAAAGGTTCCCTCCACATAGACATCATTTGTTAAGATTCCATTAGTTTGCAAACTCTGCATGGAATAGGAACAGCGCACATCAATCCCGGTTGTTATGTTCGCAGCAAGAAATTCATCCTGCACGGATGTAACGTAAAAACATCCAAAGTCAATTCCCATTTTATTCCAACGATAAACATTTCCAATATAATATGGTATATGACGTCTTCTTCCATGGAAACACTTATAGAAACAAAACCCGTAAATATTACAACAAACACGGATCTCTAGAAACTTCCAGAATCCATTCGTTTCCAAAAATATCAAGAAGAACTTCCTCTTAATCCCATAAATAACCACCATATCCACCATTACGCACTGTCCTATTTAACAGTAGCTTCTATCATCTTTATAGTCTGTGCTTATCTGTATATCAAATACAAACCGAAAGTACGCGATTCGAAAGAAATACTTCTTGAACATAAACAGGAGAATGTGCCTACTCCGGCACCGAAAGAATCAAAATTCAAATTAACTCCTGCACCATAAAGAAAAACCACAGAAAACGTTTAACTAACAGACAATGACAAAGGAAACGGTAACCTCTCGCTTCCCAATTCTTATCCTCATATATCCATCCCCATCCAAACAAAACACTACGTAAACAATTAAAAAGGAACATATTATCTCATGTTTTTTTTTATAAATACATATGTAGTTTTTTTTATATAAAGAAAAATAAATAACTATTAACCTTCGCTTTACCAATACCTACCCAGGTAGATATAACGATTTACTTTCCTTCATAACTCAAGAAAATTTCATCAAATCTTAAAACGCCTCCGACTCAGTGACTAAGTTTTCAGTTTATTTCAGAAAATGAAAAGAAAGTGATTTTATTCGCACCGCTTTATATTTTTTTCAAAATTTCGTTGTTTTATATACGGATTTAAAAATGTATCTACCAGGGTAGATACATATAATTTATATGGGAATGTTCGAATGTTGAAGTTTGTCGTTAGAATATTTGCAACGAAAAGAGTAAAACATTTTAATA
Source organism: Dioctria linearis (assembly GCA_963930735.1). Lineage (NCBI taxonomy): Eukaryota > Metazoa > Arthropoda > Insecta > Diptera > Asilidae > Dioctria > Dioctria linearis. The sequence continues at coordinate 122,013,124 of OZ005744.1, read as the reverse complement.
CAAAATTTATATATTTTTATTGATTATATAATTAAAGTATGTACAGAAATAGCAAAAAGTAGAAAAAATAATTAAAACTAGTGCAAAATTCAGCGTTGGTATGATGAATGTATTCAGGATGTGTCTGCATGACATCCTTCACACTTTGTTTGTGTCAAGCTGTGCTGTGCGCATGCTGGTTTTTTACATTTGATGCAAGCTTGGCGAGTAGCTCTTTTTATCTTGCACTGCTGGTAGCACTTATAGCATCCACCTTTTTGTTTGATGCGCCCGGATGCATCTCGTTCTGGACAATCATCTGGAGTGAAATCTTCGTCTATTTGGCTTGATGCAGTAACCGGCTCACCTAAAATACATTCCATTGCCGCTTTGATGTAGAATTTTGAAATAAAGTTTTTATTTTCGGTTCTTCTTCTAATTTGGGGAATGCATAATTGTTCATCCAACAACTGCAGAAATTCGCGACCACGCGATTTTATCACAGTGTTATTTGATGAGTAGATTATGTAAGCTGCAAGGGCTGCGGTATCTAGAATATTATAAAATAGTGCTAGTGGCCAGCGTTTTGTCGCTCACTTCGTGGAATATGGCGTGAGCATCCATCGTGTCCACACCACTGTTAGTATGATTATAATAATGGATTATTTCCGGTTTTCGTTTTGGTCCAGAACCAGCATTATCACAATGCATGGTCGGTAATAAAACCACGGCTTTGTCTTTTACGGGGACGTATGAGCACATGGCCACATTTTGAACAAATCCAAACTCAGTGGAGTAAACTGGTCGGTTCTTCGCTGCTTTGAACGCATCTGGTAAATAGTTTTTATTTTTTGTTTATAGTGCCGGTAGCCGTCATTTTCCAAGTAACCAGTTCCATAGTCAGTGGTAGAGGGGTAAAGCAGTTATCCATCGTCACATTTCGCCCTGTCCGTTTATAAGCAGCTACCAACTATTTCACAACTCGCTCACCTTGCTTCACATCTCTGACATTTCCTATTTTCCCGGTGTAAATTTGAACATTTGGGGGATACGAAGTTGCGGAATCACAAGCCCATCAAATTTTTATGTTGTACTTTGCCGGCTTGTAGTACATTTATTGTGTGAACTTGGTGCGTCCGCTGTACCCATATAATTGCTCGTCTACTGTAATGGATTCATATGGTCTGCAATAGGTTTTTAGATTCGAGTTGACCGTCATAAAGGCATCTGTAATCGATGCAGCTTTATCCACTTCTTGGCGAGCAGCTCTTGTAACGTGCCAATCGAACCGAATGAACTTCAATATTTGCTGGAATTTATTTCTTGACATCGTAGCACGATAAAGTGTGAAGGAATTTTGTTTCCAAAGTGTACCTGCAGCCTCTTGATTTGATTTACGACAGCCCATTATCAGCAATATTCCCAGGAATGCATGAAATTCTATTTCCGTAAGTGGCTCCCATGTAAGTAGTTTTTTATTCGGATTTTTGCTATTTTATTCGGTGCAGTCTGCTTCGGCTCTTTTGTTCGTATATCTACGTAATGGCCGAAATCATGATGCAAAAAAAAAGTATCATTTGACGACAGATTCTTGGTGATTGGATTAGGGCCACTAAACAATGAATCACGAAGAATATTGCGAGCACCCTTTCGTTGCAACGTTGGTGGATGTTTATACCGTTTTGTCCCACCCTTTTTTTTTTTTTTATTATTAAGCCAAGCTCAGGGGATACCCTATGATGCAAAGCACAGCATGGCAGGAAGGAGATAGGGCAAGGATTAGGGGATATGAGGAGAATGGCGGAGGTGCCGATGTATGTCACCCTTAAACTTCAGCAGATTGTATGCCGGGGGAAAAACAGAAGATGGTAAGCTGTTCCACATTCGCACTGTTCGGGATAAAAACGCATCACGGAATTTTAGTGTACGGCCGAAAGTAATTTGAAGGGTTAAGGGATGTGCGCGGTTTGCAGCGCGAGTATTGCGTGCAGGAATCATTTTACAAGGGATTAGACTAGATATTTCATCAGAACATTGACCATGCATATAGCGATAAAGGAGCGAAAGGCATCCAACATTGCGGCGGTGCTCGAGTGAGTCGATATGACAAGTTATTGCCAAATCGCCAATGAGCTTGAAGGCTCTCTTTTGGACAATATCCAATGAAGCTAAGGCTGTGCGACCAGCCCCGGCGCATATATGGGAGTTGTATTCCATTCTAGGTCTAATGTAGGACTTGTAGAGGAGCGCTAGATTTGACGGGCTGAAATATTTCTTACACCTTTTCAGAAATCCAAGACATTTCGATGCTTCTTTGGCAACAGAGAAGATGTGATCTGTCCAGTGTAACTTACTAGAAATATTAATGCCAAGAATGCTTAGTGACGGTGAATCAGAAATTAATGCTCCATCAAAAAAAAAAAGGGTGTGGTTAAGTTATGATCTTGTTTTAATGAGATGAGACAGCTTTGGGTCTTCGATGCATTGAATTCGACGCGATTCGCTTTACCCCAAGCGAGGATATTGTTAAGATCGTTATTCAATGATCTAATCATGCAATCTCTTTTAACACATGCTCACAAAATTACTTTCATGAGACAATGAAGTTTCACCAGCATCACCATCCTCGACTTCATCATCTGAATCCGCATCAGAGTTTAACTCCAACATCCACTGCACCATCAAAACCAAAATTTGCCTCCTCAATAATATTGTCTTCATCGCTATCGTCACCCTCAAATAGCTCAACGTCTTCCTCCTCCGATTCGGAAACAACCTCTTGCATTTGCCTAAAATAGGCTTGCCTTCTTTCATATGATAACCTAGACCACAAAAATACAGTAGTTAAATATAATAATAATATATATGGCCGTAAAAGATATGTGCAAAGTTCAAAAATTTGATTCAACTGTGAATATAAACAAAGCCTAGCTCATGTGAAGCAAATACAAAAACTCACCTGTCAACCGCTGACGCAGAAAGATATTCAAAGTTACTCTCTGGATTAATATCTATTATTTTTTTTTTGTATACACAATTTCTCACTTGAAAATTTCAATTGAAATTAAAGAATCGAAATCATGAAATATACTTATACATACTTCGCAGAATACACGTAGCAGAGAAGTACATTATCCTTGTTTTGCAAGAAATACTTCTCTCATTATATTTTCCCAGCTAATTGCACAGGTGCCATATGGTCTTTGTCTTATAAAATACCTAAATATAACAATCCCTAACATAAGTCCCTTTTTTTAACGTATTTTGCATATATAATTTCATAACTAAAAATCGTACTTACCATACAAAATGTATGAAGAATATGTGTATCTACCTGGGTAGATACAGGTGTGAATGTGTATATAAAGTCTTTCGGTAAAGCGAAGGTTAATGGAAAGAAATTAAAAAAGTTCTATAAGTGGAAATAAAATAAATAAATATGATAAATATTAGTAGCTGTAAGACTACGAAACATTTAGATCTAAATATTTTTCGCTTTCTTCTGTATTACCTTGGAAGATTTAAATATAACAAATAAAAGAATTCATTATAAGAATCAGAAAAATAAAGTATGAAAAGAATTATTTGTAGATAGTATTATACTTATTATAGTAGCCATTATTTTCTTGACAAAAAATTTAATTAAGTAATAAAAAAAAAGAAAAAAGAGAGAAATCTGTTTGGTAAGAAATAAATAAATAATAGTAATTATATATATAAATGTACAGAAATAAAATAGACGTAGTTAGTTATAAACTTATCAAAAATACTTAGTGTTTAGTATTATTTACACCATCTCATCCTCGATATTAGCTATAAATGCATATAGTAAATTACCTACTCTCTAAAATTGTAAATGCAAGAAATTTTTTTTTATATAAGCAAGTCTTATTATTCTAATTATGTACATACTTTAATATATTCCTACTATAAACTTAAGATAAATTAGAAATCATTTCCAGTAGGTACTAAAATTTTGC
>OZ005744.1:121880585-122008965 GCA_963930735.1 Dioctria linearis | reverse complement strand
TCTACAATATACTGTAAGTATAGAAATACCACTGGGAGAATCTTACTTGGTTAAGGCAGCATACGAATTGGGAATCAGACATACATAAAGCTGTGGGGAAATATTTTAAATTTGAGTGCCCTAAAGATATTACAGCGAAGTAAGTAGCACTGCAATCAGTGACTGCCAGCCTATTTCTACTTGCAAATTCGACAGAGTAAATTTGCTTTTTTTAAAAATCCTGCTAGTGAATATTCTTATTGATAGGGTGGTAGACCAAAACTTTTGCATGGCCGCATGTAAATTATACTGAATTCTACAGATATTTTCAGTGCCACTGATGATAGTAGGAGACTCATATATTTTGAATGATACAAATAATGGTAAAAACTTCCATTGCGCATTGAACATTTTTCTTCAACTTTAAGGCTGTTAATGGCAGTAAATATGACAAAATATTTGTTAGAGTTTATGACGGACAATAGCAAAAGTTTAAGTTGTCTTATTTCGATATAAGGGACGTGCGAAAACTTATCTTATATTATATATATCTATTTCATTCGCCGCATTTATTTTTCAGGAATCTTTAATGACCACATAATGAAATCTATACCCGACACTAGTACGCCCAGATATAAGTGTAAATGTTCTTTATATGTATATAGGTTATGTAAGATAATCGCAGCATTTTAAAACATTGCCATGAATTAAATTTATATATATTATTTATTATAGCAAACTAAATTTCTCCAAAAATATTCGGAAATTATTGCAAATACTTTATCAACAGAAATTTGATATTTTCATTTCTGTCAACATTGCGCCCTCCAGAACAGATTGGAAAAAAACTCAAACTTTCAGCAGCAATTCAAATTTTGAAAGAGCAGTTCACTCGGCATGAAATTTCAGCCGAATAACACCTGGAAAATTCTCACTAAAATCAAATTTACGAACTGATGCGCCGTGAGCTTATCTGAACTTGTTAAAATTCAGTATACATAATTGTCTGTGAAATAAAATAGCCCTAGTTCGAGTACCTTTTAGCACACAAGTTTTAATTGCTTCAAAAGTATCTTTGCATTGAATGAAGCTTTGAAGTTTTTCAAATCAAATCAGAGAGATTAAAAAAAAAAGAGGTTTATTCAAATACTTTTACTGTAACTTTCTTAATTTAATTTGGGAACTACGGGTTGAAATTGGCTTTGGACTGACTGGATTTCTCTGACTTACTTTGAAAAAAATGTAGAAGAAATTTAGGAGGAGTGAATAATAATAAATCAGCCGGTTTTAAATTTTGTTCTTAAAGTAAAACTTCCCTCGTTTTCTTCGGAGAAAGTTGCCAACAAACGTAAGATGCTGCAACAAATATTTTTGCAGGCAGGATTATCAAATGTACCAAGTTATAGATAGGTCCGTGTATTTACATTTTTGATATGTCAAAATGTAATGACACGGTCAGCTGATTTCGCCCCAGTGAAAGTAAATTCAACAAACGTCGCTAGGGAACACCAAGACGCTAGGCAAACATAACTGATTACAGAGGCTATATAACGCCGACGAGTCGCAGCAGAAAATCATTCTTGGCTCAGAATTCATCTGATTTGGAGACTAATCCGAGTAACAAGAACATTATTTCCAACCTCCAGCATAGTATATTAGTTCTATATTTCAGAGACTAATATTGAAAATCTAATATCATTTCCTATACTCCCGTCTACACCTAAGCAGAAGAATAATTCTGCCTCATACTCCTGCCTATACATTAGCAGAAAAAAAATTATGCCGGAAAGACTTATCTGCAAAAGAATAATTCTGTTCAGAGATAATCTGAAATTGTTCCTATCCAAAATGAAGAAACTGATTCTGGTCAGAGACAATCTGAACATTGTTCCCAACCTTCATATTGGAGACAATTATATTTTCGGAGAATAATCTGAAAACTTCTTGCTTCAAATTCACCTGTAGCAGCACCCTTCGAATAATTTCACGGAAATTTATTCCGTGCATCATTTTGATACCCGTCTGCCTACACGCAGTAGCACCAACATTTTTACCTCATAAATTTAATTTGTCAAGGAAGAGTAATTCTGCTTCTTGTTTTAGAAGTGAGCCGAAAAGGTAACGTCGCTTGGTTTCCACTGAATTTTCATTGAATTAGTAGTTTTAAGTTAAATGAATTGTGATACTAGAGTTAAGCATCTCTTATTTGAATTTTTATTATTTAATAACATTTTATATTTGAATTCTCCAAAGACTGAGTTGTCCTTCAACCGGCGCCCATGATATATTTGCCTCAACACAAACATCAGTATTCTCATAACTAGATGCCGTTTCTGTTAGGTGGGATTAAAGGTTTATAAAAACTAATTACTAAACACCACCAAAGATTGATCTGCTTGCTAGTGTCCCTCTAGCAATTCCATTAACATTATCAGTTAGAGAGGTCTCATATTTAAACATAAAGCTCGAGAAAAATTAGAAGATCTCAATGTATGAAGGACTGAGACATATTAATATCTACTTGTAATCGTGGTACTCCTCTATAAATAAGTACCCGGTGCTATCTAGGGCCAAAGATCGGTCTCTTCCCAGATAAACTTTTTCTTCAACAAGCCCAAGGAAATGTATAGGAAAAAATGCTCAGATTTTATCAACTTCGAACACCATAGATAGGATTTAACGGGTATGTCGAAATTGGTTTGATTTTTTTTTCTATCAACAATTTTTCGTTACTTTTTTTATGTTGTGAGTACTATTTCTGGCCAACCAGCTTTTCTGATACTACCACCGTGCATAGGATGACTTATTACCCTTCTTACTCCCCTTTCTCATCCACCATCCCTATCGTATTACTAGTCAATTAACTACTGTAATTCCCCAGCGGGAAATATGTCAAGGGCTTGTAGAGAGGAGCATTTCCAGACCATACCCAAAGAAATCTTTGCATAAATAGATCCCTTCACTGATTTTAGGATTATTCATTAGCTATATGAAAATATATGACTCATGTGCATCTGAATTCGCAGAAAAATATTCAGTAGTCGGTTGAAATGTGTGATTTTGTTCAATTAATTAATTGTTGCCAATATCACTTTTTTTAGCGGCATGCCCTTGCAAATCGAAAGATTTACAATCAAAAGGATCGCATTCAGAACAAAAAAAAACTGAAATCTTGAATAAAGATTTCTCTTGATTCCTCCTTTCCTCTTGATGCTTATGTTAAAAATATATGATTGAGGATATGGAGCTTTAGAAAAAACTCTCTTATCTGAGCGGTTGTAATTCCCGCAGAGTCTAATCATACCACCGCCAACTCAGCCTAACGGCCCCGCCCCGCCCCATTATCAATCTTCAGATCTTCTCACCCTCCCCTCACCAACAATAAGCTTATGCTCCTATTTTAGAAAGAAAATTGAAAATTTTACTAATATCGTTATGAAATTTAGAACTTTGTATATTATTGTGTAAATCAGGTTTTTATTTAAAAAATCCATAGAGTTAAAAAGTTCATATACATATGCAGTTCAATACATGCACGCCTGAACTCTACTCTTGCGTTAAACGATCTGTGCACATTTTGCAAATTATAATCTGTTTACAATGCGCCATGAACCCCAGAAGAGATAATTCTAGTGACATAATATTATGCTATGGATGCGAATTCTAATCTCGTTGCCATACACCTCGTGTGCTTATTTGAAAAATTTCACAATAGGAATTACTTTGGAAGATTTGATTCTATATAATCGTTTTGTAAGCTACAATTAAACAGTAGCCAAATACGGTGCTCGACAGGGCATCAAGAGATGAAAAGATCAGCTGAAAGGGCATCTGCACAATATTTGACTTAAAAAAAACAACAAAGCAATACCTACATAACTTAAGTGGAAATTCAGGGAAAACCTCCAACCAACAAAAGTAATTGAGAATAATGAGAGTCCCAGTCAATCCCTTACAGAGATGAGTACCTACCTATAGATATTCTGTCTCAATTCAGGATAATTTCCTAACTAGATAGGTTAGGTATGTACCTCTGCTTGTAAAATTAAATAAAAAAATAAATAAAAGCATAAAAAGTGCAAAAAGCAGACGAAACTCTCAAGGTAAAATAAAAAGATTTGCATATACGCAACTAAATATTTCATGTGAAGCATATAAAAATTATACCTTTCACATTAGAAACATACTTCGAAAATATGAAAACCTTTTAGTTTAACCCACACAGGACTATTTGCACAACAATAACAGCGTAAACATAATCTCAGTGCTTTCATGGAGAGTAAAGCAACCTTGAGATTGCATCATGCATAGGCAGTGGCGAGAGTACAACTATACAAACAATTCGCTAAGCACAAAAAACTAGAATAAGGTTAGTTGATGACTTACTTAGAATTAGAAACACAATAAATTTCCAGAAACTATTATGCTTAAAAAGAGATTAAGAAACATCTATAGCAACAATGGTTTTTCCGAATTTATAATTTTCAGGAATGTAGTTTTTTCCCTGTGACCCTGAATACAATAAAAAGAAATACAAAAAATAATAAATCATCGTCGAGGGTTTATAGGAATATCCTCAAAGACTTCCACGTTTGTATATATTTCTTCCGTTATGTACAGCCTCAGAAGCCTAGTTTACAGGGGTTTCCCTGGTTTTTTAAAATGTTTTGATTTATATACACATATCATGAAAAATATCTAGATATGCTCTCATTTTTATGAATGTGCCTACATACATATAGACTGAGCTGCATCGACCCAAAAGTTGTTCATTTATTTTACTTTTTTATTTCTTCATTACTTTTCTGGGTTTTTAGTGATATTCTTGCACGATAAAGGAAGTGTGCTGGCCTTTTAAAGGAAAATCGATCCTTGTTGAAGTATTCTTTGGAGATTTAAACGTTTGGGAAAAACTAGGTTGCATCATTTATTATCAACTACATTCAGATAGAGATATAATTTTTATTGGGGAGAGGGAGAAAAGTAGCCACAAAATTCCGATTTGTCTGAAGGATAAGTGCATTATTGTCTTTTATAAACGCTTTCTTTACAATCACTCCGTTAGCATTAAAAATATATAAAACCTTTGGCGGCTGCGGTGACATATATTTTTCTTCTTGGGTTTGTGGTTTGAATAAAGGAAAATCTATGACAGATTGCCTTAAAACTTATACTTTTGTAATAACAAAGAAAAAGCACGTGGAATTTATTAAGAATCATTATTAAATTGCAACATAAGAACTACGTTGAAAATAGGTGTAACTTTTTATACGGGTTGTCTGTATATGTGACCGCACATCTTTACGTTGAATAATTACATAAATTTTAAGTGGAATAGTCCGGGAACTTTTTCTTTTAATAGTTACATGAACTTTCCGTAGAAAGTCAGAAATGGAGATTGCAAGAGTAAATTAACTTTGATTTTATCTGAAAAAGTAGTTGTTTTATTCGAAAACTGATAAACGAATATATGAACGGTGTACGGTTTAAATGTTATCTAAATCTGTAGATTCAAGACAAATCTTATGACACTAGTTACAACTGACGCTGCCATGATTTCTGCTTATGATTCTTGATTTTTCGGAAGGTATTGATAGGGTATACCCCAAGCCAGTGACAGCGAACGTTTTGCACTTAGCGTGTGAAAATTCGGAAATAAATTTTCAATTAACCCGGCGTGAATGACGAGAAAATAATAACGCGGACGATGACACCATGTTATGTATTTTTTTTATAGTCACGGATGCTGCTGTTAACTGAAGAAAAGATAGAATTAGTTAAAAGAATGAATAACTAAATTAATATAGATTAATACGAAATTAAAAAAAAGACTTGTCTATACATGATTGATTTCCGCGAAGAAACTCCCACTTCCAGATCCCTAAAACAAAAAGGATGCACAACATAAATCACCATCACGTAGCCTATAACGATGTAAGGAGTTACGTTAATCCAGCACCAAAAGAGTACGACTAGCAACAATGGTGATCGCCTGCCAGAAAACTTAAAATTAGAAATTTTTGCTGAATTGCTTAGTTTAGATTAATTAGATTTGTTAATGCTTGAATTGCTTACTATTAGTAGTAAATAAAGTTATATACTGCTGGATCTGTAGCAGTAATGTAGATAGCTATTAGTATTATTAATATTAGATTAAATTTGATATTGCTTAATCGGGAGATAAATTGATTGGTATAGTTTGGAAATTTTTCTTGAACAAGTTATAAAGTCAATTTTGGAAAACGCCCTAGAATAGCTTTTGAAATTTATATGTATATTAGTAGGATATTAGTAGATATCATAGTTAAGGAAAACTTACCATATTAGCATGACGCGGCAAGTAAGTGCCCTTGCGAACAAAAAGTTTCAAACTCAATAATAAATTTAGAAAATCTTATACTAACTCGATTCAGACTCCCTCACCATTGAAAATCAAATCGGCGAAAACACCTAAAGATGAAAATTCGATATTTCCGAGATTAGGTATATTGGATACCGGATTAACACCTACGAGCTGTTCCCAACCCAGTAAATTAGCCTTCACGAAATCAGCTGAAAGAAAGGATTACTGACAAGTAGACAGACATAAAAAAAAATTAAAAAGGAGAAGTCGAACAACGGGAGAAGCAGAGCAGAAGTAGCAGTAGTTCCGAGGGAATTAAGAAAAAAAAGGAGCTTTAATTTCGTTTTTTTTTTCTAAAAGAATTATTCATCAATATACGTAATATATGTTGAGAAAAGTAATAATTTAGAGGTGTTATGCGCCGTCTCATGCTAGAACGCGTAAATTAAGGAGAATTGTTAATTACGCTATACGCATCTGTAGAGGAATTGTAATTTTTTTTTGTGGATTAAATTACAAAAGGTCTATTCTGAAAGTTGGTGTTTTTAGTCAATTTAATTTCATAATATTCGTGGACTCATAGCCAGGTGGTGCCAAAACGTGCTCACCGGTGCCTCAACGCATTCCCTATTCCATCGCTAGCTGGGAAACGTTCGCACAAAAAGTGCGTAAAAACCGGGTCATTATGACCCGGATTATAACGACAAATTATCACAAAATTGAAAGAGTTATCTTAATTTTAATAAGAATTTATTTAATAAGAGTTCTTTCCATATGTGGCCAAATAAAGTTAATACCAATGTATTCTATAAATCTAACTTTTATAAGCTTCCTCAATAACACATGCAAAATCAACTTTGATATTTTTCCTTGTTAACTTTTTTATACTGGTAAGTTAGTCTAGTATGTTATTCGGTTTATTTTATTGGTTGTCAAATATTTAACACCGAGAATATGTTCTCACAAGATCTCACATTGAAGCGAGCGGAGCACGCATTGAGTTTTGGTGTGCGAAAACCGTCCGTAAACGATGTGTGCTAACCAACATTTTTTTTTTCGTAACACCGTTGACTCGCTTGTCATAGGTTCGCCATCACTGCCACAAGCAATAACTTATTCACTCCTTTAGATTAGTAGAGACGTACGAACATCCTCATCAAAGAGTTTGTTTTTTATTTCGACTTCCCTCATCTCATCTCTCAAGTCCCCCAGGATTCAATTCTGGGCTCACTGCTTTTCACTTTTATATAAAGGAATAGAAAAAATGCGCGTTTGATAAAGACCCCAATCCGAACTTACTTCAGTGTTTCATGAATACAATTCATTTGTGGTCCACTTTTCGAGATAGTATCCCAAAGTATAGAGCCCACAGAATGGACTTACTGCGAGATTTAGTTCTATTTTGTTAGACGAGAGTTGCTGCCTGTATGTTGGTAAACCATTTCAATTATTGCAGTTCAGAAACATATTACTCTGTCTTCTCCGTCCACTTTTATTGCCGTGCGCGTGTGCGCGAATTAAAGTTTTTACTTGTAACTTTTTAAAAAAAATAATAAAAAAAATAACTTCGAATGATAATTTTATTTTACATCAATTCACAACTTGAGTACAAAACTTAATGCGGTTACTCTACATACCGCAATTCTATTCTAGCCTGCTTTGTACAATTTATTTTGCTAACGCTAAAAAAAAATTGTGACTGCAAGTAATGCTTATTGGCTGGGTATCTGCTGACATGAAATTTAAATGAATTTTAATGAACTTTATGCAAAGCTAAGCAAACGTTTTATTATTTTGTTGGGTATGTAGAGTTTGTTTATAGTTATGTAGGTGTAATTCCTCCCCCCTAAGATTAGAGCGAAGGGAACAGGAACTGTACCTTCCTAGGTTCTGTTGCCGAAGCGGAAGTTGCCACATGTATGGTACGTTTCCGGAGCCTGTAGGTAGTATAGATCGCAGGGTCGTTGGGTATGTAGAGTTTGTTTATAGTTATGTAGGTGTAACTTCTCCCCCCTAAGATTAGAGCGAAGGGAACAGGAACTGTACCTTCCTAGGTTCTGTTGCCGGAGCGGAAGTTGACACATGTATGGTACGTTTCCGGAACCTGTAGGTAGTATAGATTGCTGGAACAATTATGACGATTCCTTGGGTTGCTATTAGGATGAATGTAAGGAGATCGATCTTGCTGGTACTATCTCGATGAATTTCTTGGTTTTGGAAGTTATACCCCTTCAGTTTTTGCAGGGTGATACTTTGTTGGCCTGTAGTGAAATTTATTTTGTTGAACAGGGCCGAATGTATGCTGATCTCGTCCCAGTGCTTCTTGGTACGTCTCATGTAACTGATCGCGTTTACTTGGATCTCGCAACCTTCAAAGTGGATAACGACGTTTCCTGTAACACTTTTTGGGCTAAAATTGCGGGAAGAGTTAATTAATGTTTCGGGTACGTTTATGAAGGGTATGTAATTAGACCCGTGTGGATATATCTCTGCGTATTCGTCGCCTTCGGTAAGCTTGCAATTTGCTGGAACGTTTTGTATGCATTGGGTGATGCAATTGGAGTTCTCGAAGCTTCTTCCGTAAGGGGATACTTGACAGTAGAAGATTTTCATACTTTCCGGGCGTCTGTTGTCGAATTGTAGAATATCTTCTTGGTTTAGGATTTCACAGGGTTTGGTTGGAAATATTTTAGTTTTTTTGATAGGAACTGGGATTACGTGAAAGAATGAGAAGGTTTCATTTCGGATATTAAAAATAATGTTGTTAAGTATGCTTAGTGGCTCGTATAAATGTTCGTCAGATTCTGTATTTGCCATGGTTATTCAAGATACTGTATACTTCGGAAAGTTCGCTGGGACTTAAAATCTGTCTTGAAATTATATTTAGTTTTGCGAGTAAGTGCATGGCGTACCGCACCTAGCACCGCACATAGCACAGCACAAGACCAATCATTCCCTAGCACAACGCTCCTTGCACATCGCGGATATAATGGCCACAGTGAAGCACTGCACATTGCCTAAAGCGACCTCGAATATTTGACTTCTGAAGTAAGTTAAGATATTGCGAAAGCGCAGTCCAGTTTTCGTTTAAGAGTATGGACTGAATTCAACATTCTAGTTTCAGTTCATCTGAAGACGATGACATTTTGTATGAAGCTTGTAAGTGGAATTCCTTAAAAAAAATTTAAAAACGACATGCCGCATTCATGAAACTAACTTTAAGAGGAGTAATTCGTGTGAATATCATCATTTCTATAAAGATCTCGGAATGGACGTATCTACATTTCATTATAGTTTAGTCAAGATTCGCGGACAAATTGTGAAAAATTGGAAGAATTTCCATAAACAACCAATAATAATAATAGAAAGACTAATGATTGCGTTATGCCAAAAATTGTTTGCTTGACTATTGTTTAGTATAGCATTACAAACATAAAAAAAAATTACAGTTATTCGATGTTCGAATGCATATTCAGACTTTTCCACATTCTGCATGGAAAAATCTCTGAAAATTCATTCCGATAAATAAATGGGTGATTACCCTTTTTGTATTTCTTAAGGCAGGGGGATAGGAGGAGGTTTTTGAGCTCATCTACAGAGAGAAGAGCAGACCCTAGAGTATCCAGCCTACTCCGGGCGAAAGCCGGACACAGGCTCTCCTTCAGACACTCAGGGCTGTCGACAACTCCCATCCTGTTAGATGAGCGAGAAGTGAGCTGTGGCTGGCGATGACGCCAACCCCAGTTCTACATTGTTTCTCTCCGAGCCCCATAAGGAAATCGGAGATATTCCTATTGGTTTCCTCAAGAAACAGTTTTGTGCACCTACAAGTACTCAGGTTCTCCCATCAGCTTTAATAAGATACCCGATACTCGAGGTGGCAACGCCTGTGCCGGGCACCGGTCCGAGGAACTGAGAATAAGAGCCAGCCCTCGCTAAAACGTCACCCCTTCCATTCCACCATTATTCCCATGTGGCCTGGAACCCACAGAAGGGATACCTTGTTGTGAATATACAAGTTTTCTACAGACGACCTGCAATACCCCAGTAACTTAGATATTATCCGAGGGCCACTCAGTGCCATCGAGGCTGCCTGACTATCCGAAAGGATAGCAATGTCCTTTCCTTTATTGTCCGTATCAATGGCTAACTTCGCTGGCATTGAAATGGCGAAGGTTTCAGCCTGGAAGACAGTGGTTTGTCTTCCAAGTGAGTACTCCATCACAATGTCAGGTTCAGGACAGTAGTCATCTGCCCCAGGCTCGGTAAAGCACTTTCCTCAGTCCACGATTCCCTTACAGGAAAGGTCACAGGTAAGCGACGCCCAATACGAAGCTCAGGTACCATCGCATTACGTGCGATACTGGCCAGAGGGTTTTCCAAGTACAGCCCATAATTCAGAGAGCAATGAGAAGAGCCAGTCCAGCAGTCCTCCCAACATCCCCATGAGGGCCTTCTGCACGCGGCCCTTTTGGCATTTGCCTGAATGACATGATTATTTTTTCCCAAGGGGCTAATGATCTAACATGTTAGCAAGCTATAAAAAAATTTGATGTTGTCCTCTATATCTTTCTCAATCCCCATCTTGAGAGTATTTTATTTTCGCGTAAGGTATTGCAGTTTTTCTCTTTCCACAACCAAGAAAGCAGAAGCAAAAGGATCCATATTTTATTGTCATATATAAATCTACCGAATTTACTCGCTATAAATGTTACCAAAGTACTCCACAGAAGAATATTTACTAAAACATCGTTAAATTTATTAAGTTCACCCCAGTCGGGATATATGTTACCAACGCGCACAAAAGAAATAGCAACTCATTTCCTGTATGCAGTGCTAGGCTCAGTGTAATTGTTGGTGCGGGGGGCAATGCAAAGTGCGGTGCACCACTGTGGCCATTTCTATTTGAAATAAGGGATGAATTTTATCATCGCACAACAAGTTCAGGACGATGAAATGTGCGGTGCTAGGTGCGGTGCGGCGTTATGACCATGCCCAAGACAGCTTCTGCTATATTTGACAAATGATAATGTAAAATTTCGATATTGTAATTTATTTGGTTCAGAAATTAAAAGTGGTTAAGGAGATAGTGTTCTTCTTTAATTTGGTTGTAAATTATATTTTGATTTTGTTTTAGATAGTATGTAATTTTTTCTTGTTGTGTATTTATGTGGCTTGTTATATTCTCAAATCTCTTGATGTTTCCGTTGTTTATATATGAATGCTGGTTAGTTTCGTTTTCTAATTTTGATTGGTTTGACATTAGTATTTCTATTTTTTATTGAGACTGTAGAGATACAAAATCCATAGTTAGTCATAACTTATTAAAGAACAATATCAATAAGTCAACGACCGTAATTTCATTCTTTAATATGCAATTTCTACCTTCACTTAGCTATGCAATTCTTACATTCACCAAAGTTCTATGTCAGCAATTGCATGGAAGTACAACTGAAATTACGGTCGGTGACTTTGCCTACGAAGTAAATTTATGCTGATCTTGTGATTTGTGTTTCATTGACATAAATTTTTGTTATATTTGTTTTTCTTTTATTGTCATCCTATGTATATATGTATAGTAATTATTGTATAAATAAGCGAATCAAATTAATAAAAATTGAATTGATTATCAGATAGCAATCGATCAAGTTTAAATTATATTCATCAGTTCACAGTACATTCATTGGTCCTTCGAGCTTGCTTTGTTGAACTTAGTGTCTTCAAAGCAGTACAAAATTTCTGCAGAACTTAGTGTCTGCAGTTAATTGTTATTCAGCGCAGAAATTCCTGTTGAACCTAGTGTCCTCAGGCAATTTATTTACTAATAATAAATATTTTTTCCAGTCCTAATACCTAAAGCAATATTGGCGAGAAGCGAAGAAGTCCGTTCAATCTAGTAACATCAGGTACTCGAAAATTCAACGAATATATACTACTATGGAGCAGTTAATTAAAGCAAACAAGGCAGATGCTGTAAAACTTCAGAAATTTATAACAAACCACACCAAAGATTCTGACGTACGTAAAACAAGGGATTATTTTGAAACCCGTTTGATTAAAATAAGCAAGCTATGGGAAAGTTTTGACAAAAGAAATGATGATCTGGAGCTATACCGTGAAACTAATTCAGAACAGCCATACTTTAAAGAGAATTTTTATGGCACCGTGGAAAAATTGTATGAAGAAACACGGGATATGTTAGAAAATTCCTTGGCGGATTTAATGTCAAGAGCGAAAATCACTGAAGTATTGCAAGATCAACTGAAGGCAATAAAGAAGCAATATGCCATTATAGAAACTCTACAAAAGGCATCGGTTTCAATTAAAGAAGAGATTAAACAAGAGGTATCTGCAGCTTACTGTATGCAAAAAATCAAGTTGGTGAATGACTATTGGGAGCACCTTGTCCGAAACCATGGAGAGATCATGTCGATGGGTAGAACAAAACACGAATATATGGAGAATGATATATTCTCAAGCATTGAGGATACCTATCAAACTACCACAATTCAACTACAAGAAGTATTGAATAAATTAAATCCTCAAGCTAAAAATTCGATCAGCACCAACGAGTTAAAGGAAACACAAATAAAGTTGCCAAGAGTCGATATTCCGTCATTTAACGGTGACTATATCAAGTGGCAATCATTTAGAAATTTGTTCATGGAACTCATCTATAAAGATGACAAGATGTCTGGAGCTCAAAAATTATTCTATCTCAAAGGCAATCTCATAGGTGACCCAAGTGAACTCATACAGCATCTACAAATAACAAACGAAAACTTTGAGACGGCCTGGGAAATTCTTGAAAAAAGATATAACAATAAGAGGACTCTCTTGACAGCGCAATTAAATATACTTCTAAAACAACCTTCACTGTTCAAAGAATCATCGGAAGGCTTGAAGAAGTTACATGATGTGACAATTGAATGTCTAGAGGGTATCAAAAATCTAGGCATAGATACGAAAAATTCGGATCCATTGATCATACACATAATCATAACAAAATTGGATAAAGAAACTCACCGAATTTATGAACAATCAGTGGCCACACCAAGAGAAGTTCAAGAACTAAGCAAATTTCTTGAATTCCTAGAAAATCGATTTCGAGGTCTTGAAGCAGTAGAGCCATCGAAACCAAAACAACCCGAAAGAAATGGGAAAAATACAAAAGTATACCTGGGAATGATTTCAAAGCATTGCGCTATCTGTGGAGAAAATCACAGAATATATCATTGCGAAACATTTAGTAAGCTAAGCGTACAACAACGACTAAAAGCTGTAAAAAAGGCAAACCTTTGCCAGAACTGCCTAGTAAAAGGCCACAATATACTACAATGTAAAAGCCGGTACACCTGGAAGTTATGCCAGAAAAAGCACCACACTCTTTGACATTATCAAAACCAGCAGGCACCATCTTATCAACAAAGTAATTATCCAAGAAAGGAAGCAATTCGAGATGATAGCTCACCAAACGAAGCGGTTGCAGCCCGCTTTGCGAAGAAATCAAAGGGGTATGACGTATTACTGGCAACCGCTCTCATACAAGTAATCAATAAATCAGGAGATGCTGTGCTACTCAGGGCATTACTTGACCAAGGGTCTCAAGCAACGTTCATTACTGAGAATGCAGCTCAGCAATTAAGATTACCTAGAAGAAAAATTGAAGCCACAGTTTCCGGTCTTGGGTGCTCCAGTTCAGGAATCACAAAATCCAGTATAGAGATTACAGTAACGCCACGATTTAAATCAACATTCTCTCTCACAACCACAGCCCTCGTATTAAAAAATCTCACAAGAAAATTGCCTACAAATAAAATCATTCCAACTAACTGGACGCATACCGAAAACCTGGTTTTGGCCGATCCAACATTCCATAAGCCGGGAAGGATTGACATCATATTAGGAGCAGAAGTGTTCGGGAAGGTAACACTAGGCAATCTTCTGCGTGGAACCGAAGATGCTCCCGTTGCCCAACAAACAGAGCTGGGGTGGATATTATCTGGAGCTATTAGTAACAGCAACAACGAGAATAAACTTATTTGCATGGTATCAGAAATAGATATAACCAGCGAGCTGCAGAGATTTTGGGAATGCGAAGAACTGGCAGCCGAAACTATTACCACACCAGAAGACATTGCTTGTGAAAGTTACTACCAACAAACGCACAGACGGGACGAGAGTGGTCGATATATCGTTCGCCTTCCATTTAAACAAAATCCTAAAGAAGCCAATTTGAGCAGATCAAGAGAACTAGCGCTTGCCCGACTGTTCCAAATGGAGCGAAAATTTAACCAAGACAAAGTATTTGAAACCATGTATAAGGATTTTATGAAGGAATACCAACGCTTAAGTCATATGGTTCCAGCCGAAGATGATGGTGAGATAAAATACTACCTACCTCACCATGCGGTTTTCAAACAAGACAGTATAACAACCAAATTACGTGTAGTCTTCGACGCTTCGGCCAAAAGAAACAACACCAGATGTCTAAATGATATCATGATGACCGGTCCTCAACTGCAAGGAAGCCTAATCTCCATTCTATTAAGATGGAGAAAACATAAAATAGTATTCACGGCGGACATAGAAAAAATGTACCGCCAGATAAAAGTGGATGTGAGAGATCAGCAGTATCAATGTATTCTTTGGCGAGAGTCTCCAAATCACCCTATCAAGGAATATAAGCTGACGACCGTTACTTACGGCACAACCTCAGCACCATTTCTCGCAATACGCACTCTGCAGCAACTCGCGCAAGATGAAGAAAAATAATACCCTATCGCATCCAGAATCATACTGAGCGATACTTATGTAGACGACGTAGTCTCAGGAGGCGCTTCCATGGATGAAGCAATAGAATCTTGTCAGCAGTTAATAAACATGCTAAAGGGCGGAGGTTTCAAGCTTCGCAAGTGGACAAGCAATAAATTCAAGGTTGTTAAGGATATACCCTATGAGTTTCGAGAACAACCTCGCTTTATAGATTTCCAGAAAGAACAGACTATTAAGGCACTTGGAGTGCACTGGAACCCTATAACCGACAATTTCAAAATACACGTTTCAATAAGCATGTACGACAACCCCACAACAAAGCGGAATGTAGCATCCGAGGCGGCGAAAATCTTTGATCCTGTTGGATTACTATCGCCGGTAATAATGTCAATCAAAATTCTTCTACAGAATATTTGGTTAGAGAACTCGTCCTGGGATGAACCATTATCAAGTACATTATTAACTAGATGGTTACAAATAAAGTCTGAACTCCCAAAATTAGAAGAAATTGAGATTCCACGATGGATTGGGTTCACAGGAAAAGACACTAGCTGCGAGCTTCACGGGTTTTCAGATGCGTCAGAAAAGGGCTACAGTGCAGTAATATATCTGCGAATTACACGAAAATCGCATGTTCAGACAAACTTAATAACCGCCAAAACTAAGGTAGCCCCACTGAAAACAAAGCTGACAATTCCAAGATTAGAACACTACTCGCTAGGCTGATAAACGAGACTAGAAAAAGTCTAGAAATCGATGACTTAAGGTGCTATGCCTGGACAGATTCAATGATAGTTCTGTCATGGATACAAGAAGATGCGCATAAGTGGCAAACATTTGTGGGGAATCGAGTTGCAGAAATACATGGATTATCAGACAGAAATACATGGATTTACGTGCGATCATCCGAGAACCCTGCCGACATCGCCTCTAGAGGAATATCGCCATCACTGCTCAAAGATCATACTCTTTGGTGGCATGGACCTTCTTGGCTTAGCTCCAAGGAAATATCGTTTCCGTCGAACCCAAAGGAGACAACTGACCTAGAGAAGAAAGTGTTGACGGCACATTCTTGTTATGATTCCAAAGCCGAACATGAGAAAGATGATTTTCAAGAACTAAACTTGTATCAAGAGTTGCTCGAAAGATTTTCAACATTAGGAAGATTACAAAGAGTAACAGCATACATTAAAAGGTTTGTGCAAAATATGAAGGTAAGCAAGGCGAACCGTACGTCTGGGTACTTGACAGTAAATGAAATCGAAGAAGCACTAGTACCACTAGTGAAGACTACCCAACAGCAAGTCTTTAAAGATGAAATAGCCCAGTGTTCAATAGAACAACCACTAAATAAGAAGAGCAGATTACTTCCTCTATCACCGTTTATAGACTCTAAGGGGATATTACGAGTAGGCGGAAGATTACATCAAGCAGAACTATCATACGATCGCAAGCATCCTATTATACTGCCCTACAAAAGCCGGCTGACAACACTAGTGATGGACAAAATGCATAAACTTACCTTACATGGAGGAAACACCTTGACTTTGGAAGTCACAAGGCAGCAATTCTGGATATTAAATGGCCTGAAAGCAGTTAAAGGGTTCATACATCAATGTATAAGCTGTCATAAAAACAAAGCTCAAATGACCGAACAAATGATGGGAATGTTACCGAAGGCAAGAGTGATCTCTACTCGACCCTTCAGCCAGTCGGGGGTAGATTATGCTGGATCATTCGAACTTTTACTGGCCAGAGGAAGAGGAAACAAATCGCACAAGGGCTATGTGGCAATATTCGTCTGTTTAACGACAAAAGCGATTCACTTGGAGGTAGTAACCGACCTAACATCTCAGGCATTTATAGCTGCCTTCAAGCGATTTGACGCGAGAAGAGGACACATCGCTCATATTTACAGCGATAATGCAACTAATTTCGTTGGCGCTAATAACATACTTAGCAAATTACACACACAAAAGTCGTATCAAGATGACGTGCAGAATGCACTACAAGAAATCGGCGCACAATGCACTTCATTCCTAGAGCTTCCCCTCATTTTGGTGGCTTATGGGAAGCGGGTGTCAAAGCTATGAAACATCATATGCGCCGTGTAGTCGGTGATAGCAGGCTGACATATGAGGAAATGTGTAAACTCATGACTCAAATTGAAGCATGCTTAAATTCGCGACCGCTGTGCCCAATATCTGAAGATCCTGAAAGCTTGGAAGTGCTTACTCCAGGTCACTTCTTGACTGGCTCTTCATTACTTGCCGTATCTGAAAGAAATCATCTTGAAAATAATCAAATGCTCTTGATAAGTGGCAACGGGTAGGACGGATGCATCAGGATTTCTGGAGAAAGTGGTCATCCGAATACCTCTCAAGGCTACAGCAACGTCCTAAATGGACTCAACGACAACCGAACCTACGAATTGGAAATCTGGTACTAATTAAAGACGAACAGCTTCCACCAACAAAATGGGCACTTGGCCGAGTGATAGAAACGCACCCTGGACTCGATGAGCTAACTAGAGTAGTAACACTCCAAACAAAGGGATCAAGGATCAAACGACCAGTCACTAAAGTGTCGCTGCTTCCTATAATCGACAATCACATGAATGAATCGGTTGATCCAAAGAGACTCCTGCATCAAACAAATGAAGAAACTACTACGATAGAGACGGTTCCAAATCCTATCTCCGAGAGCAAAATAATTAATTCGCATTGCATTCAAAGCTCGAACAAAAGGCGGAGGTGCTCAAACTCACTACATGAAAATAGAAATGTTAAACGCACCCGACAGCCAAATACATTTTCACCTCATAACTCAAGCTCACTGAGTAAATCATGCCTAACCTTCATGATATTGGCATTGCTCACTATATTAGTTATAGGCCAGCAACCTGATAAACCATATAGTATAACCAGGTTTAAAGAACAAGAAGGAATCTATTTTGAAGACGTATCAGAGATCCAGCTATATTCAAGCGAATGGAATCTTATCATTTACTATGACTTGTCATCATATTGGAAGGAGTTCACAGGGATAAGAAAATCAGTGCAAAGGCTTACTGAAATCTGCCAACAAAACACCCATCTAACAATACCAAAAGAACTATGTAACGCAACAATTTTACAGTTACATCAGTATGGTGAATCCTTTCAAATCAATAGTATATTACAACAACAAAATGAAAATGAAAGATTTAGAATCAAACGAGCTCCTCTTGAAATAGTGGGCTCAATCGCAAACAGTTTATTTGGTATCCTTGATCAAGGGTTTGCAGAAAGATACGAAGAGCAAATTCAGAACATCAAGGAAAATGAAGATCTATTGAAAAAACTGCTAATGAATCAAACATCCATTGCTGAACACACAATTAATGTCATAAAGAAGAATAGTGAGACGTTAAATCATCAAATCACTATCTTGGAACATCATATAGAGACAATTGCAAATGGACTTAATAAAGCTGACGAAGTCTTAAAAACTACGCAAGCCTTTACGTCGGCAGTATTACTAGTAACCCTAAATCTGATAAACTTTCAACATATGCAAAGGAGCTTATTAGCTGTAGTAACCGACACAAAATACGGAAGGCTCAACACACTACTGCTCACACCCAGTCAGCTTCGTGAACAACTAAGCATAATTAAAGAGCACTTACCAAAACATCTTAGAGTACCAGGAGATGAAACTTCGAAATCATTACTGCCAATATATAATTCAATGCATGTTAAGATGCGCATCACGCAAAGGAATGTATTATTTGACGTTCGAATTGCATTGCTCAATGCAGAAATATATCGGCTATTCAAACTTACGCCTATACCTGTGAAACATGAAGATCAGCTCATCCACATTCAACCCTCAACACAATACCTGGCTGTAAACATCCATAAGGACCGCTTTACACCATTAAAAGGGGAAGATATCATGGAATGCATACAATTATCAGAGGCCCAATTAATTTGCAATCTGAAACAGCCTATATACAGTGCGCAATCGAATCAAAGCAGATGTGAGATAGAACTGCTTAACCACCAGGGAAAATTGTCATCCTTCTGTAAATTACGAAGTATACCATTGAAGAAAATGTGGTATAAGCTACACACACCAAGTACCTGGATCTATATAATGGATGCAGTAACTCATTTCGACATCATATGTGGAACAACGATCCACCCTATAATCCTTGAAGAAAGTGGGATTATACAAATACAGCCTACCTGTATGATAAAGCATCCAACATTATTCATAAGTGCAAACAATCAACAACCAGGAACCTTGAACTCCTCATTTATACCGGAGCAAGAAATTATCTCTACTCACATTGGCGAATATTTGGCAAGTCAAAATACAACCAACACTTCTATTCCCTTGCTAATTAAAGAGATCAAGGCTGATGATATTGAAGAGCTCCATAAGGCAATTAAAACCCAACAACAGTATATCGCGGGAATTTCTCACCTTCACCGTCACCACATACATCATTATGTTGGATTCTATTCATTGGCAGCTATCATAATCATCAGTGTGGCGTGGGAGAATGTAGAGATACAAAATCCATAGTTAGTCATAACTTATTAAAGAACAATATCAATAAGTCAACGACCGTAATTTCATTCTTTAATATGCAATTTCTACCTTCACTTAGCTATGCAATTCTTACATTCACCAAAGTTCTATGTCAGCAATTGCATGGAAGTACAACTGAAATTACGGTCGGTGACTTTGCCTACGAAGTAAATTTATGCTGTTCTTGTGATTTGTGTTTCATTGACATAAATTTTTGTTATATTTGTTTTTCTTTTATTGTCATCCTATGTATATATGCATAGTAATTATTGTATAAATAAGCGAATCAAATTAATAAAAATTGAATTGATTATCAGATAGCAATCGATCAAGTTTAAATTATATTCATCAGTTCACAGTACATTCAGAGACGTTCGGCGCCCATATTACTGGTAACGATTTTTATAACTGTTCCCAAGTCGTTTATGATACCTCCTTTTGATCTTTCTATTGGAAGAAAGGTTTGCTGTTTTGTTGTTATTTCGTTTAATTTAACTCCAGTTGTAGTTAGTGTAGTCTTAAGTTCATATATACAGGGTGTTCCGTAAATGTCTTTAATCCTTTAAGGGGATGAAAGTAGAGGTCATTTGGGTCAAAAAAGTCTTGATACTTTTATATCGAACTCCACTTGGTTTTCGAGTAAATCGATAATATCGATTTTCGAGATTTTGCATACCTTTTCAGAGTAATTTCGTTATAAGTTCTATTCTAATTAATGGATTGTGACGTTCAAACTTTTATTTAAAAGAACACATATTAGCCTTTCTAAGAATGCATAATTAGTTATAATTGTGCCTTCAATTATTTAAAAAAAAACAGTTTTCTCTAGAATTTTTTATTTCACCAAAATTTTTGTCTCGCTTCAGTGTACATTTATTCGAAATATCACCATTGCATGAACTTGGCAAAACTATGAAAAAATTTGCGCATTATGTCCCCTTTCCAAAATGACCTCCCTAAGTGCTATCAACAATAACAATTAGAAGTTATAAGCAAACATTTGGAAGATGTGCCCATTGAGGTAATCTTCAGTTTATTCGTAAGATTCTATCTCCTCCTACAGTTTTTAACCTATGACAACCATTTATATGTCATTGTACGGGAATCTGAACTGGCTATTAGATAGGGTACTTTTCGATTTCGAAAATGGAGGGGTAATTTCGAAAAAAACACTTTTTTACCAAACTTGATATTTACGTAGATTTCGTTATTCCGCATTTTCATTTTTGCGGGAGGGGCAAGCTCTGGGAGGGGCGGGAGTTCAAAGTTTCAACTTTAAGCGGCTATATTTGAATAAAAACCACCAAAAATGTCTTTTCCATTTATGAATTTAGGACTTACTTGCTAGAAAAATGCTTGGTTGAGAAAATATAGCCGCTTAAAGTTGAGACTTTGAACTCCCGCCCCTCCCAGAGCTTGCCCCTCCCGCAAAATTGGAGGTGCGGAATAACGAAATCTACGTAAATATCAAGTTTGGTAAAAAAGTGTTTTTTTCGAAATTACCCCCTCCATTTTCGAAATTCGAAATCGAAAAGTACCCTATCTAATAGACAGTTCAGATTCCCGTGCAATGACATATAAATGGTTGTCATAGGTTAAAAACTGTAGGAGGAGATAGAATCCTACGAAAAACTGAAGATTACCTCGATGGGCACATCTTCCAAATGTTTGCTTATAACTTCTGATTGTTATTGTTGATAGCACTTAGGGACGTCATTTTGGAAAGGGGAAAATTCTAAAGAAAACTGTTTTTTTTTAAATAATTGAAGGCACAATTATAACTAATTATGCATTCTTAGAAAGGCTAATATATGTTCTTTTAAATAAAGGTTTGAACATCACAATCCATTAATTACAATAGAACTTATAACGAAATTACTCTGAAAAGGTATGCAAAATCTCGAAAATCGATATTATCGATTTACTTGAAAACCAAGTGGAGTTCGATATAAAAGTATCTAGACTTTTTTGACCCAATCGACCTCTAATTTCATCCCCTTAAAGGATTAAAGACGTTTACGGAACACCCGTATAGTCTAGGTTGTTAACAACGTCCTGTAGTGCGTCTTTCGTCTCTTTATACTTTTGTTGTTTAATAATATGTAGAAAGTCGCTGAGTCCTTCTATTAGTCTACCTGTACCTAGTTTCAGAGGCAGAAGTCCTTTGTTGTTCCGTAAATCGTGGAATTCCAATTTCTGGCCTAGTGTCGCTGCTGTCCTGAAATTTTCGTCTTCGTTCAAGTGTTGCGACTCAGGTGCCCAATGACCCGAATCACAACCATAAAGTCAATACTTCAATACACTGTCCTATACAATATATTGATGTACCTCATAAATGAACCTGAAAATGAAAAATTATTTCATATTAAAAACTCTATCAAAATTTAAAATGCGTTTAGAAATGCATTCCTATATTATAACAAAATGTAATTACAATAAATTGCATTTTATTATCAGACACACATTCTACTCACACGGTATGCACACTTACCTAAATACAGTGCCTTCTTACTTTTTTTCCGCATGTACATTCTACATTACTTATTTTGCCCATTCTAATTGTACGTACATACACACATACAATTATCACAATTATTCGAGCCCTCTTAAAATTAATATTTCAAGACGGGCGAACAAGTGCATATCGGATTACAGTTTTCATTGATGCATATAGCTCGCATCAAAACATTTGCACTTTCTCATGTACGTTTTTTCAACGTCGTGAGAAAACAATAAAAAGAAAAAAAGAGCTTTTGAAGCGATCGTGGGTACCTGGAGACATTAAGCCCAAACCTCGAGGAGTAATTTAAAAACATCGATCGAAGAAAGTCAAGTGCTGATAAAAATATGTGTGAAAAATCTTGAAGCTATAATTTACAAAAATCTGTGAGAATTGTGAAAAACCTAGGAATTGGAATTTAATAAAAATGCTTGGGAAAAGTCCAGAAGTATATTTTACAAAAATTCTGCGAGAATTGTGAAAAACCTAGGAATTGGAATTTATAAAGAATTTGTGTGCATTTCTAACAACTGAAATATTTATATATATATGTATATAAAAAAACCAACAATCTGTAAGAATTGTGGAAATTCCGTTTTGGTGGCAGCGGTTATTTTAAAACAAAAATCAGTGCCTTTTAAAAAGAAATAAAGTGGGTAAAATTCTTATAATATTATAAAATAAAGGAAGCATAAAAAGAACTTAAAAAGAAAAAATAATGATAATAATAATAAAAATTAAATTAAATTAAATAAATTGTCTTCAGTATAATCATACCATTCAAATTCATTTAGCAACAACGTAAAGGAAATTAAATCTTACACCTCCAGCGCCATCATCAACATTCTCCAGCAACTACAAGCCAATAGTGCATAATAAATAAGGTAGAAAAATAGAATATTGTAATACTATCAACTACATTAGGTATATTATTAGTATTGAGCAATAGGAACAAGAATAATTTTGCATATCTTTTTATTACTATTAACATTTTTTCGTAAAAAAAATGAGTTAACATATCTTTTAACCATTTGCATTGCTCCTGAAAACAATCAATTTTACATCTAACTATTGCATTTCCAACTATTTGCACTTTTCCAAATTATTATAAAATTTATATATTTTCCAAATACTTATATTTTCCTGAATATCTACATATTTGCATATTTTATGTTTTTTTTTTTATATTCCCTGGTTGGTTACACATTTACATTTTCGGATAATCTACACATTTTTATATTTCAAAAAGTGAAAAAGAATTACTTTCGATCTTCATTAGTTTTCGTTTAATTTGAGAAAATGTTGATTCTATATATAAAAATTGAAATCTCCTTTTCCATGAAGCGACCTCTGCGGTAAGACCTTGTGAGCTTGCTGGCTAGAGGACTTCGGGAAAATCAATAATCGATCCCCTGCGATAGAGCTCCATTAGCCTATCGATCAGGAGAAGATATTGATTGGAAAGAGCGATTTTTATTGCAACTGGATATATGAATATACTTTTTCGTATAACACACGACTACATAAAATCAGAATTCTACTTAACTAATCTTTTCGAAACTTGAAAAAAAAATTGTTTTTTACTAAAACAGACACATACATACGTATACACACTGAAAGTATATACGGACAATTTTTTATTCTACTAGCTTTCCTCTGCTCTGTGAGTAGTTCGTTCGTGGCCTTTCGATCATTTTATTTAATCAACTTCTTCCCGATTTTAATTCATAAATTTTTAAACATGACAAACGAAGAAAATAAATTTTTCGATGAGCTTTGCCTGTCACAAGTCACAAAAATGGCAGAAATCAGAAAAATTCTGGCCGATTATCATAGAGCGAATAAAAGCAAAAGGTCTTCAGATTTCACTTCTGAAAAACTGCAAAATTTGGAAGAACTGTGGGCTTCATTTGAAAAAATTGTAACCCTGATTCAAGATCATGATGAATTCGATGAAACTTATGATTATTTCAAACAGTCATGCTATGACAAAGCAGAGGATTTGTATAATTTTACTAAGGTAACTCTATCTGATAGGCTGATGTCCATATCAATCCACACATAGCGCACAAATAACCCCTTTTACATTCCAGCCCTCCACACTTCGCAGAAAACAACAGCAGATGATACCCAAGACAATACAGACAAAACTCAGTCAAATACAATACGGTTCAGGCTACAGGATCACAGGCAAAAGTCTATATCACGAATTATACAATCTATCAATTTTAATTTATTATCGACTACAACCCAGACATATCTTACACAAAAGATCAATTCATTGCATAAATACTGGGATGATTTTGAGGCAACCCATAGTGAAATAATTTCATATACCGGCACTAATGATTTGGAGCATGACTATTTCAAAAATGATATTTACGCCGAGGTAGAAACATCATACACAGACACGATAATTGCCCTTCAAGAGCAATCGGACTTTCGAATCCAAAACGTATTGAATAATACACATAACTTCACAGACCATCATCATAATGTCTCCTTTAGAGACCAATCTACCGTCTGTCTATCAGAAGCTAGATCGTTAATCCCCAACTTTAATGGAAAT
The DNA here is from genome assembly GCA_963930735.1 of Dioctria linearis. NCBI lineage: Eukaryota > Metazoa > Arthropoda > Insecta > Diptera > Asilidae > Dioctria > Dioctria linearis. Next base: position 121,984,221 of record OZ005744.1, on the reverse strand, counting down.
CCCAAAGATCTTCACGATACAAACACGACGGCGTCGACGGCGAACGAAAAGCAATCCCTCCTTAGCTTAATAAGGAGTAAACTATCCGCCGAAGCGTATGATGTATTCAGGTACAACCAAATATCAGATTGGTCTGAATTAAAATCTCTGTTGACTCAGACCTTCGAAGTCAAAACATCTAGATCTTCCTTGCAGTCCCAGTTAAGCAATTCGAGACAAAGAAATGAGGAAATTACAAAAGATTTCCTCCAAAGATTAAATGTAACACTGTCAAAGCTTAATAAGGCTACACACTCATATACAACGGACAAAATACTCCTAAGATCTTTATTAAAAGATAATGAGATTCCGGCTGTATGAACAATTGAAGACGAATTATCTAATCCACACCTCCAAACTTTAGCAAAAGTGCATCCCGATACATCATTTTCTGCATTAAAATCACACATCTTGGAGCATGCTTCACGTGTAGAGCAGAAACAACTCGGTTTCCAAACAAAAAACAAGGTAAATCCAACTCCATTTGAGCAAGCATCAAATTCGAATTTTCGTTGCTTCAAATATAATAGACTGGGGCATTCTGCATCAAGCTGCCCAGTCAACAACGCTCCACGTAAAATTTCAACGCAGTTCCAAAGCTAAACTCGCAATTACAATGCCCGGCAGATTTCAATAAGGTCACATCTCCATCGCAGGGCCCATCTTGCCGATATTGTCATCGAATGGGGCACACTATGTAGAAGAATGCAGGACCAGGGCGGCAAATAATAATCGCTCTAACAACAGCCCAGGAAACCAAAATAATTTTCGGGATATAAATACAATTCCACTGGCAAACACGGCTAATAGACAGCCACAAAGCAGGAACTGGCAGCAGCCAGTATTCTGAGAGAATCGAACCCCACCGAGATATACAAATGCAAATACCTCGTCTAGATCACAGTCTCCAAATAGGAAGGACAACAAAACTTAATCGGCATCTAGGTAAGGAAACAGCGGGGGTTCAGTTTCGGCAACCCCTCGCATATACAAACAAAAGCACAAATTCACAGGATTCCCGAGACAATGTCGGCAGAGGCGATAGCAAATTAATTCGAATCCCCGTCCAATTTAATAAAAATTCTCTAACTCTCTCTTTGCCTGTCGATATCTGCTCTGCTCCTAAACTTACATTTTTAATTGATCCTGGAGTAGAGATCAGCTTAAATAAACTCCGTGCATTAAAGCCAGATAGTATCTGCTACAGAGATGCTGTCTGCAATATAAATACTTTGGTTACAGAGTCCACTTCTACTGAATGGCTCATCTTTGCTAAATTTAATTTAGAATCTTCTAATAATAATAACTCCATCCTAGAACACCCATTTCAAATAGTAGGAAATAACTCCATTCTCTCATACGATGGCCTGCTTGATCATGAATTTTTATCTCGATACAATCCTAGTATCAATTACAAAAACAAATGAATTTCTCTAGAAATTAATGATTCAAATGAATTTTATCCATATGAGGATTACTATTCAAATTATATATATGTTTATTTGAAAAGCGAAGATCCAGAAAAGAGGTCTCAAACAAAAAGTCTATTATATACGGAGATTACATTCTGCGATATAAATACTAATACAAATCTATCTACATCAATTGCTTCACAAAGCAGCGAACATCGAGCTCCATCAAATGCTTCACAAGAAGTGAAACCTGATAGTGAATTAAAATGAAAATCTCCATCAGTAGTTCCAAGTAAAGTGGAACCAACATCCAAATGAAACCTATCTCCATCGACAGCTTGACAGATGAATCACAAAGGTAAAAATACAAGTCCATCTACAGCCACACAGGAGGCTGTATCTAGAAAAATTCTATCTCCTTCATCAATAAATTTACAAAAAGTGAATTTCAGAAATAAATCAGAAAGGAATGTAAGGAATTTCAATAAAGTTTTATCCCCTTCAAATCCTATCGAGCCGGAATCGTCGAATAACTCCTTCCAAATTCCACAAAAGTTGGAGTCATATCTCCTTCCTATTAAAAATCCGAAAGAATCGGATAAATTAAATAAAATTAAATTTCCGGTTCGATCAAAGTTCATCATTGAAATTCCAACTGCTTGTATTCAACATCCATCGGTCTGTTTCAAGAAGGAAATAAGACCAGGTCTGTTTCTCGGAAATTCAATAGTCAAACCAGTCATTGGTATGGCAAAAGTCCTAATCCTCAATATAAATGAGGAGGACGCCGATCTGGGCCCTCACGAGGTGAACCCAGTTTACCACGACTTGGATGATTTTGTGGTCATATGCACAGACTCTGAAAGAGATCCAATTAAGGGCAGAATAATTAAACTGCAAAACCTTATAAAATTGGATGTGAGAGTATTCGCAATATCTGCAGGGAATTCAACGATCTCTTCTTCATAGAAGGGGATTTCCTTTCATATACAGATGCGATTACACACAAAATCTAGACTCTCCAAGACAAACCGCTAATTTATACCAAGCCTTATAGACTTCCTGAAGCAAGCCGAACGGAGATAAGTAGGCAAATACAAGAAATGCTTGAGTCAGACATCATCAGACCTTCACATAGTCCCTGGAATTAACCACTGGTTCCCAGAAAACCAGATGAGAATGGAAACAAAAAGTGGCGAGTAGTGGTAGACTTTCGTCGTATTAACGACATTACTACTGGCGATGCGTACCCACTGCCTAATATTACTGATATATTAGACCAGTTTGGTAAGTAGAAATATTTTACCACACTCGAGTTAGTGGATTTCAGCTGATAAAAATTGAATCGAAGGACAGGGAACAAACTACCTTTAGCACAACCTATGGCCACTATGAATACAATCGTATGCCACTTGGCTTAAAAGCAGCCCCTGCTACTTTTCAACGAGCCACTAACAATGTTCTATCTGGACTTCCAGGCATCTATTGCTTCGTATACACGGACGATATTGTAGTCCATGGATACAATCTCAAAGATCACAATTCCAGACTCACAGCAGTATTTAGCCGTCTCCGCAACTTCAACCCGACAAGTGCCATTTCTTAAGGAAAGAAATTATGTTTTTAATGCACATAATAACTGAAAATGGAGTCAAACCAGATCCAGCAAAGATAAAGTCAGTTCAGTCCTATCCCATATCCAAGAAGGAGAAAGATATTGAGGCCTTTCTTGGTTTCGTCGGCTATTATTGACGCTTCATTCCAAACTTTTCAAAGATAGCGAAGCTACTTACAAATCTTTTGAGAAAATATACGCTTTCAAGTTCGACGCAATCTGTGATGAAACGTTTGCGAGTTACGCGATAAATTAATTTCAGCACCAATTTTATCGTATCCTGATTTCGACAAAGAATTTGTTGTCACCTCCAATGACAGTGACTACTACGCCATCGGAGCTGTTATTTCACAAGTCCATGATCAAGGAGATCATCCAATCGCCTACGTGAGTCGAGTTCTCAATAGTGCGGAGACTCGCTACTCAACAATAGAAAAGGAGCTCTTAGCTTCCGTTTTCGCAGTTGAGCAATTCAGACCATACGTTTATGGCAATCAGTTTACAATTATAACTGACCATAAACCATTAGTATGGCTCATGAATCTGAAAGACCACTCCTGAAGACAGATGAGATATGACTACAAAATTGTCCATAAATCAGGTAAACTCAACACAAATGCCGACGCTCTCAGTTGAGCTATTCATGATTGTAGCGAAAATTTCGTAGAATCTACCACCTGCGTAAATGTGGTAACAAGGAATCAAACTAGAGCTCAGACGAATTCGGATACTCCCAGCAAGAGTGTCATTAATCAAAATCCAACTCCATCACAAGTGAGCAATTCCTCAGTCGTTAAAACTGAGACAAATTTCCCATTATTATTAATCAAAAATGCGAATCCTAAATTTTTCATCTTGCCGATGCAAGATACTGAACTTGAAAGAGTTTTGGATTCGAAACTAAACTTTTCAGATAAATTCCCATCTTTATTAACTGAACTTCTTCAAAAGAAAAGACTCCATAATAATTATTTCCAAGACTAATTTACCTTGCCGACCCCAAAGAGATAGATCAAACCTCGAAAAGATTTTAACTGTAATCTGCTTATACACAGAAGCTAATCAGTTAGAACAAATAGATATCTCCTTCCCACAGAAACTAATGATTATTAAAAACGCTTCTGTACTAAACAAATAAAAATAAAGCTCCATCAAGATGCAATAAAATATTAATCCGATAAAGATGACATCGAAGAAGTTTTGAAGGACATTCATTCATTTCCAACGGGAGGCCTTCAATGCGTTTGCCGTACAATTAAAAGAATCGAAAAGCAATTCCACTGGCCTGGCATGTCAGATGACATCGTAAAGCATGTAAGGAAATGTAAACTTTGTCAGGTGAACAAAGTATCCAGGAACCCAAAAACTCCCATAAAAATCTCAAGTATTAGATCGAAACCTTTCGAAAGAGTGTACTTGGATGTTGTAGAACCTCTCCCAGTTTCTCATTCTGGAAATAAATACATCCTTATATTTCAAGACGAGCTCTCAAAACTTTCTGAGGCTATTCCCATAGTCGACACCGAGTTTAAGACATTAGCGGAAGCAACAATAGTTTGTCGACATGGTATTCTAGAAAGTATCCTCAGAGATCAACGTTCTAACCTTAGAAGTGGCTTGTTCGCCGAGGTATTTAAATTACTAAGAATAAAACGACTTAAAACTACTCCATATCACCCTCAAACGAATGGTGCATTGGAAAGAAATCACAGAAGCTTAGCAGAATATCTCCGATCTTATGTAGCAAAAAATCCACAAGACTGGGATACATGGATTCCCTATGCCATGTTTGTATATAATAGAACCCCTCATTCGAGTACTAATTATACTCCACGCGAACTCCTATACCGGTTCCCAGCAGAAATCCCCAATAATTTAAAATCTACTCCAACCGTTAGCTATAATTACGACAATTATGCAAAACGAGTTAAAAGCGCGTCTACAGCATAGGTTCAAAATAGCTAGAGACATAGCCATTGTCAATGAAGAAAAATCCAAACTACAATATAACAAAAATTGCGTCAAGAAATCTTTTGTGGTAGGCCATAAAGTCTTACTTAAGACCAGAGTTCGAGATAATAAATTCTCACCATTATGGTCAGGTCAGTATGAGATAATGGAGATTAATTCCCCCGAAAATTCCACTATAAAAATCAATAATAAAAACAAAACAGTCCATAACAATGACCTAAAACTTTTCTCAGAGTAACTACTTCATCACCTTCGAATATCATTCAGAGATATTAACATAGTGTCATCTACCACGTTTCCAAAATGATGCAAATAATATTTTTTTACTTTGCATCCCTATAATTTTTTTTAATATATAATAAATTGGATCAATGCCAGCCAAGTCCAGGGCTTTTCAATGCCCTGCCGGCATTCCAAAAGCGAGCAGCACAGTACGATAGTGTTTATAATCTCCCATGTAGATCAGTGATCAGTGCAAGGTCATTAGCCCTTGTCACTGATCAGCAATACGGGTGTCCCCACCTGCGGTCATTGAACTGCACGCTCCGAGGAACTGAAAGCAGCAAATAGGCATAACACTATTGCTATTTTTTTTTACCTCGCTGTGTCGTTGACTGCAGCTCGTAGCCCCTAAATAAATATTTGTGTTGTTGTGTGTCGCTCTTTCTTGTGTTTTTTTTTTTGTTTTGCTTTGGAACATGCAGAATTTTATTTTAGAATTTTGCAACATTCGCGGATTGGGGGCAAATCGTTTTTCGGTGTACTGCCAACTTCAATCAAAAAATCCGGCAATTCTTGCGCTAAGTGAAACCAAGGTCGTTTCTGATGCTGATTCTAATCAATATCACGTCCCTGGTTATAGCTTAGTGCCTCGTTTTTCTCCACATAGGGGGATCGCAATATATATTCGGAATGATGTGGCCTTTACCATTCTAAAAGATTTTCCACCTTCTGCCAATCCTGAGTTGAATTACATCTGGATTAAGTTCAAACTTCACAGGCACATCATCTACTTTTGCTTCCTTTATCGCAGCCCAAATATGTCTGATGTCGACACGGTATCCGCATTTGACAATATCTCCAACAATATTGATCATTTGCTTTCTGTCCCCCCCCCTCTTCCGAAATCGTCCTGGCAGGCGATTTTAATGTCCATAACATACCGTGGATCAGACATTATTCTACCACAAGTCCTGCGGGCCGATTCGTTGAACTATTTTGTGAATCTTTTAATTTACATCAGCTACTGGATGCACCGACGAGAATCCCTGCTGTAGCTGGAGATAGCGCCAATTTACTAGATTTGTTTCTGTCATCTCACCCTGACAAATATTCCATCTCAGTCGGCTCCCCTCTTGGTAATTCAGACCACTGTCTAATCACGGCTCAATTTATCACCTCAACTCTGCGCCGCCCTACTTCTCCACATACAAGTAGGCTTCTCTGGAACTATAAGAACGCTGATTGGGAAAGTCTCAATCAGTATCTTAGAGATATAGATTGGTCGGTCTGTTTTGCTTCGAGGCATGTTGATGAATGCACATTAGAACTTAGTAACATACTAAGTCTACGCATGCGTGAATATATTCCATATTCTTACAGCAGATCTCAACAACAGCAAAATCGCTCTTGGTTTAACGATAAGTGCAACCAAACTATAAAAGCGAAAGAGTCTGCTTTTCGCGCCTATCAAGTGCATCCTTGTCCAGAACTAAAAGAAATCTACAAGACTGCACGGAACACCTGCAAGTCCATTATCCAGAGAGAAAAATTTCTTTTTGACCAGAATGTTAGGCAAAGAATCTTGGCAAGTCGCAAAGGTAGTAAAGGTTTCTGGTCCCTGGTCAAAACCATCAGGAATAACTTCAGCAGTTCCTCTATACCTTCACTACTTAATAATGTTGAAGTGGTTCTTGACTCCCTGGATAAAGCTAATATTTTGGCTGCTAGATTCGCATCAAATTCTTTTCTTCCACCCAGTTCACAGGCACCTGTCGTGCATCCCCCGTGCGGATGTGTACAAGAGCCAATACAGATCCGTACGAGAGATGTGTTCAAGGTCCTTAAAGGAATCAACGTCTCTAAAGCCGCAGGCCCTGACGGTTTCTCGCCCCTATTAATTAAAAGCTGTACCTCATCCTTGGCTAAACCTCTGCGCAAACTATTCTACGTGTTCAATTCGACAGGAAAATTTCCAACTGCTTGGAAACTAGCTCACGTTCAGCCTATTCCCGAGAAAGGAGGGGGTAGCGATCCCTAAAATTATCGACCAATTGCAATCACTTCCACTCTTTCAAAGGTTTTTGAATCTATCATTAACTCCAAATTAATGAAGTATCTGGAAACCAATCAGCTCATCAACGATCGCCAATACGGCTTCCGGCACGGACGCTCATCTGGAGACTTGCTGACTTTTCTTACGGAACGTTGGAATCGTAGTCTTTACAATTTTGGTGAGTCCAAAATCGTTGCTCTAGATATTTCAAAGGCCTTTGATAGAGTCTGGCATCCAGCCCTTGATGGATTGAAAGTTTTTTATCTAGTCGCCAAATACGTGTTGTATTATATGGCTTACATATGAACCTCATCCTATTAATGCCGGTGTCCCCCAGGGCTCTGTTATTTCTCCGACTATATTTCTAATCTTCATTAATGATCTGCTTTCCCTTACTTTCAATCCTATCCACAGCTTTGCTGATGACAGTACCTTTGATTTCGCATACTCCTTTGACACCCTTGCGGATTCCAGAGGGAACGCCACATGTGTTAAACGAGACTGCATGATTAGATCATTGAATCTTGACAATATTCTCGCTTGGGGCAAAGTGAATCGCGTCGAATTCAATGCATCTAAGACCCAAAGCTGTCTCATCTCATTAAAACAAGACCATCACTTAACCACTTCCGTTTCGTTTGATGGTGCATTAATTTCTGATTCACCGTCACTAAGCATTCTTCGCACTAATATTTCCAGTAAGTTAAGCTGGACAGATCACATATTCCCGGTTGCCAAAGAAGCATCAAAATATCTTGGTTTTTTGAAAAGGTGTAAGAAATATTTCAGACCAACAAATATAGCGCAGGAATACAATTCCCATATCTGGGCCGGGGCTGGTCGCACAGCCTTAGCTTCATTGGATATTGTCCAAAAGAGAGCCTGCAAGCTCATTGGCGATGTGGCAATTACTCGTCATATCGACTCGCTCGAGCACCGTCGCAATGTTGGATGCCTTTCGCTCCTTTATCGCTATATGCATGGTCAATGCTCTGATGAAATATCTAGTCTGATCCCTTGTAGAATAGTTCCTGCACGCAATACTCGCGCTACATCCCGCGCTCATCCTTTTACCCTTCAAATTACCTTCTGCCGTACACTAAAATTCCGTGATGCTTTCTTATCCCGAACTGTGCGAATGTGGAACAGGCTACCATCTTCTGTCTTTCATCCGGCATACAACCTGCGAAAGTTGAAGGGCGACATACATCGGCACCTCCGCCGCTCTCCTCATATCCCTTAATCCTTTCCCTATCTCCTTCCTGCCACTCTGTGCTTTGCATCATAGGATATCCCCTGAGCTTGGCTTAATAATATAAAAAAAAATCCAGGCTCAAGAGTGAAAGTGAAACAGCTAAATGCTGGCGAAGTCATTTACTTCGAGGAAATCGGTAGAGTCAGTTTCTACACAAACGAATGGAAAATCGTAAACTACTACGATTTGGAAAACTTCAAATCTGAATTCAGGAATATGCAATTCATCGCAAACCAAATTACAGCAACTTGCCAGAAACTCAATAGCAATTCAGCGGTGGCGCACACTTGTAATGGTACGTTGCTACAAATAATCTTATTGTAGCAAATATAGAGTATAGGAATATGTTACTTGTAAGTCAAAATAGGAAACAAACAGCACTTTTCAATGCTAAAGGCTCAATTTCGAAAGCTATTTTCGGCACATTAGACGACGATGATGCCACGCCACATGATGAACAAATCCGCAATCTCACCCTTAACCAAAATTCCATCCTATCACTTATGAAAAGCCAAACCGCGATAGTCGAAGCAACTGCAAACATTTTCAACGAAACTAAAGCCGCAATTGAAAAGGAATTCATGGTCATGCATAAAAAGTTAATTTCAATACACATAGCTACATCATTAATGGAAAACAGAACATTGGATAACAAAATATCCATTGAACTTGAATCACTCATTTCACTAGTCTCATTAATGGCATTCAGATACCAAAATACCCAGTCGGAGTTAATAGATCTCTTCACAAACTCAAGGCATGGAAAATTTGACCCTACACTCGTTTCCCCTAGAAAAATTGAAGAACTTTTATTGAACATCAGGCAAGAATTGCCAAATTCAATGATGCTTTCCATAAATTCCAGAGAAAATATAATTACACAAATATACAAAATAATCACAATATCTGCAAATATTTTCAACAATAAGGTAATTATTGAGCTCCGAATTCCACTTCCGTTCAAGGAACCATACCAAATATCCAAGGCAATGCCGTTACCGGCACTCCTTAACGAATCGTTCGAATATATCGAACTATCCAAGGAATACATATTAATAGACTACAATCGCGAACATTTTATTGGATTAACACTTCGGGATATTCATAATTCCGCAACGTTGGACCATATGCATTTCTACTGCAAAATTTCATCCCCTATTCTAAACACAAATACAAAAACAAAGCAATGTGAAGTGAATCTACTACAGAAGGAACCTATTACACAAAAGTGTAAAATTCTGATCTTGCAACAGGATTACTATTGGACGCAATTGTCACAGCAGAACGCTTGGCTATTATCCTTAAAAGAATGCCTACACGTAGATATAATTTGTGAGGATTTCATTAGTTCACATTCCTGCAAGGAGCAGGAACAATGTATATCTATCCCGGTTGATATGCTCGCAGCAAAAAGTTCATCTTGCACGGACATATGTTATGGTCGTCAATGACACCAACCTTTAGACATCTTAGCACACCCAGCGCCACTTCAATGAGTTACGGGGAAAGAACGAACGAAGTACAGGTCGGGACGGTGACGAAAAAGGTGGCGGCAAATATGTTGATGTGAGGTTGGAAAAAGTAAAAGACGAGGAGATAGAAAGTGAAAATTTTGCGAATTAACTAAGGCTATATCAGCCCGCGAAACTAGTTAAAAAGTGGTGAAGAACCTGGAAAATTAAAATCCGTGCAGAAAAAGCGAAACGATTAAAAGGTGAATGAAAGAACCGGGAGAATTGTATAGAAGCCTACAGAGACTGTGCTAGGAAAGTTCCCGTGGCGTCAGCTTCGTCTTGAAATCATCCTTGGCGGTCTCCAGTGAACAGCCTCCAGTTCAATTTTAAGTACATAACGAGTCGAAAGGAATAATTGTATCAACAGTACGCGCATCAACGAGGACAATGGAGTAACAGTGCTTCAAGAGTGCTGTTATGAGTGAAGTACCATTTAGCACACATTTTTCATAACATATATTCGCAGATCTATTCCAAATGTATATTTTTATTTGACCATATAAGAAAAATACATTTATACATGTAAAGAATAATTCCCTCGAGGAGGAGAGAATCCCTCGTGTAAGCATACAATGAAATAACCGTATTTAGAGAACACTGTTAGCAGTAAAGTACATCTGTACTATTGTTTTTGGTGACAAGATGCACATTTTACATTTCTGTTCTTATAAAATTGGATAATGATGGATTTGAAAACTTAGTCTCTTGACAAGGAGCAGATCTAGGATAAGCGGGGATAATGAGAGATTATCGCGCAAGATTTGAAGGATTTTTTTTTGTCACATATATAGATATATATTAATTTTTTTGTTTGAAATTCATGATGTACATTTACGTTCCTAGTTATGAGTGAGGTTCATGAACTAACGTAACGATATTGGTGAAGAAAATTCAAGCGGCTTTCTATAACGTAGATAGGTATTCAATCTCTTTCTGAATGAGAATAATAAATTTAAAGACTAACTCTCTGGACAAGGAGCAAATTCCTCTTATCATGAATTCTTGCTAGATAATTATGGCTAGAAAGGTAAAATTTGGAGATTTTTTTTCTTACGTAGATATATATATATTAAAAATTTTTGTTTTAAACCGAAAAAAAAATTAAATTTTAAGATAACGAATAGCTTCATATTATAATTGAATAGTAGAAATTAACAATAATTGAAGATCACCGGTATTAGTGCTTGACCGAATTGTAAAGGAAATCCCGGGTGGACATTTTTTTTGTTTTCCTCCTAATCTATTTACAGGAACCCAACTGCTCTCCAGGAGGCCTTCGTGGAGGAAGCGAACAATTTTGTTGTACCTTAAGGTAATTGTTGTGATCGATCTGGGATTTTTTCACATTTATATTGATTATCGAATTTTTATGTCAGTTGACGAACATTTGCCTGGATGTATTGATATATATAATCATGTACAGTTTTTTTTCTGATTAGTGCGATTTTTTTCTATTGTATTAGACATTTAAGCTTAAAATGCTACGGGGGTGATCTTAAGCAAAAGAATTGTTTTTAATAACCAACAATTAAACTTTTTGTATTGCAAGCTGTAAAATAATAGAGCTAAGTGGAAGTCTCGCAAATATACCAGTTACGTTGTAGAGTAATGAGGCGGTGATTTGTTATTCTTCTCCTTCACCATCCTGGAGCCCTCCCACGTGAGGTAAAGGTCGTCTAGGTTCGCCTAGTCTCTCTTTCTCTTCCACAGGTCAGCAAGGGACTTGGAAATAGTGCCCCCCAAGTCAAAGGGAGGATGGCGCAAGGCAAAGGGAGGTATAACACCTACGCCTTCCACCAGTATATAGGTAAGTGACGTAAGGGTCCCTTCAGGACCGAGTGTGTGCCGGCTTTTTTTTTGTATGAAGGCACGAAAATTTTTTTGTTTATGGGTGATGACTAGCGGCAGGTATTTCGTGAACCCCCCCACACTCTCCGCCACCCCTAGCCGAGGTGCTAGCGTGCCGCCCTGTGCAATCGCTGTCATCGAGTGATCTGTCAGCTCATGCTGACAGTTTGGACTTCACGTCCTGACCACTCACTCTAACTATACTACCATAACAAAAGTGGCGCCCAACGTGGGGCCACCTCAGTTAGACTTCGGTGGTCTAAATATAAATAATAAAAAAAAAAAAAAAAAAAAAAAATTCTGTAAAGTAACGTAACGTTTTAAGAGTTTGAGTTTGATTTTTGGAAATTGGTTAAAGTAAATTAAAGTAAAGCTTTTGATATTTTGATTGTGTTGTAATGATTAAAGTAAAGTAATGTGTTTGGAAGTTTTTGAATTGAAGTTCGACTCTAGGTTGGACTTTGGTCAAGCCTCGAGTCTGAACATTTGTCTTTTTCTGAATTTTTTGAAAGTTTTTGGAATGATCTTTCCCGCTGGCCTTCTGCCATGGAAATGGTAGGTGGCCTCACAAAATTTTTTTTTGTGTGAGCTCTCACGGAGACATGTCTCTGTTGGCCGACTGGCTGGACAGAGTTGTGAATCTGTGAGACGACTTTTTGGCTTTCAGCCAATTAGTCGACCAGATTCATAGCTCTGCCCGGTTGGAAGGTTAGCTGGACAGGAAGATCAGGTGAATAGGAAGGAAGGAGTTGTTGGAGGATGTAAGTGATGCTGGAGACCTTCAGCAATCAGGAGTTGGCGTACTGCTAACTGCCTGGCTGAAGAATCTCTAGTATCATTTTCAGTCTCTAGCTTCCCCAACCTGACTCTTCCCCGATTTCTGTGGGAACTCCACATATTTTTCATGCACACACTCACGTCACTTGCCTGTATTTCGTTTCTGACTTTGGAAGAGGGAGAACGACCTGCTGCCTTACGGGGGAGTTAGCTCCTGGGAGGTGAGGGAGAAATGTTATGAATTTTTTTTTCTTGTTGATTTTCCTTAACGTCTGAGCTGAAATTTCTGGTAGTTTCTCAGATACAGATTAGCATCTACACCTTTTGACTGTATGACAGTGGTAGTACAAATATTGAATTCTGAGAGTAAAGTACTACCAAGGGTGACATTTCGTTGTCTTTTTAGATATACTTAGAACTTTAGTAGTTACGGCTGGGATTTTCTCTTGAACTCTTGGAAAATTTTTGAGACTTCAAATTGATCTGTCTGTCATCCTGATTTGTATTGGAAAGGTTGCTAACTTGTCCGAACATTTGATTTTATTTTGCAAGTCGTCATTTCGGTTAGCTTGCTCATTGAAGATTTGGATATTTTCTTCGGACCTTCAAATTTTTTTCTTTCGCTGCATTTCCTTTGAACTACTTGAGAAAGTTTTGAAACTGTAGTCGCCGTGACTAACGACTGAAAGATTATACAATCGCTACAATGAGAACACCACCTCCGACGACAACGGGGGCAACAACGCTGCCAGAACCGTGCTCCATCTGTAGAGATGGGAGCTGGTCAGTTGAGCGGAAGCCTGTCCTAACTGTATGCGGACACATCTTCCACCAAGCATGCTTACAACATTGGATAGGGGACCACTTTAATTGCCCAAACTGCCGACATAGCCTCACAGAACAAGACTATACAGAGTACCAAGGGGCTATCCCAAAGAAACCGAAAAAGGCGAAGCCCGTGAAGTCCACAAGGCGTGACTCGGTACCAACCTTTGACTTACCGAAATTGGGCTTGCCACTCTCTAACCGACGATCATTGTCCCCAGGAATGCCTGACTTGCATTCAAAGACTTTTACAAATCCAAGTCCCCGATGTGAGGGTCCAGCGCGCACAGCTCGAGAACACGACACCTCAGCTGCTACGGATGCGCTGATGGCAGACCTGAGCACCAGAATGGAAGACTTATTAAACCGAGGTCTCCAGCTTGGTTTAAATGTTTTGCGGTCTGAATTAGGCGACAGTATCAGGCAGCAAGTGGCAGCAATAATGCCGCCAGTAGATTTTGCAAGACCTCCTTCCTCAAGAAGTAACCAGAGGCCGTCAAATGATTTCCCTAACAGGGGAAGACAATCATTTAGGAGACCATCACCACCTTTTGGTCAACCTTTTGGCCAACCTATGAACCAGCCCAGACAGAACCAAGAACCAAGAACCAGAATCAACCACCACAACCCCCTCCACAACCTATGCGTATTCCTACAAATGTAGGATACCGACGATCAGGTAGTCCTATCAGGAGATGGAACCTGACCTATAACGGGAATAACTCGGACCTCTCCGTTGATGAGTTTATCTTCAGAGTCGAAGCGCTCACGCACTCCGCTCTTGAAGGGGATTTTGGATTACTCGTCAGAAATATGCTTACGCTATTGACAGGACCAGCAAAGAACTGGTATTGGTCAGTCTTACGTCAAAACCCGTTCCCAACGTGGGACGTCATCAAGATGGGATTGTATACGGAATGGGGGACACCTAAAGATGATTTAAAAACTAGACTCGAGCTTATGTCTCGAAAGCAAAAGCCTGGTGAACTGTTCGCAATGTATCACCGCCATTTGGGGTTACTGTGCGATCAGCTACAAAATTCCATGCCAGATCAAGAGTTTCTGGAAATTGTCAAATCGAATCTCTTGCCGGAGATTCAAGAAAAAATATGTCTACATCCTACTGATACGATAGGACAGCTGAGATCGCTTGTTACGCGTATTCAAGCTACGCAGACGCGTATCGCAACAGCTGGTAGTTGGAACTTTCACCGGAACCAACGAGTGCACGAAGTTGACAATTTTCCAACTCTAGATCCTGAACTGGCATTAGCGACAGGCAATGACAACAGCCTAGGGGATATATCTAGTATTACGACCAAACACCCTATAGTATGCTGGAACTGTGATCAGTCCGGTCATTTTTATCAAGATTGTAGACAAGAGAGACGAGTTGTGTTCTGCTATGGATGCGGACGCAAGAACGTCTTCAAGCCTGATTGCCGCTATTGCAGACAGAAAAACGAGAGACGGGTCGGGAATACCACCACCTTTTTCCGACCAGCGTCAACGTCGCAAGCAGCAACTGTAACGAAACCTCCAGTTCAAGCCTTGAACATGGGGGAAGGTCCGCTCCATTAGCAGACACTAGCGATAACTCCCTGATATGCCAGCTGATATCACTCAGTGATTCTGGTGATATCAGTACAACATCTGATAGTACGAATATTGCACCGATAGAGGCGGAGAACTTAATAGATTTCTCCGCAGACCTTCAGGCTCCCATTTCCACTTCTGGGGAGCCCATGACATTGCTAGACACTTCCCTAGAAGAGTCTTTAATCTTCGATGTCCCGTTGACACCTATAGCACATGTAGCTGACAAGGTTACTGAGCAGGAGGTTTGGCCTCCTGTCATTTCTGTGTTGAAACGGCCACCCAGCTCTGATATGACGAGTGGGCGTGAGCCAGTTTTATATCCGCTGACGCCGTATCATACGCGTCTGCGGAGATATAACGCAGCAAGAGGCCGAATCTTCTCCTCAGTGGCGGAGTTAGCTGAAATAATGTTTCCTGACCGGGATATGCGACCGAGAAAGAAACCATCAACTGTTCGTTGGCGGGAATACTGTCGACGAATGAAGAAAGAAAGAAAAAAATTGGCACAGATTTCCGTGTCGATGCCAGACGACATTCGACCGTACGCCGAAGTAAAGCTGCTCGGGCGAACTGAGAATGGATTACTTGATAGTGGTGCCACTGTCAGTATCCTAGGCCAGGGAGCTCTAGAGAAGCTTGTGGAAGCAGATGTCGAATGGAAGAGGTATCGGACACAGGTCCAAGTAGCGAATGGTGCCATGACGACTGTTCATGTTCATGCGAACTTGGACGTCACTTTCCGTGGTAAGACCCATAACGTGCGTTTTTACGTGGTTCCTGGGCTCACACAGGCACTATATCTGGGAATAGACTTCTGGAGTCTATTTGGGTTGGCTCCAGATGTCCTGGGTATAGTTGCAGAAGTGAATCCAAGTGGGATAGCTACCTCTGACACCGACTGCCACGTCCTTTCTAGTTTCGATCAGCAACGCTTAGAAACCACAAAACAGCTTTTCCCCTCTTTCGCCTCTTTAGGTCTTGGGAAAACATCATTGATCACTCACAAGATTGAAACGAATGACGCCGCCCCGATAAAACAGCGCTTTTATCCGATTTCGCCGGCAGTACAAAGTTTAATGGATGCTGAATTAGAGCGAATGCTATCACTGGGTGTGATAGAGGAGAGCCAGAGTCCTTGGAGCTCTCCAGTCGTTCTGGTGAGGAAGCCTGGAAAGGTCCGGCTTTGTTTTGACGCCAGGAAGGTCAACTCTGTTACGAAGAAGGATGCCTATCCGCTACCGCAGATAGACGCACTTCTTAGTCGACTTCCTCCGGCAAATTATATAACGAGCCTGGACCTGAAAGACGCCTTCTGGCAGATCCCACTGGACGCTGATTCCAGAGAGAAGACCGCTTTCACAGTACCTGGTCATCCTCTCTATCAGTACACAGTGATGCCATTCGGCCTATGCAACGCTCCACAAACTATGTGCCGCCTTATGGATAAAGTCATTCCTTTCGATCTTCGTGAGAACGTTCTCGTCTATTTAGACGATTTATTAATTCTGTCTTCAGACTTCGATACTCATCTCACGCTGCTAGCCCATGTTGCGGATTGTTTGAGGAAAGCTGGCCTTACTATCAACGTCGAGAAGAGTAAGTTTTGTATCAAAGAGACTAAATACTTGGAATTCATTGTAGGAAAGGGAGGTATGAGAACTGACCCTGACAAAATTTCAGCCATAGTTGACTATCCGTCACCTAAAACTGTTCGGCAGGCCCGACGCCTACTAGGTATGGCGGGATGGTATAGACGGTTCATCCCGAACTATGCTGATTTGACTGCCTCCATTACAGACACTTTGAAAAACCCGAGTCAGTTCAAATGGACACCTGAAGCCCAGACGTCTCTTGATCTTTTAAAGAAGAAACTTACTTCTGCTCCGTTGCTAGTGAGTCCAGACTTCACCAAACCGTTCGTTATCCAGTGCGATGCGAGCCAACAAGGTATTGGAGGAGTGCTGCTTCAACTAGATGACGATGGCCACGAAAAGCCAATAGCCTATGTCTCGAAAAAGTTGAACTCAGCACAAAGAAATTACACCGTCACAGAGCAAGTATGCTTAGCTGCAATCTTGAGCGTACAGAAGTTCCGGGCCTTCATAGAACTTATGCCGTTTAAGATAGTGACTGATCATGCGAGCTTGAAATGGCTGATGTCTCAAAAGGACCTCAGCGGTAGACTTGCACGGTGGAGTCTGAAGCTTCAGGGCTTCGACTTCACTATTGAGCACAGAAAAGGAAGCCTGAACGTCGTCCCTGATGCGCTGTCACGCATTCATTGTGACAGCCTGAACACAAACGAAGATCCTGGCCCGGAAGTTGACCTTAGTTCGCCATATTTCAACTCGTTGGAATATGAGGAACTGAGGCATAAGGTTAAAACGACTTCTGGCAAACTACCAGATCTTTGCGTCAGGGATGATTTCGTTTATATCCGGACTGTTCCGAGAACGGGCGATCCTATTCAGGAAGAAGAAGCTTGGAAGCTTTGGATTCCACGAGGGCTTGTCAACGACGTCATTTCAAGGGCTCATGATCCGCCACTAGCTTCACACGGAGGCATAGGGAAAACACTGGAACGTTTGCGAAGGCATCTGTACTGGCCACGAATGACAGTTGATGTCAGAAATTACGTAGGCGCCTGTGACGTGTGTAAAGAAACGAAAGCTCCTAATACTATTTTGCGACCACCTACGAGAGTTCAATCTGTGACAGAACGACCATGGCAAAAGCTGTACATTGATTTCTTAGGTCCATATCCCAGGTCAGTTAAAGGAAACGTCTGCATTCTGATAGTTCTTGACCACTTTTCAAAATTCCCCATTCTCAAACCTATGAGAAAAGCGTCCACACTCAATGTGTGCCAATTCATTGAGACCGAAGTGTTCCACGTATTCGGAGTTCCTGAAGTGATCGTCTCTGACAATGGAGTCCAGTTTTGCTCGACTCAGTTCACCAGATTACTGGATATGTATGGGGTGAAGCACTTGCGAACGGCAGTTTACTCGCCGCAAGCAAACGCCTCAGAGCGAGTAAATAGGTCTCTATTGTCGGGGATTAGAGCATATATTAAGAAGGAACACACGAGATGGGATGAGAAACTAAGTCATGTAGCTAGTTCCCTCAGGAGCTCTTTCCATCAAGCTACTGGTTTCTCTCCCTATCGAACACTCTTCGGTCAACAAATGATTGAACATGGCAGCTCCTACACCATCTTGAGGAGCCTTGGAACTCTTAATGAGTCATTGAGAGTCGATGCAGAGGACAAGATGAGATTGCTCCGTGCGAGAGTGCAGGAAAATTTACAACATGCATTCGAACAGGGTTCAAGAGCCTACAATCTCAGGGCGAAAGCTGTCGATTTCAAAGTGGGTCAAGAAGTATTTAGATGGAATTTTCCCCAAAGCAATTTCCAGCAGCAGACCAGTGCAAAACTGGGACCGAAATTTGTCAAATGTCGAGTCAGAGCCAGGAAGGGAAACGCTTACTACGAGCTTGAAGATCTGCGGGGAAAACTGTTGGGTGTCTATCACGCCAAAGACATCAAGCAGTGATCATCATTATGAAAACGTCACCCATACCTATTGTCGTTATTCCTGGTAGCCCTAAAAAGGCATCCAGCCAGCTTCACTGGTAAACTATAGGATATCACGAAGCCCTCCTATTGCCCCGTCAATGGTGGGTGATATACCTGTTGAAAGTCAATCTCATCATAACACCTCTACCGCTTATGAGTAGATAACCTTTTATAGTCCCTTCCGGATCGGCCTCATTAGGAGGAAAATTTTTCCTTGTCTGTCCAGCTGCAACATTTCGGTAATCGTCGGACATAGTAGTACTAGATCTATTCCTGGTAGCCCTAAGAAGGCATCCAGCCAGCTTAACTGGTAAACTATAGGATATCACGAAGCTCTCCTATTGCCCCGTCAATGGTGGGTGATATACCTGTTGGAATCCATTCCCATATTCGGCTGTCAACATGTCACTACTTCGACGACGCCTTGGAGACACACCCTTGAACAATCGCCAGTCTGAGATCAGGGTGAGATATTGCGCCGGGAAAGCCTGGTGAGCAGTTCTTTAGGTTGCTGACAGCAAAGCTTCCTCAGCATCTCGGTGAAGGAGGGCAGAGAGGCCTCGACCGGCTGGATTCTTTAGGTTACCAGCTTGTCGATGTACCTTTGACTTCCCACACGGAGAAGGATGTCGAAGTCTGATCGAAGACTGACGAGACTTCAGGGATGTGTCCTCGACGCGTTATCGGAAGTAGAGTCCGAGTGATGAGGAAAGCATTGGGTCGTGGGTCGAGACACACATTGAGCGCCCGCAGTGATGAGGCCTATGTTTAAGACCGGCTAGCTCAGTCGACCTTTTCAGTACTGGCTAGTCCACAAGCGGACTATACAGTCCTGCCCTGTTATGGTCGTCAATGACACCAACCTTTAGACATCTTAGCACACTCAGCGCCACTTCAATGAGTTACGGGGAAAGAACGAACGAAGTACAGGTCGGGACGGTGACGAAAAAGGTGGCGGCAAATGTGTTGATGTGAGGTTGGAAAAAGTAAAAGACGAGGAGATAGAAAGTGAAAATTTTGCGAATTAACTAAGGCTATATCAGCCCGCGAAACTAGTTAAAAAGTGGTGAAGAACTTGGAAAATTAAAATCCGTGCAGAAAAAGCGAAACGATTAAAAGTTGGATGAAAGAACCGGGAGAATTGTATAGAAGCCTACAGAGACTGTGCTAGGAAAGTTCCCGTGGCGTCAGCTTCGTCTTGAAATCATCCTTGGCGGTGTCCAGTGAACAGCCTCCAGTTCAATTTTAAGTACATAACGAGTCGAAAGGAATAATTGTATCAACAGTACGCGCATCAACGAGGACAATGGAGTAACAGTGCTTCAAGAGTGCTGTTATGAGTGAAGTACCATTTAGCACACATTTTTCATAACATATATTCGCAGATCTATTCCAAATGTATATTTTTATTTGACCATATAAGAAAAATACATTTATACATGTAAAGAATAATTCCCTCGAGGAGGAGAGAATCCCTCGTGTAAGCATACAATGAAATAACCGTATTTAGAGAACACTGTTAGCAGTAAAGTACATCTGTACTATTGTTTTTGGTGACAAGATGCACATTTTACATTTATTTTCTTATAAAATTGGATAATGATGGATTTGAAAACTTAGTCTCTTGACAAGGAGCAGATCTAGGATAAGCGGGGATAATGAGAGATTATCGCGCAAGATTTGAAGGATTTTTTTTTGTCACATATATAGATATATATTAATTTTTTTGTTTGAAATTCATGATGTACATTTACGTTCCTAGTTATGAGTGAGGTTCATGAACTAACGTAACGATATTGGTGAAGAAAATTCAAGCGGCTTTCTATAACGTAGATAGGTATTCAATCTCTTTCTGAATGAGAATAATAAATTTAAAGACTAACTCTCTGGACAAGGAGCAAATTCCTCTTATCATGAATTCTTGCTAGATAATTATGGCTAGAAAGGTAAAATTTGGAGATTTTTTTTTTCTTACGTAGATATATATATATTAAAAATTTTTGTTTTAAACCGAAAAAAAAAATTAAATTTTAAGATAACGAATAGCTTCATATTATAATTGAATAGTAGAAATTAACAATAATTGAAGATCACCGGTATTAGTGCTTGACCGAATTGTAAAGGAAATCCCGGGTGGACATATTTTTTGTTTTCCTCCTAATCTATTTACAGGAACCCAACTGCTCTCCAGGAGGCCTTCGTGGAGGAAGCGAACATTTTTGTTGTACCTTAAGGTAATTGTTGTGATCGATCTGGGATTTTTTCACATTTATATTGATTATCGAATTTTTATGTCAGTTGACGAACATTTGCCTGGATGTATTGATATATATAATCATGTATAGTTTTTTTTCTGATTAGTGCGATTTTTTTCTATTGTATTAGACATTTAAGCTTAAAATGCTACGGGGGTGATCTTAAGCAAAAGAATAACCAACAATTAAACTTTTTGTATTGCAAGCTGTAAAATAATAGAGCTAATATACCAGTTACGTTGTAGAGTAATGAGGCGGTGATTTGTTATTCTTCTTCTTCACCATCCTGGAGCCCTCCCACGTGAGGTAAAGGTCGTCTAGGTTCGCCTAGTCTCTCTTTCTCTTCCACAGGTCAGCAAGGGACTTAGAAATAGTGCCCCCCAAGTCAAAGGGAGGATGGGGCAAGGCAAAGGGAGGTATAACACCTACGCCTTCCACCAGTATATAGGTAAGTGACGTAAGGGTCCCTTCAGGACCGAGTGTGTGCCGGCTTTTTTTTGTATGAAGGCACGAAATTTTTTTTGTTTATGGGTGATGACTAGCGGCAGGTATTTCTTGGACCCCCCCCCCACACTCTCCGCCACCCTTAGCCGAGGTGCTAGCGTGCCGCCCTGTGCAATCGCTGTCATCGAGTGATCTGTCAGCTCATGCTGACAGTTTGGACTTCACGTCCTGACCATTCACTCTAACTATACTACCATAACACAAAATGTAAAAATATCCATATTTAATTCCAATTTCATCCCAACAATAAACATTTCCGGTATTATATGGAATATGTCGTCCTGCCCAAGTGGATCGCATATAAAAATACATACTTTAAACATTACGAACAATATGGATCTAGATGAACTTTTAGAATCCACCCTTCTCCAAAAAGAAAAGGAACTAACTCCACTCAGCCCCATAAACAATCATTATATTCATCACTATACACATTCATATCTGACAATTACATTGGTCATCCTGATTCTTTGCGTATATATGTATATTAAATACGAACCAAAAGTGCGTGTACCGAAAGAAATACTTGCTGAACATAAACAGGAGAATGTGCCTACTCCGGCACCGAGAGAATCAAAATTCAAAATAACTCCTGCCCCACAAAGAAAACCATAGAAAACGTTTAACTTACAGACAATGACAAAAGGAAACGGTAACCTCCTGCTTCCCAATTGTTATCCTCCTATAGCCATCTCCATCCAAACAAAATACTTCTAAACAATTTAAGAGAAAAATAATATCTGACAATATATTGCTAAACATGTATGTAGTCATGTATATAAAAAGAAAAAAAAAACATCTAAAAATGATAAAAAGAAACATAAATAAAAATGTATATATAAATAAATAAATAATTAATGTAAATGCAGTAGTGAAAAAAAATTGTATATGAATATACATATATATATATCTATATAATTATTATTATTAGCTACTATCCATCTTATAAACCCGTTATTTAGGATCCTGGCTACTAAAACTATAGGTTTTTCTTTTGATTAACCATGTTATTAGTTATGTATATTCCTTACCATTATAACTATGCTTATAGAATAACAATACCTATTTTTTATTAAACCTTATAGAATAATTAATCTTATATATAGTATATACAATTTTGTATATGATATTCTCATTTTATTTTTGCATAAAGAAAGGTTATAAATATTGAAATAACTTCAGTAGATGAAAATGAATAAAAAAGAATTTATGTAACTTCTCCTCTTATAATAATATGTAAATAGGAAAACCTATCTAATTTGCCTATACAAATAAGAGCTTACAATTTTGTTTAAGAAACCCCGTCATCGGTGTGAAAGAAGGTTTTCTCCCTGAAAGAATAAAACTTTATTTTCCCCAGAGGGAGGGATGTTGTGACTCAGGTGCCCAATGACCCGAATCACAATCATAAAGTCAATACATCAATATATTGTCCTATACAATATATTGATGTACCTCATAACTGACCCTGACAATGAAAAATTACTTGCATTTAGAAATGCATTCCCATATAACAAAATTCAATTTAGCATAAATTGCATTTTGTTATCAGACACACATCCCACTCACACGGTATGCACACTTACCTACATACAGTGCCTTCTTACTTTTTTCCGCATGTACACTCTACATTACTTATTTTTCGCAAGCTAATTGTACGTACATACATACATTCAATTATCACAATTATTCGCGCCCTCTTAAAATTAATATTTCAAGACGGGCGCATAAGTGCATATCGGATTACAATTTCATTGATGCATATAGCTCGCATCAAAACTTTTGCACTTTCTCATGTACGTTTTTTCAACGTTGCGTCGTGAGAAAACAATAAAAAGAAATAAAGAGCTTTTGAAGCGATCGTGGGTACCTGGAGGCATCAAGTCCAAAGCTCGAGGAGTCTTTTAAAAACATCGATCGAAGAAAGTCAAGTGCCGATAAAAATATATGTGAGAAATCTAGAAGTTATAATTTACAAAAATCTGTGAGAATTGTGGAAAACTTAGGAATTTGAATTTATAAAAATTTGTGTGAAAAATTTAAAAGTTATAATTTACTAAAATCTGCGAGAATTGTGAAAAACCTAGGAATTGGAATTTAATAAAAATACTTGCGAAAAGTCCAGAAGTATTTTTTACAAAAAACCTGCGAGAATTGTGAAAAACCTAGAAATTGGAAATTATAAAGGTTTTTGTGTGTATTTCTAAGAACTGAAATATAAATATATATATATATATATATATAAAACATCAACAATCTGTAAGAATTGTGGAAATTCCATTTAAACACCTTCGATTGACCGCTTCTCCCCTTTAACTGGGAAGAACTAGCGGCCAAGCTACAACACAAGTTTTGTCTTATGTAGTTTTTGGTTTTTTGTAGAAATTATAGTAATTTTATTATTTTTCTTAACTCTATGTTTACTTAAACTAGGTGTAATTTTATTTCTCCTGCATTCTTTTCTAAATACGGGCTCCTTTTTTTAAATCTGTGGGATTTTTGTTTAGCTTTTCTATATTTTTAATTACAGGTGAATTATTTCTCGTATACAGCAGTCTGAAATTCATTGAGATTAATTTCAATGAATTTCTAAAATGCATTGAGAATGCAGAGAAATCGAACTTTTCGACCCAGTCATCAGAGAGGTCTCATCAGATGGTTATCTCTGATCGCCTACCATAGAAGTTCGATGCCACCTGCAGACAAGAATAGCAAACCCTTCCAATTTCCCATTATCTACATGACTTATTTCTCACAAGTAGAGAAATAAAACATGGCAAAGGCCGCATTAAACAAGTATAATACATACTAACATAATCAGCTTCCCCCACAGAGAAATAAGTCAACGACATCAGAGCCGATCACGTGGCCAGGGCATGACAGAGTATGATATACTCAATGCCACTGTGCCTGCGCACCACATAGATGCTGATCGAGGAAGCCAGTCGACCAGCAGTGGGAGAACAGAAGACACTACCGCCACTATTGTGCACTGCACCACTGCTGACCACGCTTATATAAAGGGTCCCGCCGCTGCCAGAAATTAGTCTCGATCAAGAGCTCGAGCAAGCCAGAGCTCGAGTATTAAAGTCAACAAGTGAAAAAGCTAGAATTGGTCTAAGACCAATTCTTATGATATCCTAGATGAATGCACGTATGAAATTTCGTATGGTCACCCATTTGAGCAATTTTGATTTTTTGCATTGGTTTCTCGCATATATTTCTAGAACGGCTCGTCGGACAGAAAAAGTTATTATAACCAATTTTATAGGATTTCTTATTCTGAAGAAGTTTTTGGTACAATAAAAATGTCTAGTTTTCAAAGTATATGTAAAAAAACAAAAAAATTATATGGCAACACCAAGAAGGGGTTGCCCGATATAGTTCATTTTTCAAAATTTTATTTGCTGTTACTATAAAAACACAATGTACCAAATTTCAGCTTTCTATGTCGACGTGTTCTCAGGTAGTGTCCAAATATATCGTGCGAAATTTTTGTATGGAAACCCCGCGAAGGAGTTGCTCGATTTGTCTCATTTTCGAACTTTATTTAACTTTTTTTTTTAAAGTCCGTGTACACAATTTCAGCTCTCTCAGTATACGTGCTCTCGAGCTATCGTGCGCACGGACGGACGGACATGCTAAAATCAAAATAACTTTTAATATTATGCGTGGGTGTGCAATCCATTTTGCTCTACCATCATTATTTCGAGGTGTTGTGCTGTTTCTACCTACGACGTGCGTGAGATTTTCGTATTGGTCTGGGTCAGCACATTCGCACTAAAGCTTACCGCCTATCCGTCCCCGTGCCGCTTCTGCCTAAGTCTTGCGTACGACTTTCGTATTGGTCTGGGCTAGAATATTCGCACACGATTACCACAAAGCTAATCCGTGCTGTTTCTGTTTGTGACATGCGTACGCTTTCGTACTGGTCTAAGCAAGAATATCCGCACTTATATTTTATAATAAGGCACCCGATTTCGTTATATACTCACCAGGATATACCACTTGTTATTAAAGTATTGATGTGCAGTATTAAATAGTCTGCCAAGAGCTTATTAGATTAATTATATGAATTATGTTAGTGAATTAGTTTCAGTAATAATAAAAGTGAATTATATTAGTGAATAACAAACTAGATCTAATAAAGAAACGATAATGAAATCCAATATGAAATATACAGATTTAATAAAATAGGACTTAGTGCTAAAAACTAGAATTGTTGGAAATAGGAGACCGTGAATAAAAGAAATATAAAATACCCGAACTTTGTTGTTAATAGAATAAACGTCGAGCAACCTAACCCTGGACTACTCCCGAGATATCCGCACAAAACCACACCCGACGTTACATAGGGTCACCCAAATTTTATCAAAAGCAAGTATGAATTATATGGTAGCAACAATATAGTTCTTTTTGAAATTTATTAACTTTCTGAAGATATTCGTGTTCTGCATTAAAGTTAATGTTTTCGTTAAATTTATAGGTTCTACCATAGAATATTTCATAGGGTGTGTACTTCGTTGCTGAATGGATATCTGTGTTATAAGTAATAAGGGTTTCTGAGAGGATTTCATTTGGGTCTAACTCATAATTATTTTCTCTGTTTTTTTGGAAGTCTGGTAAAGCAGAATATTGTATTGATTCCAGAAATCCTTAAAAATGTTGGCAGTGAATTCTGATCTCTGATCTGATACTATTTTTGATTGCAGGCCGTGTAGGCTTATGACGTGTTTTATAGCTTTTACAACGTTTAGGCTAGTTCGGGCAGTTAATTTATAGGCGTAAGCGAATTTTGAAAATTTATCTGAAAGTGTTTAAATTAGGTTAATATTAATCGTATATATATCGATATGAGCGATGTCTAAAGGTTTCACAGGATATCCTGGTTTTTCGAATTTTAATTTTAAGGGTTGCCAATCGTATTTTAGTTTTCGCAGTTGTTAATAGATTGAGCTATTTTATTTTTCATAAATAAAATAATAATATAATTGTCTTTTTAGATGCCTAAATGTTCATTCCTCGTTGGATATTTTTTAAGTGATAGTCTTGTATGAGTTTGTGCTGTTCGTAATTTTCAGTAATGTCAATCATTAATTCGTTACATCTAACCATTTTGAAAACTTTGCTATTGGAGAAATATTTTCAGTATACACTTTAAACTATTTTAAATATGTCAACGTCTGTGTAGATTGCTGACAGTTTATTGGGGATAAATATTCTTTGAACAATACTCTGATACTATCTTCCGTGAACTTTGGTAAACGAAATGTTCGTCTGCGTTTGTTACGAAATATTACTTCTACGGAAGTTGGGGGCGTTTTGTCAGTTTTATTGAAAATAATTTGAAGGTTAAATTCATTTAATGGTCATTCCGAAATGGATATGCCATCATCATTAAAGTCTTCGGTGGTGGAATGAATAGTGGAAGTAGAATAAGTTGCGCTTGTTTCTGGGGGTAAATTTTCTTATCCGACATTGATCTCAGTCACTCTATTTCCATTAACTGGTTTGTTATCCTCTGGGATAATGACTCGGCCAAGGCATCAGCATTGGAATTCATACTTCCTTTTTATATAATATTTTATAGTCGAAGTTTTCAAGTTTTTACCTCCACCTGACTAGATTCAATACCAATGGTTTATGGTCGGTGACAATTGTGAAGCTGTTACCATACTGGTATGGTCTAAAATAGTTTGCGGCCCAAACGATGGCCAAGTGTTTCTTCTCGATTGTTGAATAATTTATTTCTGAAGTAGTCAAAGTCCTGCTCGTGTAACAAACTGGTTTATCTCTCCAAATTGGGCCTTGTGAGAGGACAGCGTAGTTGCTAGCATTAGTGGTAAGGATGACATATTTTTAGTAAAATCCGGGTATTCAAGAATCAGGTCATCGAGAAGTAGGTCTTTACAATTCTCGAAGTTTAGAATGTACCTTTGGCTTAGCTCAATAGTTTTTCCATTTTTGAGACATTCCGTAAGTGGTTTGGTAAGTTTTGCAAAATCCTTTATGAAGTTCAGGTAATGTCCAAGAAGTCCTAAAAAGATTTTTTTTTCCTTCTGTGTTCGAGAGATTGGAAATTCTTTTATAGCTATTACTTTATCTGGGTTCGGTTAGACCTTCAGTGGTTATAAAGGTGTCCCGGAAGGAAATTTCTTTATGCATGAACTTTAAAGTTTTATTCTTCTCTTAGCGTCTGAAATACTTTTCTTACGGACTTGACATGGTCTGGCAGTGACGTCGAGAAAATGATAATGTCGTCTAGGTACACAAGGTATATCTTTCCTTGTAGATCATTCAGAATATTATCCATCACGCGTTGTAACGTGGAAGGCGCATTTTTGAGTCCAAAAGGCATTAGGATGTATTTGTAATGCCCGCCTTCGACCGTGAGTTCCATTTTGCAATTTTTTTAGGGTCCATTTCAAATTTGGTGCAACCCACTGGCTCGATTTAATGTGGTGAAATACATAGATCTGCCTAATTTATCGAATATCTCCATGATAATCGGTAATTGATATCTATCACTGATAGTTTTTTCGTTCAGCTTTCGATAGTCGATTACTAGGCGCTATTTTTGTTTACCATATTACTAGTCCTTCGATTGGTAAATTCCATCAGAAATATAAACTCCTGGCTTGATGGCAGTATTTTTAATATAGTAGTGGTAATATAGTAGTGGTAACGAGACATTTTTTGTTTTTCAGAATTTTATTTCCAAGGTTGTGGCTCCCAAGGCTGTAAGGGTGTCGAGCCTTTGCAGACCGTCAAAATATCAATGAAATTTGAAAATCAGAAAAGTACTTACAACCGGTTGATCGAATTCCAGAAAATGTTGTATGTCAATTTGATTATTTAATTTATGATGGTTGAGAATAGTAGTGATAGCTATTGGCTCTATTTCGACAAGATCTTTAGGGTGTACGTATTCGGGATTTATGAATGAAACTGATGCTCCTGTGTCAATTAGGAACTTAAGTGGGCGGCCAAATGGGGAAGAAATTTTGACGTAAGGGAAAACAGATCCGTGCTTATTAACATCTACGTATCGAACTGGTTCTTCGTGGCTGTTTGACAAAAAATTGACGATCATAATATTGATCTATTTCTTGATAATGCAGATTTTCGCTCTGATCACGTTCTGTTGCAGAAGAGACATTGAATGCTTCAGTACTTGTAAATCTAGGAACTGCAGGTCTGAATGGAATGTTTTGAGTGGGTCTATTTTGATGTAGGGTTGGGTAGCGATGTTGTGGAGTATTTGTGGAACTAGTATCCATGTGCTCTGATTGTGCCAGATTTTTAATACTTACTGCGCTGCCAAATGAGTTGTTTCTTTGTTGAACTGATTGTCTGAAAGAATTATTTTGGAATTGTTGTTGAGTAAATCTATATTGAGTTGATCTAGGAGCTGGAGCGGAATTATTGAAGTTCGAGAAAGCAGGTCTATTTTGATATTGAGGAGAATAGAAATAGTTTGGTGTTCTATTATACACTGCAGGTACAAGCCGTGTTTGTGGTGCTTAACGGTACCATGTATTTGAGGATGCCGTTTTCGCCATAGAAGTATTTTGATGCGGTGCTCTTGTAAATGATTTAAGTGAGTTATTAGCTCTTGAATTTTGGGTAAATTTAGAGACAGAGCTTTAATATCTGGAATACGATATATTTTGTTCTTTCATGCAATATGCAAATGCATTGGCCAGAGTATCCGGCTTCATTGCTCTTACAGTTGAACCCAAGTGTTCTCTCCGACCTGACAAAACACATTTAGGCACATTTCTGTGTATAAATCACATTTTGCTTGAATAACACTTTTGTCACTTTCATGTATTTGTATATTATTCGTTATGGTGGCTAGTATCTCGATTATCAAACTACAGAAACGCTCAACCGGTTTATTGGACTGTTTAATTGCATGAAGATATCTGATAAACGAGGTTTCGTTCCGCGTATCTGAATAATGAAGGATCAAGTTATGTTTTATTTCGGTCCAATCTAATGGAGTTCCGTACAAGTTCAATACTTCACTTGCAGGTATATCGATTTTATTTCGAAATGCCCTAAGCAACAGTGGACCCTAAGGCGTACCTTGCGTGCAGAAAATTAATGATTTCTTCCATATTATTCAAGAATTCAAATAGTAACCGCGGATTACCGTTAAATTTGGGGAGGTCTTTGATCGCGTTGGGTACACGTAGTGAATTAAGTAAGTGGGTTGGTGTTATTACAGGATTAGGAGCACTTACGTTCGCACTTGTATTGTTAGCAGGCATTTTAGAACAATTAGGATGATTAAAGCGATTCGAGTTATATTCTGTATCTGATATACTTGCTTCAATTTCGTAGTTAATTTCGAATATTGAGCACTCACTTTCTTCTTCACTTTCAATTTCTGAAATTTCAGAAAGTGTTTTGAGAGAATAGAATCTATTTTATCTAATATAACGGTCTCGTTTAATTGATTTATTTTTTGATTTAGTGTATTTAAACGACATTAACGAACACTCACTTCCTTAATGTAATATCTTTAAATTAAATTCGTGTTTCACTTTTGATGATAAATAGAAAATAGAAATAATTTTATCACTTTATTTATATATGTATTTAGAAAGAAAAGAAAATATATTTTATTTGTAAATGGCATCAACAATATAAATGAACTTATCTATTGAAATTTATAGGAAATTAAATAGGAAAATGTATTGAAGGGAAGTATTCAAAATTACTTACAATACCACAAGAATCAAGATCATCATCATTTTACTTGATTTGCAGCACACACCTCAGACAATATTCTTTCGTTTATTGGATGATCACGTGATCTTTAAGTATTGCAGTGCCGATATTTCTTCGTCTAGTCGAGATTTTATGCGTAGGATTCTTGATAAATATGGTGCAGCGGCGTTATTCCTTCGTAGGTTAACGCAACACTTAATTATTCATTTTTTTTAAAAGAAATTCTACCGATTGCGCCAGTTAAAGTTTCTACTTGTAACTTTTTTAAAAAAATAAAAAAATTTACTTCCAATGATAATTTTTATTTTACATCTATTCACAACTTGAGTACAAAACTTAATGCGGTTACTCTACATACTCTAGATATTCTATCCTAGCCTGCCTTTTACAATTTATTATGTTAATACTAGAAAAAAATTGTGACTGGAAGTAATTCTTAATAATTGTGTGGCTAACTGTTGACATGAAATTTAAATGAATTTAATGAACTTTATGCAATGCTGAGTATACGATTTATTATTTTGTTGGGTATGTATAGTTTTTTTGTAGTTATGTAGGTATGTAACTCGCGCGTATGTGTGCGTGCGTACTATTGTGATTCCTATGCTCCTTTATATCTATATATACGTTATTTTACAGACCATCATAACAGACAAAACTTCACTTTGGCTTGGCAAATGGCACCTTTTAATGCTTACCTGATACCTCATTCATCATAACACTCTGTAGAACAATCGAGGGGAACGCCACTACGTTATTGCCATGATTTGCTAAATTGCAGATATTCCAGAAAATTAATAAATAGCTGAGCATCACCCTTCGTAAAGGAATTAATGTTGCAATTAAATTTAAATTTTATATTGAAGTTGTCAGGTGACATTTCTTCTGATCCGTCACTTGTCCTTGTTAAAATGATTAAATAGTAGTGATAGAATGCGACAGTGATTTCAGAATGCAATAATTTCCTAGTTTTAGAAATAAATTATTGGCGCGTGTTTTTCTTTGTTTATATAAATCTGTACCTAAGCCATTATCTTGAGGATTTTATATTGACTAAGTTCAGGCTAATTTCTAATTGCTATTCGCTGGTGTAATTATCAACTTAGTTCGATGAAGTCAACTGGTGCAATGCTTTCAATTTCAATATTTAGACTTTTTAGTATCATGGCTATGATTCTGAATGCAACACTACTGTAACCACATTCTGTTATTTCTTAAGCTGGGATGAAAGAATAAGAATTTCTTCGAACAAAACTTTGTGACAGTTATAATAGATAGCAATCGTTATTAATGGAGCTCGTGAACTGTTAATTACATTTTGCTGAAAGCCTGGATCCGATGACCAAATAGATAGTTGTGGCGACGAAATTCGATTAGACAAAGAATTTTTCGATAATTTAACACTACAGAATTTCACAATTGACCATAAGATGGTTTAACAAGTAGAGGCTCCCTACTCGTCATCACCGATTTCATCCAAATTCACAGTATATGTTGGGCTTGACTAGAAATGAAAGTGACGCCAGTGGAACTTCAGATGGCCAAGCGAAACCGAAGTAATGCATTATGTAGGTGAACCCGGGATTAAATTAGTACTATTCGGAAAATTTTGATAACTACCAGCTTGCGTGTACATTCGCAACATACATATAATCTGTTATCTTTCATATATGATAAACCAGGAGTAATTATCCTCATTATTTAGTTTAGGAGCATTTTGCAAAATAAGATTGCGATAAACTTATATTAATTAGCTGCATGTACTGTAAAGTTACCACACTTATCTCTCGGTCAAATTCGTACCGATTTTCAAAATTCGTTTTGCTTAATTCATTGTGAGCTTTTTATGATTTTTTGAAACTAATACGAGATTTGTACGGCAGCGGGTAACAGAGTAGTAACCCACCAATTATTCTAAAAAAGAAAAAGATGTTTTTCCAGGGGTGCGGATATTTCCTTTTAAATTCTACCATCTGTGGAGAGTATTCGTACAAAATCTATCTCATCAAAAATCGGATGATAAATTCAATATCAAGGGATGGGGTACATATTATCCAATTTGTAAAATTTCTCTTGCTAGATTTTTTCTGATTTTTTCTGATTTTTTGAGCATATTTTCCCTTCCCTTCTGATCAAGTAGCGAAATTTTTTCGACGGCCAAAATTCTGTCTGAAAAATTCATTCCGAAATGTTTTTCTACAACTTATCGATTAAGCTAATTTTAGGAAGATCGGATGTCATTTACTTATTTAAAACAAATTAAATCTAAAAAATTTTGCATACCCCCTATTCGCCATCTACCTACAATCTTTGCAAACGCACAGAAATGCCACTTACAGAATCCGCAATCTACATACCTTCCCTGTGGTTGGTATTCTACAAGAAAGAATTTGCCGCTTTCGTTCAAATTCTGTTGAAGTTTAACCGCGGGAACTCCTGCGAAAGTTTGCAAATTTCAGCATTTTCCAATGATAGAGCCTACAAACGCCGTACTCCCTAAATTCTGCCATATTTCAGTTTCGCTTGGTCATCTGTAGCTCCACTTGCGCAGCTTCCATTTCTAGTCAAGCCCTACTTATACTGTGAGTTTGGATGAAAACAGTGACGACGAGTAGGAACCCTATCCATGTAAATGTGGCTGATCGTACAGACAGAGAAAAATTTAATAAAATTAAAGAAAAACTGCGTTAAAATCAATGAGAAATAGCATTGAATACGAGCCTATGAAAATCTTCATTGATACGAAGAAATAATTTTCGTTAAAACAATGCAGACAGATTTTATTAAAATAAATATACTTTCGATTAAACTACATTGCTGTTAAGACAATATTTTATGGAAGTGATTAACCTTCTTTTTAAAATCAACAAGAAATTTGCAAGACTTTCATTGCAATGAAGATATTTTTAATAAAAGTAATACAATGTTTCATTGTTTTTATATATTTGTTCTTAAAAATAAAAAGAAATTTCAAGAAATGTTGTAAAATCAATGAAATTGTCGTTGTAAGGAATAGTAAAGATTAATTTTATTAAAAGACACGAATTTTTATTTGAAACAGTGCTATTTATATAACAAAATGTTATAGATATCTATATGTACTGTACATACCCATGTATGTATTTAGTATATTTTTATAGTAATCTTCAAATATTTTAACGTATCATTGTTATATACCTATTCAAGTTTATCAATACATTAATTAGGAATGTACTTGAGGTCTCAACAATTTTTTCCTTATTGATGAAATGTAAATATTAGTGGGTGGATTTTAAAATTTTTTAATATTTTATATTACATAAAGTGTCTATTGGGTTTCCGAATTCGTAACTTGAAAAATGATTATAATGCGAAATTACATCAAGTTGTTGGCAAAAAATAAACACATCTTCTTGAAAGGATGATCTTGAAAGAAAACATTTCTTCTTCTTTAAAGTAAATTATAAATTTCTTTGCCCAAAGTTATGTTTTTCGAGATTTTTCTTGGTCAGTTCTAACGGCATAAATGAGATCTTCAGTAAAAGATTTAACTTTTCGAAATATTTCTGGACTTTTCCTACGTCTACGAGTTACGCCACCTCACAGTGTTATCAAAAAATCCTGCAACTTTTCTGGAATTGTGCATTCACCATTGACTAAATCAAAAAATCCTGCAACTTTTCTGGAATTGTGCATTCACCATTGACTAAATTTTGTGTTGTTATATTATCTGGCAATGTATTTTTTCTATGTTGAAAACTTTTTCTCTCAGAATAAGCATACAGCGCTTGAGTGTGATTTGCTTCTTTTAAAGATGAATAAATTGAATTATCTACAATGACGTCTGCCCGTGTAACTTTGCTGTGATTATAAAAAATAATAATTGTAATCTGGTTATCAAATGTCTTCGCAATTTTATCCCTCAAGTGCTGTGCAGGACATAAGCTTTCTTCAGATTTAGAGTCTGTTTCTAATATTCGACGCAAAAAAATCCAAAAAGTAGAATTTTCCGGTTTGTATTATGTTGTCTTCGATAAAAGTACATACCTCGTGATACGCTATGTTATGACAATTTCGTGTTTTGTGCCATTGAGTTCCTTCTTGTTTTGAGTTCATGGCTGTTTAAAATTTATTTTTATAAGATAATCTGTGGCGGCGTTAACGACCTTGGACACCCACACCCAATAAGCTCATCGAAACTAATAAAGGTGTGTGTAAGTAGGCCGCGATTAAAATGACTGAACAAAAATACGAAAATTTATTAGTTTTTCTTGTCATCCGTTGTTAGCATCAATTCGCGATTAGTTGAGAGAAAGGTTTTTGATTTTCACGTTATTAATTTTCCAGACTTATTAATATTATTGTAAAGTTTTCAAAATATATAAGGAGAATCATCTAACGACATACCGAAGAGTTTGAATATAAAAAAAGGACAATTCATCCGGTCATGCAGCCTTTTATTGATGCGGTTATTCATGACAAAGATTTAATTTACTTTTTCAGAGTCTCCATATTTAAGTTGTCCAGCGTGATCCAGTCAGTATATCATGGTAGCCAGGTGGACTTTTTTGGATGGAAGAGATTATTCATTCTGATTCCACTTCTTTGGATTATTTTACGATCCACGTTTACGCTGTGTCAACAAAGGGTCTGCTCTGCATGCTAATTCCACTGAGGTTAAAATTTAATCCTGGAACCTTAATTTGCTATACTCCGCCCTCAGGATAGTTGCTGCTGAATTCTTAGATCATATAACGAACAGGATAGGCTATGAGGAAGAAAAACTTAAGCATTTTTCTTCAAGTAGTAGAATCGCATCGATGTGTTTGTTTAGTCATGGAAGTCGTAAACTACGATATTTTCTGAGCGGGCACATAATTTAGTGGTTGAAAGTTAATCAAATATTGAACAAGTTTTATAATTTCCTGTCACCGCGATTCGTATCATTTTTTAAAGTTCATAATTTTATAATTCTTTTATAACCTATTACATTTTTAAGAGTTTTCTTAGAGCCCCATTTATTTGCTTATAATATTTCTTGTCGTTGCCTTTGCTTGACTGACATCAAACAAGACCCCCGATGACAATTCAATTGTAAGATCTAAGAAATGACAAATGAGAAATGCCTGAAATATCGAACTGACAAAAACTAAAAGCCCAGCCCTCTTGTCATTTCCCTCCCGTGTCCACAAAAAAATTGCTTATCACACGTACACGAATTTTATACAAGGTAGCCTATCCTTTCGTTTTATGATCTAAGTGCTGAATTATCTCCAAGTCAACTCCGACTGTCATATGGCCCGTTCGAAGTTGAGTCACAGACATTATTGATTCTCCATCAAAAGACCACGTCTACCTCTGTGAGGTGCAGCATCTTTATATTTTTACATGTGTATCTTGTGTCTCATGATCCGCCTCTAGTTCCTGTCGGCAGCGCCACAGCTGACTCACATATCCTGGCTCCATGAACGACGACAAGGAATACAGACGCAGCAGAGCTGCAATACACTCAAGACCACACATCTGTTGGACGGACGAGCTACACAGTTGTTCCTCTTAAGCAGCTTGTGGATATCCTCCTCCTGCAGTGGGTCAGATGTCTACTTACCCTAGAGTGATTTGTTTATTTGTTTCGTCATTTAAAACACTCACTGGACCTCAAGAGCCAGTCTAACAAATAATTGGTGCAAGCCATTAGAACTCTACAGTGTGCGATGTGCTGATTTTATCTAACAATTCAAAATCATTTAATTTTTTTTATATTATCTTCAAAAGAAAACTTTTCTGGGGTATGTAACGGATGTTCCTTACTCTTTATTTTAAGTCGCACTTTGCCAAAAAACATGTATATCTTTATAACCGATTCAGTACTGCTTGTAGCAGTATCCTACGATAACTGTTGTTCTGTATGTATTTCGATATATTCTATCCCTGCAAACATTGGGGTCCAAAATCAAATCGAAAAGCATGATCAACAGACCATGAATACTCCCAGTTCCAATCTTTCAAGCTAGATATCTTTTTTAAACTGTACTGGTAACTCCGTTCGGGCCTAGATCTTATTAGCAGTGTCTAAAAGAATTGTACTTGGCCTATACAGGTAATACAATCTTTTGGACGCTGGCAGAGGGGACCACGTGAAGGTTAAGATATGCCCAATTCAGTCTGGATAGGCTTGGAGATTCACCATTTGGATCTTATAGCTGACCATGCATACTAATCATATAAGCACTACTAACATACATACCTGATTTCCGTTATTTATCAACTTATTCATCATCTAAGACATCCTTTCGCCCCCAGCCCAACTGTCTATGTCTGTCTTTCTCTTCGCACCAATATGTCTGAGATTTTATTATTCTGACTTACATGAACACATAAATTCGTTGCATCGTGGGCCATCTGCCTAGCACTTACTACAGTACCCACACAGTCAAAAATCTCAATTTCAATTTCACTAAGGTAACTTTACCTCGCCTTGAGAAGTACCAATTCGCGCCCCCCCGCTAACTATACCACACTACTGTACGCACTCTCGTGGGAGATGCCAAAGCGATCTACAAAAAACATCAAAACGCTCATACCACCATAAACACCAAATTAACAAACCAACAAATGCCATCTATCAAGAATGCGTGCCTTCCTCTTATACAGCTTTCACCTTGTTCAACATTGCGCTTCACAGACTACCTTCCCCCCCATATATGATGCCTACAATCAGGCATAGACATATATTACTGGTGATCAGCCGCTCACCGAGTGGTAGCTGGCGTAAATCAGTCAGCTACACTGATAGCCGTCGCCGGTGGCAATGAGTACTGGTTGTTCGCCTGCCGGCGGCAACCAGTGCTATAAAAAGCGAGCCTCCAGGCCATTACGGCTGTTGATTTTAGCCAGTCCACCAGACCACCTCTCGCAGTGCTACTGCTAAGCCAGATCAAAGCTTGTTAGGTGTGAACATCCTCCCAACCATTCGCCAGTCTAGTTAGGTGAGATCATCCATCTAGCTCGATTGATTATATTAAACACGTGTTCGATATATTGAGATGTGTCGACATCCACACATCCGCCAGGGAATAAGAAGCCATACGTATTCTAACCGCCGAGGCTTGTGAACATCAACGTCTATTTGAAGAAAACACGAGGCCGTGCGTGTTCTGTATTTTGAGATGTGTGTACATCCACATCTCCTCTTAGTCTAACCGTAGAGGCGCACACGTCTATTTGGAGAAAACACGAGATTATCCGTGTTCTGTAGTTTTAGATGTGTGTACATCCACATCTTCGCTAGCGTATAAGAGGCCATCCGTATTATAATCACCGAGACGTGTGTATATCCACATCTATTTCCAGGGAATACGAGATGGCGTATTCTATTTACCAAAATATATGTATATCCACGTCTAGCTGTGTGAATATGAGACCAGCTGCATTTTATTCACCGAAGTATATACATATTTCAGTGGATGCAAGAACACCCGTGTACAG
The DNA here is from genome assembly GCA_963930735.1 of Dioctria linearis. Classification (NCBI taxonomy): domain Eukaryota; kingdom Metazoa; phylum Arthropoda; class Insecta; order Diptera; family Asilidae; genus Dioctria; species Dioctria linearis. Next base: position 121,946,546 of record OZ005744.1, on the reverse strand, counting down.
GCTCTTGAGACAGATAACTCCGCCCGAGATAATAAAACTGCGCACACCCGCCATATGATCAACAACCAGCCAACAGAATCAGTAAACCAGTGTTCTATTTAAAGTTGACATTTAAGCCTAGATATAAAAGTGAATCAGTCATTTATTTGAACTTGACAATTAGTCGTAGAATAAGTAATGAACTAAAGAACTAACCCATAGATTAGACATCAAGTGAATTCTGTTTATTTAAATATTAATTTATCAAGTAAAGTTAGCTCAACTGTATTAGGTCTTTAATGAAACCAATAAACAACCATTGGGGTTAACATAAAAATACGTCTTATCATTCATATAAGACCATTCATTCTCCCTGACAATACATTTTGGTGCCCTAGTAGTTATGTATGATGTTAAGAGATTATGATAATATTGAAAACTTTGTTTATGAAATGACGTTAGTATTTTGGTAGCCAGCTCTTAGTCTAGTAGTTTCGCCTTATTTCACTAAAATTAACCCTTAATAAGGATTTTACACCGTAAGCAATTATTATTATAATTTTTTTTTTAAAGTTGTAGCCTAGCTAAATTGCTTTCTCATACTTGAAAATTGTAGATTGACCTCGTTTCATTAAAGTTCGGTATTACCCCCCAATTACTGCCAAAATAACCAATAAATTCATTTGCCTATTACCTACTAAAAGAGGTGCAAGTTTATGAAAAGGATCCAATTAACAAATTAATGGAACTAAAGTTATGGGGTGAATATTGGTGGTATGTCACTTTTTTGCCCTGTAACAACAACAACTCTTACCAAATGAAAAATATAACGAGATATGACCAAAGATCTGTAAGGTCATCCAAGGTCTTCAAATGATAGCTCTCTCTGAGACCAAAAATTTCAAAGCTTTTACGTACACATAATCATTTTACAGCCTAATCTGAATAAGTTAAACCTTTTAGGCAAAGAAACAAGCTCCTGGTTATATAACTTATAGGCAACTCTGGTAATTAAAAAAAAAAAAAATATTCCCAGTATCTTTCTACTTTCGATTCTTTTTCACACAAAAGAAAGTTTCTATGGCAAGAAGGTGATAAGAACACTCGTTACAAGAGTGGAAGATGAGGAAGAGGAGGACAAAGAAGTGTATTCACGTTATGCGTTACATATCTATAAATCAAAGCAAAAGTAGGAACATTATCAAATATTAATGTCATGTGCAATGGTAGCAAGTTAAGTCAATTAAGCGAACAAAAAAACTTTAAATTTGTTGCTAGGTAGAATTTCCATCCTACATACTTCCATACCAATACATACACTGGCTTTGTTCGCCGCCTCAAAATGCGAACCTACATATGTAGCCTCTGGGAAATTTATTTGTACCTACCTAACCGACCTACAACCCCCCCCCCCCCCCACCCAGAAGAACGATAATAGATTTAAAGTCAATATGGAACAGGACAACAATAAATTATCTATATACGAACCCGGCCATATCCTTTTGCACAGGGGACAATAAGTATTTACCGATTTCACCCGGTTATTCACAGAGAACACACATAAATCGATATTTTGCCTAACTTCTTTTCTCAGGGGGGTTATACAAAAACTCTCGAGAAAAGTTCCCAACTACCCATGAGAGCCACAACAGAGTCCTGACATTTTAAAATATATGCAGTGTTCTTATGTAAAACTGACAAAGTTTGATTTGAATAGCTCCTCCACCCTAAATTACTAATCATACAGGAAAATGGTGTTCTGATAATCTTAGCTTGCTTTCTTATCTTCCGAACCATACATTTTTTTTATATTTTCCTAACAAAATTATTTAAAAATTTAAACAAAAACTCTCAGCAGACTAATAATTGCAGATGTGAATGTCCCGTGGTCTGATGAGATCGAATCAATCTGCCTACATTCGGAGTCCGGCTGCACATAGGCATATGCACTTATTCCTCACCTACGAATTAGCAAGCGTAAAATGATAAGACTACTTTTAAATCAAAACCTTTTAATTATTTTGTTAAGTAAGGTATATACATAGTTTATGTAGCCTTTGGGAAGGTAAGAAGAAAGCATGAAATTACTAGAAGCCTATTTTCCTGTATGCATATTAGTTTAGGTTCTGTCTATACCTCATATCATATTTTCATAAGTAACAATATAAAACATTTTATAGGTCAGGCTCGCACAAACACATATATGTAGATTTCTGTTTCATGGCTTGGGTTTTGGTTATATGCGTTCCTTTAAAATGCCATATTACTGCAGCGGAGCTTATGTAAGAGAAATAGGATGATGTAGCAGGCGTTTTATCCCCAATAGAAGCCGTAGCAAGTTAAATGTACTTGCTCCCATTTGAGGTTGTTTATTGCGTGGGATGGCTCAATGTACTGTATGAGACGAAATATATTCAGAATAGAGCCGACCAGACACAAATAGGTATGCGCCTGTGATTGTTTTATCGTCCTGGTGCCGTATCAAGAAGTCTTCCTATTTGACGTACATCAAATCGCACATCTATTATTTAAAACGGGAGACTTCAGTGCCTTTGAGCCATCCATTGAGAAGGATGAGGACTTAGTAAAGGGACACAGGTATTGGGAGAGAGGTGAAAAGAAGAAGTAAAAGAATTTTCCTCAGGCATTACGGGGTGCTCCGGTGTACAAATGTTTCTCTTGTCAGTTACACTCTCGTGGATTTCAGAATAAATTTCCACAAAAATAAAAACAAACGTTATTCACCGATGACATCAGTGAAAGTAAATCTGTCTTAAAAAATATCTTTATCACCCTCTCACTCACTCTGCTTTTAAGGACATTTATAGACCGTCTACCGATTTTGTTATGGCTTTAAAACTTTGCTATTGCTTATGGTGAAGGATACGGTTTTTTTTTCTTGTTTTTATTGCTGTCAGTGTTAAGAATTTATGAGATAATGACAGCAGTTCTCAGAAGTTTTGATTTTCGCGAAAATTTATTTTCACTTTCAGAAGAGAATTAAATTAATTTCGAGTTCGTGTTATTATTCTGAAAATGAACTATATAATTCGGGAAAGCTAGTTACAGTTTTGCAATGATCAAACAGCTTTCTAGCAGTGTAAATATATGCTATATTATTTTTATGCACCTACATTGGATATTATCACAATCGGATCTATTTCCCAATCTCCCCTATAAACGAGGTGTATTCAAAAAGTCCGTCAACTGATTTTTTTTGCCGCGTTGACAACACTACTAAGGAAATATGAAATTGGAGAACGTGCAGCAGAGGCCATTGCAAATCTTCAGTAAAAGTTTTATTACGCATAAGCGGAGATTCCATTTATTGTGTTCATTTTAGTGTTCCTAGTATTTACGCGTGACGTTGTCGGTAGAAAGAGCGCTCCAGAAATTTATGAAATGTTGTGTGCCGTTTATCAGATACTTGTAATAAAGGAATGATCCATATTTAACAGGGTGAAATAATTTACTGAGGAGTGTGTAAAGCCAAATCCTCCAAAGTCAAGGCAAGGGTCATTGATTTTTTCGATATTCGTGGAGTGGTGCATTATGACCTTGCTTCAGCAGGTCGCACTTTTCAGCTTTACGTGATCCTGTACGCCGTGTACGGCCATAGTTGTGGACGAGAAATCGTTGGAAGCCACACCAAAATAATGTGTATTAAACGGAGAACTCCAGCACAGCTTCAAGGAGTCCAACAGAGGGGGCAATATTTTTTTACCATAATAATGGATTCTTGGGTCTATGAATTTCGCATACTCTTATTAATTTTAAGGAGGACCTGGACGACAGTATACATATAACACGAAAAAAGTCGATTTTTTAATTGGTTAAAAATTCTAAGGTTCATCCCCTTTCAATTCCGATATCTTCGAGCTCTTAATTCGATTAAGAGCGATTTTGGCTCGACCCGTTAGGGCTAAGATACAACAATTAATCGACGGAATTTATATTTAAATGTAAATAGATGGTGCAATGAGAGCAATTTTATAAGAGTTCTCTTCTAAGTTGATATAAAAACCATTTTTACCAGCAACTAGTTTCCTTGTTATCTATGAATCAATGCTACTCTTCCTGTTTTAGCATTACAAACTTGAGGAATTGAGAGGGAGCAAGGTGGGCGGTATGTTTTCACATATTTTTGAGTATATATTTATAACAAATTTACCAAAGATTTTGATTTTTTTTTGTGTTGATTCCTTCAAAGTAGCTCTTTTAAACGATACCCCATATAACACAAAAAAATATATTCTAATGATAGCCTAGATGAATGCCCGTATATAATTTTTTTATTGTCACCTCTCTGTGCAAGCTTGAGTTTTGAAGTGACTTCGCATATATTTCTAAAGCAGTTAGTCGGATAGTAAAATATTTGTAATTAATTGCATAGGATTTTACATTCTGAAGAACTTTTCAGTACACTAAAACCATCTTGAACTGAGCGTTAACACAGTATACGTCAAAATCGTAAATTTTTATATGGCCATACCAGAAGGGCTTGCCCGATTTAGTCCATTTTCTATGTTTTATTTACTATTGCTATGAAAACACCATGTACCATTTCAGCTCTCTACGTCGACGCGTTCACATGCAGTTCCCAAAAACGAAATTTTTATATGGCAACTTAAATATATGTATATTTTTTTAAAAGGGGCCGTGTGGACAATTTCAGAAGACGTTCTCGAGTTATCGTGAAGATGGACGGACGGACGGGCGGACAGACGGACATGCAAAAATGAAAATAACTACTAATATTATGCGTGGGTGTCCAATCTATGTTGCTCTACCTATCATTAGTTCTAGGCGTTACAAACGGAATGGCAAACTTAGTATACCCTAGATTTTATCTAGGGTATAAAAACATGTTTTATAAACCTTGACTATCGTAATATGTACGTGTCATGAAAGCCTAACATTCTGCCAAGTTTCAAATAAATTCCTACTTCATTTTGTTTTCGATAATAACGTCTGTGGTGGCCGGACTCATCAGCGATTTTTTCCGTTTTAAGGGTTCCGTACCAAAAGGGTGCCAACGGGACCCTACTACTAAACCTCCGTTGTCCATACGTCCGTCTGTCTGTCAGAGGGCTCTAACTCATGGACCGAAGTTAGATAGTTGAAATGTTCACAGAATGTGTATATCAATTGCCGCTATAAAATCCAATAATAAAAATAATGCAAAATTTTAAATTAAAGGGGCCACCATAAACCCTGTTTTTCGACGGTTTTTGCTCGATCTTATCAATCGGTTGAACTGTAATAGGTAGACAAATGAAATTGTCAAATATTGAGTAATACTATAGCTGCTATAAAAACAAACTATGAAAATAAAATACAATTAAAATTTAAAGGGGACCTACAATAACTTCTGTTTTTGCCCGATCTAAAAAGTACACATACTGTTAAATATTGTACCATGGAACCCATCGTGTGCAATCCGACTCACACTTGGCTGGTTTTATAGCGTTTTGTTGTAGGGAACCTTAAAAAACTCACGTCCCTACAGGCATTTATCTGGTTGTACGCCTGCGAGTAACTTCGGTTTATTACGTATACTGTGAGAACAATCAGTCCTAGACGCTTTTGTTGTACTAAAAAGTGCTTCAGAATATGAAATTGGTTATAATCATGTTTACTGTCCGTCTTGTCATTCTGTAAATATATACGAAATCAACAATGAACTTGCACAAGGGGCGACCATGAACATATGAAATAACAGCCATGCTCGCATAAGCTTTCCTATGATGCTTATCACAGTAACGCAGGAAAGTATTAGTAGAAACTGGGAATGCTAGTTTCAGAATGTTCGAATGTGATCTCATCTGATCTGTTCTGCTTATGTAGAACAAAACAAAAAAAAATTAAATTTCTCACTTACAGATTTTCTGATGATTCCGAAACATGCAACTAATTTTAACTTCTCCATCGGATACAACACAAATATCATACAAACCATCAATTCACAAGCCTCACAAGCCATGGAAGGCAGCACATGAACCAGCAAAGACAAAACTCAATACTTTTATAACCTTTGATCGGCAATTCCTTGTAGACGTGCTTAACAGCAAAATCCAATAGAAATTCAATCCTTTTGAAAACATTCATTCACAGTTAAATAAAGAATCACCGTGCGATAAAATTTTTATTTGTTAAATCACTGACAGAGTTCAGTGAAGCTATTTCAGCTTGTACATGTACCCCTCCCGCCAACAAGGATTTGCATCGAGATTTATATGCAATTTTCCAATGTCATAAATTTTTGGGATTCTCTCCTTTTTTTTTGAAAACTATTTTTTATAGAACATTCTTTTCAGATTGTAGTCGTGTTGTGTACCTTTTATTTTCACTCCAATAGTAGGTAAAGCCTTTTCCCCATCCACCATCGTTTATTACAATTATTTCTGATTTGTATAGGAAATGTGGGAACATAAAATGATTTCACTCTGATTCTTGTACTCCAAAAATCTAACAATGGCGAGGATTTTATGAATAATTTTCTACCTGAGAATTTATTGAATCAATTTTTGATGGATAGGATCATAGCTTAGGAAGAAATTTAAATAAAATTCCCTGACATGCAATGGAAACTATGCAACTATTCGAAATTCTTTTGAAGGTATTGGTATGGATTTCAATTTGTGAAATTGGTTTATGTTTTCGTTTTGGTTCTTGTTTAGGTCAGAGATGGAAACTATTGGAGAGATTTAGTAGAGAACTTGTAAATTGGGTATCTAAAAAAAAATAAAAAACTCGATAAATGCAGTCAAGGTTTATGTAGATTAGATTTTAGTACAATCATGACAGAAAGCGGTTATAGCGCAAGCATTTTTACATTTATCATACTTTCCACACAAGGAATAGCATTTTGGATGGCACATTAAAAACACGCCACGATTTATGGTAGGATTTGTATGTATGATGTTATGCTGTTATGCTGATGTTTCCGGCGCCTTATCCAGTAAAAAGAATCCTAGAAGAAATAGAATGGTTTGACAATTCATGCTACGTTTATTGTAGTGAAAACTCACTAAAAAAAAAACATTGTCAATTACTGTGATATTAGTGGAATACTAGTATAACACTTTTGAAAAACAACTCAACTATTTGAAAAACTTCTTTAGATAAGGCTATTTGCCTCTTATGGGTTTTAAAAGGACTCTATTTGTTCCGAAATCGGGATATACTGATTACAATAACACAGCTGATCTTACGATCTGACAATCTCTGTCCTATACTCAAGGCGTTTTCTTTTAGAAGTGATGCGACGATGTGATGTTCCTTATTGCTTATTCGAAATTAAATTAATCAGACCTACATATCAGTACAGATCCAAGATGGACATCAGGTTTAAAGGACTCATAGTATGGATAGATAAGCAAGAAAATATATTGGGGTTATTGAGTTGAGTCCACATCTCACGGTACCTCTTACATTTATTCGATTTTTCTCAATTTATGCGAGGTTAATTAAAGTTAAATACATTGTTAAATATTCGAAAAATCTTCCAATAAATTTGGCTAAAAATTTATTTAAAATTTTATTATTGTTAATTTTAAGTGAGAATAATTTATGCTATACAAGAGTAGGTATATACTCGTTCGTATGTAGAAGCTCTTTCTATACTACGGTGCCCAAATTTTAATTTAGCAAATGCACTGCTCACTTACCCCATGCGTTTAGTGAAACTATGAGGCTACTGATGCTGGTAAATGCGAACGGCAGCAAAACCTAGATTTTGGTTTAATTTATTTTCATCCACAATCAATTTAAGTAAATTGCCCGTTGACTATAGAAAATGGAGCTATAGAATTTTGCTTCTAATGAATTCATTTCGTATATGGACTACATATGGACTACAACCTCTCTTCACACGGTCCTACAGCCGTATATACATACTATTTGTTTCAATGGAATTTGTTTGTAAGGTAATGCGTATACTCATATAACTGTAATACAGATATGTGTGCGTGCGTGCACAGAATATTTGCAGACCACACTTCCCCTATTGAAAAATTCCAAATGTTTCGTAATATAAAGGCGGCAGGTTTATACTTGAACGCTTTCCGGCATTTAATTGTAACCTGACGGGTTCAAAGCAATTCGACTTGGAGGCCAAATCGTATTTCAAATAATTCTGAGTTGTTTTCAAAATAATGAACATTTGGTAATAGATATGTATATATGTATGGATGGATGTGTGACTGTGATTGCTTTATATTATCTTTTCATTCGGAAATGTGAAACCTTACAAAGCAGATCCATGTGCCGATGCATGCAGTTAGGTAATTACACGAGTTCTAAAATTCTGAATTGAAAAACTAGATAAAAGGAGAATGTTGGAATAAGTATTGTGCAAACTTTATTTCTCGTATAGAATTCAAAAATGGAAAGAATTGAGGCATTGCGAAAGGTTTCCTAGAAACATTTGACAATAAAAGTTCGCTGAAGTTTGCGTGATTTTACTATTTCATGCAGCCGACAGGCAGAGCATGTTCATGATTACGGTTATTAAACATTTTTTCGCAATTTATTTACATTAATTTCAAATTAAAAATAAAGGAAGGAAAATGTAGATGGAAAATTAAAACCAAAAGCTATTAAAATGTGAGTGAAAAGTTAACAAGACCTGGGTACTTTTTAACAAGGACGCTATAGGACATTTTATGCAAATAGTAACACAGAAGAGTATTTTCTTGTTCAGCTTAGTGATAAATTTAGTAGTTGGTAAGCATGTGCTGTACTACTAAGAAGGTCATGGGTTCAAATCTTACTTCGATTCATCCCGCACCTAAGCTTTTCATCTACTTAGCTTCCTTTTTGACTGTTATAACTTGTTTTCTCCGATCTTACTACCACAGACAAGTAATAACAGATATTCAGCGCATATGGGGGACAGCGATGCTCTGCAGTATTCAAGAAAAAGATTTTAAAGAATGCTCTAGTCTCGTTTGTCCCTAAAAGTTTCTGTCGTTGCTACAAAAAGAAAAAAATATATTGTTCCAATATTAAGTCAGCAATTTAGGGAAAGCCTCAACTTTTTTTTTGAAATTCACTGGACATATTTCTTTAAAATGTGTATGTATTATTGGAGGCCGACAACGGCACAGGTCAAAGTATTGTATTTGATAATAACACCAGTGGACCGCCAAAGTGAACAAAAATTCTGGCGAAATATTTTCTGCAAATTTCAAACAAATTTCTACGGTCATAAAAATTGTTAACGGTCCAAGAAACCGTTGTCAGTCCCCAAAATTTTGAAGTAAACAATTTCCAGAAAAAGCCAAAGCTTCAGTACAGTCGAGGCACCATTGATTTTACTCTGGAGCGAGGCATTGCTGGCAAGTTGAGGCACCGTCGAGGCATTGTCGATTTGATATTTGAGTGAGGCGTTACAGGTTTTTGTTCTACTTATCCTCACTTTGTATGTGATTAGTTTGTCTAGTCATAAAGCCTATTCAACCTATCCATCCATCAAATGAAAGGAACGGATGGGTGTATAGATTACCTATTCATTCCATTCATTCCAACAATAGTAACAACTCGCTGAAAACAAAAACATAAATTGAATCATTACTACTCTACTACATCAGTTTACGAAAGAAAATGAGTTAAAGAAAAAGGATTGCTAAATGAAAAAATTTATTTGGTTCATTTCATTGTTCGGAGCAGATGAACCATGGTCCAAGACAAGTGAGGTAAACTTGTTGGTTAATATGAACTGAGTGGTATCATATTTCACTATAGAATGTGCTCACCTGTTAATAGTTACTTGTGTAAAAAAAAATTCTTCCGATCCCGTCTATTCCACAAGAATCATAATACTCGAATATACTTCCATGTTAGCAGAAACATTTTTCAGGTGTTTGTTCTTTATAACCACAGCCAATATGGTTCCATTAAGACAGTGCTCTTTTCCTAATAAGCCACAGATGGCAGTCCCGTTATGAGGATATCTATTGTAACCTAATTGGATACGGGCTAATAACGGAGAAGTTGGGTGGAAGTGGATTTGTAGTTGTCCTATGCTGCCAAGAAGAGTGAAGCCAGAAAACATCTTCTTGACTAACGTTTCTCTTCTGGGGGGTAAACTCACATAATCATTGTCTTGTTATTTTATTAGATGGTTCATACATATTAAGTAAATCGAGAAAGTAGTATGAGAAAACTTTGAAGCATAAAGTATCTTTTACAAACGCATTACTAACCATTTCCTTTCTAGGCTCTAACTTTTACATACATCTTGATTATAAACTGGAAAATTATTCTGCCAATCTGAAGGGTGATTCTGATCTCTTTGTCGTTCTATTTAGTCGTGAATTTTGACATATTTTGTTGAGGTTTTTCTTTTAACATAGTTCATTTTGTGTCTTCACTATTATCTACCACAAAATGAACTACAATGAATTTTCGATGAACAAACGTCAAAAAACACGACTAAATATTCGACAAATTAGTCAACTGCTCCCAGAGGCTGTGACGAAAGTTTTACACTGGCAAATGGAAATTCTACACCTAATTAGAGCATTACAGTGCTTAAATTCGAAACATTATTTTGAATTTGTATTGTGAAGTGTCATTTTCAGTTCATTCTACGTCATGCAAGGCTTGCTGAACTGAATAAAAACACGAAAAAATCAGTAGAAAAGTTCATTTCATTTACTCGATTATTTTGACATTCAAGTACGACAAAAGATCAGAATCACCCTCCCGATCTACAGGGAGCACATCTAGTGAAATTCCTTTAAATTGATCCAGTTCGAATGAAAAACTACTGTAAACTGAAATATATTCTAAAATATACCAGACTAAAGAAATATTATAAGACATACAATGTAAATAGGTCATTAAAATCAGTGAAATTACGTTTAAGGAAACCTAGCATTCTAGATATCCTAGCATAAAAACAAATTATCAGTAAGCATTGAGCTACCCGATTTATTCTCAAAAATGACCTCCAGATCCTTAATTTTGCTTGGTCTATCAATTGGTATCATATATTGAATGTGTTACTAAAATATAAAGGTTGAAGAATGCGGAGAAATCTGAAATTTTTACACTTTTCAGAATTTAAAATTAAAACTCATAAGAAATACACCAATGCGCATACAGACCTGATTGAAGGCGTAAGTAGTCAGAAATATATTTTATTGTACTTATAGAAAATATCTGATTACATCGTCGGTATATAGCAAGGATTCTGAAAAAAAAATCTTGATCACATCAATACTAAAAGTAATAAATAAAAGAAGACCCAGATGACTCGCTTGTGGCACACCAGACAAAATTAAAAAGATGGAAAGATTCATATACAATTCCAATTGAACACATCGATAGCGACCATTAAGGTATGTAGGAAGAGATCCACTTTAGTAAATCTGAGTGAAGTACAAAATCATATAGCTTGAATCAGATTGAAAGACAGAGAAAGCAACCGCGGCAGCGGCAGAAACGTCAAAAATACTTTTGCTGTCGGCTGTATCAGTTTGCACTACAGCAGTACAAAGCAGCAAGAGAAAATTCTGACATTTTTATACGCGCATATGATAGAATATTCACGCTGCCTATGAAGACAATGACAGCAGATTTGGAATTTAGAATTACTCGACAGCAGGGATGTTCGTGTTGCTTTCACCAAATCAGCTAACCACTCTTAACCAATGAAAACAATTTTCTGCCGCTGTCGGAGCTGCTGGCGTGGAAACTTAATTAAGGCTTTAAATGCTTCAAAAGTGAGGAAGGCGAGGTCGCTGCGAGGTCATATATCGAGACCGGGTAAACATAGAGAGCTAATATTTTGTACAGGGTCTTATTATAAAAAAAAATCAGTTTTCACTATTCAGCGCGTCAAATAACGTACAAAGCTGACATTTTGTGTACGTGCTCCAGCGGATTCCAAAAATCGATTAAATTGGGTTATCCCTTCCTAGGATTTTCGTGAACAAAACTCCAATTTTTAAGTATTCTGAAAGAATTTCGAAATATAAAAACCCATTTTTATGGGCTATAAGGAAATGCGAAAACAACCTTAAAGATACAACTTAGATATTTTAAAGCAGAAAAGTGACTACATTTATGGATATTCATCTAGAGTTTCTTTAAAAATGGTCTTAGAGAAATTATAATATTTGTCCTAGTCTGAACCCAGATGGATGTCTTCTTAGTGTTCAATCAACTCTAGTGGGAGGGTAGCTGCCTCCTCTGCCCCTAGCTGGGTATGCCCTTGTGACGAAAAGCATTTACAAATTTCGTATTAATAACATCAACGTGGAATCCCTCTTCAATTTGGATGAAAATAAATATTTAAAGCGAACCAACTTTGTTAATGTCAAAGCCATGTTCTTGTAAAGAAATCGCTTTTATATAAAAAAGGACATATTTTATTTTTAATTTAGCACCTTCAAAACATTTTGGGAATACCTAGCAATTTAACAATATTTTTTTAATTTTTAATCAAGTACCGAGAGCCCACTTTATGCAGAGATCTAGTCTAATAGAGTAGGATGCCTATTGCACATAAGAAAAATAGCGGAACTTGAAGAAATATTGAAGAAAATTAGATAATAGTTAGAGGAGCAGATGCCAGCGAACTGTTTCTAACATTATTTTAATCAAATATTTAGATTCCGATGAAGTATGGTTTACAATGCATCTATCTGTCCATCAAAGTGTGAAACTACTTATTCCGAATATGTCATTGATCTGATTTCTGGTGGATTTGCATTTTCTTCGGAAATTGAACATTAAAATTTTTATTAATTTTTCTTAAGCTTAAACACTGTTTATAAAATCGATAATGCAGTTGCAAAAGCCGCTAGTTGCATATTAAGTGATCTTGAGAAAAACTGTAAAAACTTATAAGTCTTTTTGCATGAAATATATTTTCAAATAGAAAACTAATAACGGTTACTTTAAGGTATGTTTAACTAAAGGTAGAAAAAATTCTCCTATACACTTCTCGTGTCTCTTAATATCTCAAAAACAAATTTTCAAAGAGTGAGTTTTGCTGCCAAACGTAAAATCTAATGAGTTTTGAAAATATAAGAAATAAAAAGAGCGTATTTTGAAAAAAGAAAAGTTTTTAATTCACAAAGCTTAAAATAGCAAAAATCACATTTTAATCACATAAAATAAAAATACTCTTCATGAGTAACTCACATTATTGGCAAAAAAATATTGTACATATGTATGTGTATGTATTTATATTCTCAGCTCGGAACATTCTTCAAAAGAACATTCATCCATGGTGTTTTGTACTCGATTATTTATATCCCTTTCCGTTAATTCTCTATATAATTTGAATTTCTCATTGTTCTTCCAATCAACCCCAAAATGTTTTTTCAATAGCTTGTCTATATCTTTAATCTTGTCTGATTTTAAAGGTAATCCGTTTTCATTTTCCTCTAACTTCAGTAACGAGAGTTTCTTTCCTTTGTTTAACAATGAACGGTACACATCAGTAGCAGATCTATACGCTATTTCACCTTTCATGAGTATACTTCCGCGACGAGTTTTTATTAATTTTATTCTTTTGCATAAAGAAAACTTAAAGTGCCACTGAGCTGGTGGCTTCATTATTTCGTTCAGAGCTGATTTCCAATTGTAAACCTTAACGGCATCTCCTAATTGCTTGACTGTTCCATAATCACGGAAATCTCAAAATATTCATTTTCTTTCTTCCTTACAGTTTTTCCTATATGACCGAATACCCTGTCTGGAGGAAGATAGGAATGACCGACTATGGGATATATTATTTCAGCAGAGCTAATGCGTTTAGGTGCCGAATGAAACCATTTCGTGAGCATACTGACCCCTGTCATATTTTGTTTTTGTGCTGGGCAGCCATCTGCATTAAGTTCAATGCTTGTTATGTCTTCAAAAGAAGAATTATTCAAATGAAAATAAATTGCTGACGCAATTTGTTCGGAACTTCCTGGGTATTCGTCTTCCATCCACGTATAAATAGAAACATTGTTTTTGTTCTGCTCATATCTTGAAGACCCCTCACATACTGTGAAGTTGAATCAATACATTTGTCGGGAGATGTAGGCTGATTGATCCGGTAGTTTCGGTAATATCAAATTTTTTTGACAATCGAAGCTCAATTTGTACACATTTTCTGCACTAGTTTTAAGTTTATCGTAAAACGCCTTAAACTTTAAACGATGCACTCAAAGTTGCGTCATGTCATTCATCCTTCTCCTTCCGGAAGTTTGTTGAATACTTAGCCTAAGCTGTATGCACGTTGAGCATGCATAGGTAGATGGGGAGCAAAAGCTAATGTTATAATCATTTACAAAAATGCTCCTAAACAACTGATATTTTACACGAAATCGATCATCTTCACAATTGTCGTTGTATATGTATATTCAAAAGTTTTCGTATGCTGCAATCGCTGCTCATATACAATCTTTTTGATTTTTCCCTGGTATAATGTGATTCAACAACTTGTAGACTTTCAACGAATCGTTTAACATTTTGCCTCCTGCGACTAGATATTGAAGATCTCCTATCCCCGCCCCTTCTTTCTTTCTGCATCTCACCACTTTGAAAATACTTTCTGCTAACTAATTGAACTCGATCTTTGCTAATGTTCAGGATTCCCAAGAACGCTTTGCAACAAACACGTATAAAATCCTTGTTCCTGGGAACAAAGTATTTAATACTGACAGTAATTCTGTTCTTTTCTTTCTTTTTCGGCTTTTCCTGTCTGGTATATTTGAGCAGAAAGGCATATTGGGTGTCTTTTGTTTTGTGTGTATAAAATTTTTCATAAAATTGTTGTACATCTCTACACGTAAGAGTTGCACACTTTTATGCCTTCGTGTTGTGTTTGCATTCCGGCATTGTGGGTGGTGCGTGGGCAATGTATCTAACATTAAGTAATTATTATAATATTAATTTAAAACAGCAAGAACTAATTTTCAACGATTGCCTTGTACCTTAAGTTTTTCGCCTTTTCTCCTTCTTTACTAATTTTTTTCGTCCCCTGCCTTCCTCGCACTCAACTATCTTGTTTTCCATCTATTACCGTTAAAATTTACTGCATCTCAGGAAATAAATCAACAGTATAAATTCTCTTTTAGTGCGAAACAATCCATCCATCCTCGGCGCAAACTCAGCTGCAACTGAAGCATCTGACATTTAAATGTCTTTATAACTATACAAAAGCAGCGGGTTTTGCAAGAACACTTCTTGCCGTTTAATATTAACTTAACTAAAGCCAAAGAGTTTTGCTATAAAAGAATCTGATTTTGTAGTGGATTTTGGAACATAAGCAACATTATTTTAAGACGATTTTGAAAAATCAATGAGTTTTCTACAACGAAAATTACTATGATTTTAAGCACTTTTGAAACAACATTTTGGCCTAATAGATGACATTCTGTACTACAAATGCCATGGTATTGCCAACTAATTTTTTTTAATTTTGGCATTTAGCGGGTTTTGCAACTGCACTCCTCATATTCTCTGTGAAGCACATTTCATATATACATATCTAAATAGTTTAATACAGAAAAAAACGTAAATAATAAATTGAAATAAAATCGAAAAATTTTATAACTGAACTAAGTCTGACACAAACATAGGGCCATATCAATAAAACAATTAAGGCAAGACGTTCCTATTTCACATTTTGTATCTACATATAAAGCCTGAATTCTGTAACACAAATCAACGCACCAACTTTGAGTTTCACAGTTCCATTCCATTTGATCATAACTCGTGTGCGAACCGATTTTCTTATTGGCAATTGTTAATTACTCTAAAAGTAATGACAATTAGAGGATTTAGGAGAAAATAAACAAATGGGGCCCGGAAATAGTATTTTATAGACATTTAAATAAAATTACTATCTAATAGCAAGATTTTTTTCGCGATTCTAAGATACATAGACCCAATGTAACAAAGTATATCAAATGTAAACAAAAAATATTAATTTTTTCACATATTACGCCAGTTGTGTATATGAATTAATTATATCACGAAAGACTGTCTTCTTATGTCCTCTAACGCGTTGTAAATAGTAACGATTTTTCGTTCTTTGCTTTCAATTGTACGTAGTGCATGGTGGTCCAGTTTGTGGTTTTGCAGATCAACTAAGCTGAAAGTTCCATCCAAGAGCCAATTGAGCGATGTTGCTGCAATCTATGCGGACAGCATTCCTAATAGCTACAAATTTTATCTTCAGATGATTTATTTTGCGGTCTGTTGAGGCCGAATATCAATAAAGCCTCAAAAGTGCTGGTTTGGATTCGGTAAAAAAGAAAAACTTTGTCTATTTATTTCACACTTAACTGTTAATTTTAATTCATAATTTAAATCCAGTATTCTATTTCTTAATTCATTATTTGGTTACTAACATCCTCAGCATTATTAAAAATACTTCGTATCAATCTTCTCGTTCTTGTTTATTATCACAATGCTTTCTAAACCACGACTCTTTCGGCCACTTCTATAAGCAGCCTGTACTTATCACAAGATTTCACCAGAATAAGCCATACCAGATGGTGCATTTCAAGAATTTTCATACCATATAACCATGGTCTTAGACCAGATTTTTTACTTCTTTATGAATGGATTAATTTGTATATCGGGAATATTTCATTTAAAGTTGTTATATTCTTTCTGATCAACAAGACAGAATAATCGAAATATTTCACTTTTCACAAAAAATTCTTTAACTTGATTAATTATGATATTACATACTTCTTTCATTTCCAGATCTATAGGAATATCTTGCTCTAGCGTAGGTCTTTTTGATCTTAATATATAGCAGTTTTCTTCCAAATTGACCTTAAAATTTTGCGTATTATTTTTAATCTCAGCAATCGCCGTCTCAAAATTTTGCAGAGCATGAATATTACTAGCACCTGTCGTACTTCGCGCTTGAGTTATGTTGAACAGTGTATCCACGAGTTTGAAAACTTTATAGAAAATGTTAGCTAAATAAATGCCTCATCATTCAGCAAGTGTTCAAAACCATCTTCTTCTCTAATACTTTTGACATCTCAATGATTCCCATTTTAGATCCCATCAGAGCATTATAGAAGCTCTCCTTGGTTTTTTCTAATTACAATTTACTATTTTGGAGTGATAATTCTATCTTATTTGAGATGCTGTTGGTATACGATTTGTACAAGTCTCTCGGAGAATATTATTTCTTTTTATCGATAATGTAAAAAAAAAGACCTTATTCCACTAATATTTGAAAAGAAAATTCTTTCTCTTTTAATAATGGAACATGAGTTTTTAAGAACTTTGTTTATAGGGTGCGAATAGCATTACACATAATATACTAAAGGAAAATGTTCTTTATTAAAACTTGCACACCTCCTCTTATACCATTCTTAAGAGCTGCTCCACCATACACTTGCGATATGAATTTATCTTTGAGATTAAATTTAGTCAGCTCGGTTAAATGAACCGAAGTTAATCCAAGAGCAGTTTTATGATTTCAAGCTGTTTCGTTCGCCTGAACAGAGACAAAATTAATACTTTTATCTTAGTTTCTAGATTTTCTAAGTAGGTGCACTTGATAAACGTCTAAAAATCATTTTCTTTCGTCAAGTCCTAGCTCTGAGTAACACTACAAAAGCTTATGCAATCAATTAATCTATTTAATGTATGTCTGTTCTTGACAACGAGTTCGTCATGCCTTTGAACCCTTTCAGTGGTATCGCCGTACATATACGTCCAGCCGTGGTCCAGCCCATTTTGGGTGGTTTTTTTTTTTTTTAGTAACTCTTTATACTAATATTTTATGTCTAAATACATAATAAATGAATATTGGTGAAAAACAAAATATGTAAGTATATAGAGGTTGGAAACCCCGCAAATGATAAATTATTCAAATTTTTAGAGTTGCAATGCAATGTAACTAAAAGAGGAAAAAATATTTTGTGAGTTTAATTTCTTTCAAAATATTTCAATTTTTTAGCTTTTTGTTCCAAAATATTACAACCCGTGCATACAAAAAATATTTTGGTTGTTAGATAGGTGTGAAATATTGTTAGAAATCTTTATTTAAAATTTTATTTAAAAAGTTATTTTCAATTTGCGAAATCTATCTCAAAATTCTAAAATAACTCACTGCTAAGACGTGTATGCTAAAAAAATTAACTCACTAATTAAAAGGTTAATGAACAAACTATATGCGTCACTTATGTATGTGAGACAATATATTAATAGTACATAAACTTTTATATTTTACAGCATTTTTCATGTGCGTAGAACTGCCTTCATGGTTTTGGACTCGTTCCGATGAATATTTCAGATATCTGCAACCGTGTTTTGTCCATAAATTTTCCCACCCAAAAAGTAAACAATAAAAACAAAAAGGGAGAGTTTTGTATCACTTACTATTAACCATTGCTTTTTTTGGAACCAGATGTCGGTTTTTGTTTCCATCCCTCTGATATAAATTAAATTCCACGGCTGATATGGACTAATACCCTAGACACACAGCACGAACTAATAAATCATTTGTACTAACTATTCATTAAAATGCTGTGTGTCAAATAGTATATGTCATTATAGCTCGAAAATCAGATGATAATGAAGTACACTAATGAAGTGTTTTCCTCCTTCATTATAGCTATAATGAGGAAAAATGTGCTAGATTTGGCATATAATGTAAATCTGGAGCTCCGCTGTGCATCTGCCGATTTGAAAAATAAGAAGAAGAAATGCAAAGAAATGCAAATCACAAATTATATTATTAATATTTTTTTAAATATAATGTTTTTCTCATTTGTTAATTGTTAAATTCGAAAAATAAACAAATGAAAACAAAGTTTATCGCGTTAATTCGATTCATATTGCTTCTTTAATGTGATAAGTTCATCAAAGCCAGTTTGACAGCTCAACTTAATTAAAGAAATGGCTGTGTGTCCGCAGTTTATAATGAATCATTATAGACTAATGAGTCGTTAGTTATTTCTTCATTAAGAGTGCTGTGTGTCTTAGGCTATTGACACCTTATCTCTAGCATCTGTTCTAACTTTAACAAAGACAATTTAGTGCTTAGTACACAGTCCACTTTATGCATGACGAATAGTTTGTCCAAATAATAAAAAAAAACAGGAATTAAACTCTTTTAATATTAACACAATTAGATAAATGTATGTATGTCTGTACGTAACTAGCAATTAATATTTAGCATTACTTATTTACTCACAGGAAATCGAAATTGTTCCTTCCTTTGAAACACAAAATTTATCACATAACTTCCAAAATTCACAAAAACAAGGAACAAAGAAAATTACTTCCAATTTTGTGCTCCTGTCTAAACGCTTTTAAATTCCCAGCCTACTACAAGAATTTTATAAATTTTCATAAACTCTAAACTTTTAGTAAAGTTTTCTTATATACCACTACACCACTGAATCATAGTCAGGGTTGCCACCATTGAATGAAATTATAGTGGTAGATCTAACGTTTAGAGGGTCATTGATTTCCTGATAGGGTGGTAGATTTAAAAAAAAAATTTTGTTTGTACCTCTATACCTTTCAGCTAAGTAAATAAGTAAATGCATAACAATTTTTATTCAAAAAAAAAAATTTGTTTGGACCTCTATACCTTTCAGCTAAGTAAATAAGTAAATGCATAACAATTTTTATTAAAAAAAAAATTCAAATTTTTATTTATTACTAATACTTTTCTTCCTTCAATGCAAAATAACGAAAAGTCACATTTTTCATTATTAGGGTACTAATACATTCCTTCCTTCAATGGGAAAGAACAAAAGATTGAATTTTTCGTTAATACTAATATCTTTCTTTCTGCAATGGAAAATCACAAAAAATTATATATTCCATTATTACTAATAACTTCCGTTATTAACGGAACACTAAACTGAAGGTCATTTGATATTGCAGATTCAATAAAATTTCTTATTTCACATATTTTCCAGTTATGAACTTAAAGCTTGTAAAATATTTAATAATATTTGCGAAGGGCTCAAAAATATTACTGGTGGAGTTGCTTATTAACTGTTTCGCATACATAATGCTTTCCACGATTTTAACAATTAAGCGATTACTTTTTTTACTCTTTACAACATTCATAATTGAAAATACACGTTCAGCAGCAGCACTGCTATACATCAGACTAGCTAAAATACACATAAATCCCGACAATTCTTTTAAAAGCAATGCTTCTAAAACGTATATTTTTGTGGCTATATTTCTCCAAAATTTAACAACATTTCCATCATATATAGAATTCAATTTCTCTTTGAATAATACTATCCATTGTGAATTTAATACTTCTGTAGGGGTGTTCAAGTGAAAGCTTAGACAATGGGAACAATGGTGGATAGATTTCCGCTTTGAATTATTTTCGGGATCATATATTGCAATCATTGTACTTTTTTATAAAAAAAATCAAATCTTTTTTTTTTTTAATTCATCGCAAACTTTATGTAGTACTCTTTTCTATTGAAAACCAAAAACATTTGTAACCAGTCTAAATAGTACCTAATCCTTATTTTTATAATCCAGATCAAGACAAATACGATAATTGTTAATAAAATTTAGCAAAATTTCTTTAAATGTTTCAGATATTAATATTTAAGGTAAACGAATCATGGTTTTTTTCGGATTAAAAGCTCTTGTTTAATTAGTTTATAATGCTCAAAATATATGATAAAAAATACAAGTAAGCTAGATGAATATGCGTTAACCCTTGAAGAATAAAACCAGCATTTGTATCAACTTTTTTTCGAAATCTAATAAAAAAAAAATGCTTAAGCGGCGTCCACTGCTCAATAGCAAGATTAACAAGTTCCTTATAGGAAGGCCTTCGTCATTTGGACAAATTTAAAATTTCGGATTTTTAACTGGGTTTTTCAACTACTATATTTATCAAAAATACTCGTCATCAGCATCAATTTTTCATATGGGATATAAGCTTTGAAATGACCTATCACACTCTGTACCGAAAATGGAACCCTTTCTGCCTTTTTTGCCCCTTTTTTTAAGCATATCCATCGACTAGGTCAACATACTCATTCTCAATAGATAATTGCCTACTTTCTGGCATTTATTGAATTTTTTCGCTGGGTATGCTGAAGAAAAAGCGCAAAAAAACGCATAAAGGACTATGTTTTAGGTACAGAGTGTGTTTAAAGGCTCATTTTAAAGGAACAATTTGAGATTTTTAAGTCCCATATGAAAAATTGGTGTTGAAGATGTGTTGTTTAATAAATATAGCAGTTAAAAAACCGAGTTAAAAATCTGAAATTTTAAATTTGTTGAACCATAAATTCAAAAGGGAGAAGGGGAGGGTTAAAATTTGTACAGCATTGGCAAGGTCCAACAATTATTAATCTACGAAATTTTAAATCATCATCACAGGGTGTAACGTTAAGAAGTTACAGGGTGATATATAAAAGCATTCCTAAATATTTTTAAATCTCATTATCTTGAAGCCCGTATGAATCTTCCCCACTCCCATATAATGTTTTGCTTGTCTAAGCGTGACCTATCCATTGCCTTCAGATGCAAAACCACATACGTTTTTTTATTTGTAGGCAGTTATAAATGCATATTTGTAAAAGTTTCTTGATTTTTTACTCCTTAATCCCGTTGAGATCACAAGTTAAAATTTTAATATGCTTTAGTGGATAAAATAAGATATAAAATATAAGTATAAAATGAACAAAGTCAAAAGTACGTCTTCCAGGATATTCAAGGATAAACGATAAAATCCTTATCGTTGATGTCCTTTCTCGCGTATATTTTTAAGATTTTATTTTTCTTAGATAGCTTGAAGTACTATCTTTCAAATGATCTACATTTCACTAGAAAAATATATATGAATTTTTAAAGGAGTCCAGGACAGCATTTTTGAGAATTTTTGAAAATGCCATAACTCGCGAAATACGCACTGTAGAATGAAAATTTTTAATTTTAATTTTTCACAAATCCACCAAGTATGAAAAATTTCAAAAAAATTGGTGATGGTTATGTCACACTTTTCGTGATATTTGGTCGATTTACTATGAAATTACCCTGATGTTGATTCGCTGTGGTGATCACATTCACATCGTACCAAAATTAACAGCAGGGAAAGATGTCCTTTGCAACTTTACTATACGATTTAAGCAATAAACACCGGCACAGCTATTCCCCCTATGCACACAATCATATAAAATAAAATACGCAGTAGGTAAAGCAAAGCAACACCATCAATATCAATCACCGTTTACCGACCAGCAACATAAAAGACAAAACATTAAACATGTAGAAGTACAATGTCGTTGAGTTACCGCTGTTGCGTCGTTGTCAGCGCCACGCCAATTGTCAAATGAAATGAAGTCAACTCACTTTCTTCTTTAGATAATTTCGCATGTGTAAAATAGCGTTTACATGCGTTTACTGCACAAATTACTAAACCTGGTATCTGTTCGTAAAAAGCTAACTAATTGTGAATTTTTTGTGACAGTAATGGCAAATAGTCATAGATTTTCAAATTTTTTTGGCACTAATGGCAAATAGTCATAGATTTTCCAACAAGGGTCCTAGAGTGGTAGATAGAAAGTATTGGCTTCAAATAGTGGTAGATCTATGACTATAGTCATAAAGTGGCAACCCTGATCATAGTCCTAATAAGGGCCATACACGGCCATACAGGGCCAGACAGCCGGCCACCATCTTCATCTCACAGCAGTGTAGGCATAAGCATAGGCATAAATGTTTATGTAGTTGCAGTTATTCGAGCTGACTGCTGGTAACTCGTAATGCAATGCCGAATCATGCTCATATACAAGCTAGCATGTCCCCAACTCAACATCAATTTCAGCTGTGTTTTGTAATATAAAAATGTAAGTATTCCATAATCATTTCGAAACGAATATACTTCATATACTTCATTTGGATCAAAATTTTTCACTACTATAATTATTTTCTTAGCCAACCTATATAGAAGGAGGAGAATTCGAAAACTGAAATTCTGAGTCGCACTTACATAATTATAAGTCAAATTTAATTTATGTTAAATTAACAAAGTAGTTTTGGGTGATAATCAAATTGGTAATTTACCTGTGTGTGCAAATTTTGACCTGAAACGCATAAATATCTTCATGAACTTCAGATTCTTGAGAACAAAAACCTGACAAGATTAGGTACCAAGAAATTTCCATCTTATAATGCAATCTTGAAGTGTTCATCTCACTAAATATGCGAAATGAGCCGCATGAATTTGTATGTAACTAGTGAGTGAATGGAAGTAGGCAGGAAGTGCATAAACTAAAATTAATTAATTATGTCTTCCAACAAGGTAAATTGATATTTACACGCTCTTGTAATTTCTAATGTATTATGGGACCCAAAGATTTCAGGAGTATCTAAATAGAATGGAGACATCATGTTTCACGTTATTTGCAATTAATTTGCATAGCGTCAATTCTATACCATGTGATCAGTGATGGCTTGTGAGTAACACGTGTTTGGGATTGAGCTCCGTAATTGTTGGTGAATATCTGACTGTACCCGCTTTCTTAACGTCCAGTGTGGTTAACAATTTTTTCATTTAATTAGTTAATTAGTTTTGTTTTGGCTACGTAATTAATTAGTTTCGTGAAATGGGCAAACCGACAACACAAGCGAGGAACGCTGCTCCATCTTTGGTTAACCCATTAATGTCTAATGGGTATGTAAATACCCAAAAATTCTAGTGAATTTAAAAAATATATCTGATGACTGGTAAAAGATATCGCATTCATTCTTTTGCTGTTAGAAAGCAGACAGTTAGAGCTATTAATAAATCTTACGAACAAATCGATATTTTTATACTTACTTTCCTTTTTCCGCAGTCAAATGTCGTGAATTTTCCACAAATAAGAAATTGGTATAAAACTTCCTGTGAAAATTTTAATAATACGAAAATCGGGAAAATCTGTTAGGTAGGGGTTGTTAGGCGTTAGAGTCTTCTATCTAATAAAAAAAAACTACCGCGATTGCGTCAATCCTCGGGTCTCTGGAGATAATTTGCTTTGATGGGTATTTAAATACCCAACAGGCTAAAGTGTGAACAAAATACACATGAAAATTGAAAAACAACTCTTTGTATTTAAAATGACAGAATTCAATATAGTTTAATTTTATGAAAATAAAATATTATAAAAAATAGAATATTATTTAGCCTTTTTGATTTTTTCCATACCACGAGGTACGTTATTGTGGTAGTCGATGAAGCACTTTGGATGCAGAGTCACCTTGCATTTAGTGCAACCAAACTGAGTTTTAGTGCCGCATTGGCCAATCCACAATATGGTAAATGCTATCCATACGCCTGGCTATTTGGAATGTATTGCTAGCAGGTCGACCACTTGGAGGACGAACTTCCCGCGGTGTTACCAGAGCTTCCACAACATTCAGACGAAAATCAAATTGGGTCATAGGTGTTGAACGTTCACACTTCGCGCAAAGGACATATAACTTCCATGCGTTTACCATGGCGGAATCAAGTGCATTCGTAAGCAATGGCTGGACAATACCACTTCTTGCCCCGCATTCTAATGCGGTAATTGCTCATGGCATTGTCGAAAAGGTCAACGCCGCCAATTTTGCGGTTCTTCCTGTCATAGCGCTTGGCCCGACACATTGGCGTATATTTTAAATATTTAGACAGTACAGTCACAACCAGAAATTGAACAATTAAATAATGAATGAAGTAAATCAATTGAAAGATTAAATATGTACCGAGTTATAATTCCAGCGCACAGCGAGCAAGTTATTGTCCCTATCAAATCGAAAGTCAGATATGCCCGCGGCTGCTTCTTCATTTCCTTTACATTCATTAGAGGAGCACGGTTATTGCGATTATCACGAACAGTTCCAGATGCGAAGTACCCGCTATTATTCAGCCGACACATCAGCTTATGGCTGGTAAAGAAGTTGTCTAAGGTTATGTTGTGATTTCCTGGAGTCTCCAGACGAGACAGCAACTGCAATACAACATTTTCACCGAGGCCATAATTTGTGTCCTTATTTGTTGATGCACCAGCATATGGCATGAATTGGTAGCAGTATCCATCGGATGATGCCAAGCATCAATACTTATAACCAAACCTAATGCCGTCCGTAATATGCAATCATTTGCTCGTCGTTTGACAAATTTTGTGAGAACACGCCGAACTGCATAAATTTTCGGTTAATTAGCTCATTGAGTGGAGTCACTTTTGAAAATTTGTCATCTTTGTTCAGGTTCTTGTTATCACAAACATGCAAGTTCTGTTTGATTCGCTTGAATTTGTCTCTGCTCATGGATTCCTTGATTTATTCGCATCCCAGCGAGGCCCAGTTAGACCAAAAGCCGTGAATATTTGGCAAAGTATGGTAGCCAGTAATGTACAATATGCCAAGGAACGTTCTTATTTCGTTCGTTGTTCTAAGAAAGCCCGGAACATTATTTTGGCCAGCGTATTCAGTCGTAGATTCAACAATAAATTGAATAACTTCATTGTCAACAAAACATTCCCAGAGTTGCAATGGAGTATACGAGTCTATTGAAACATAAACAATTAGAATTGTAGGTGTATAATATATGCATAAATAAAAAGCATTTAATAGAATTATAAGACATAATACTTACGAATTTTCTCATACAACTCCTTATGTGCATTTATTGTGCCATCGAACGGTTCGCTCTTGAATACGTAATTGTTGCGACGACTCCAATTTGATTTTTCGCGCTTATCAAACATTGCGGGACGAGTTTGACGGACGGAGTTACCGCGTGATTTTGAATCCTGTGGCTCATCATTTACTTCGTCCTCGTCAATTTCCATTGGTACATCATTACAACGTGTTCTACAATGCATATTATCCTCGTTGTAATGATACTGGATCTCAAAATGGCCTGCTAGTTCACGAGGCAGCTCGTTGTCATCGGTCATCATCGGTCATCATCTGAAGATTATCGTCCAATTCTTCAATGTCACTTACATCATCAACCATATCTGGGGGAGCAATGATAATATTTATTTCGTCCGCATGGTGGCCGCCTTCCTCATGGCTCCAACTTTCCACTTCTGCCTACAATTCTGCGGCCGTCAGCACTTTTCGACGTCTAAACATGTTTCAACATACGCACTCAAACTACACAAAAATTGCGAAGAAGCACACAACACACTAAATTTATTGTGGGCACGAAAGTATATCTATTACACAATATATAAGTTTAACTTCCAAAATTACAAAATAACCAAACGCGTCTACGGTTTGCAAAATAATGAGAAAAATCTAAAATGTTGCTACAAGCTAATGTTATCTCACATAAAAGGGCAAATATGCACATTATGTCCGCCTATAATATTCCTTTATGGCTACTCTAAGCATGGTGCCGTATATTCAAAAATTCATGTGAACTAGGAACTCATTAAAGCCTGTTGGGTATTTAAATACCCATTTCATATCTCAGGTATGCATGCAGGTAAAAATCTGAAAATTTTATGGCCAACTTCTATGACCTATATCAGCATTCCTATAAAATTTCATGGTAATCCTACGACGGGATCTATGGGCAGGGTTTAATGGGTTAAGAACAGTTCCCGTCCGGAAATTCACCTGTCTCTATGTCGACGAGAAGTGGCAGTAAGACTTCTGAAAGTGGTACTTCTGAAAGTGGTACTTCTGTCAGTGGTGACGACAATACTTTGTTGATTTCTTCAGAGGACAAACTTAGAAAAATTAAGCTGCTTGCTGGATGACAAATTGAAACATTTCGAATATCGCATCAAGTGTGAACTGAATGTCCGAATTAAAGTTGTTGATGTACAGGTGAATACTCTGAAACAAAAGGTTGATAGCTTGGAAAGTCTTAATACCGATTTACAGCGCCAATATGAACACATAACTTAAGTGCAACGGCTAAATGATGCAGTTATCAGTGGTATACCGTTTGTAAAGGGTGAACGTCCAGTGATTATTGTTAATAAATTAGCTGAAAAAATAAATCATCCAGCCTCACCGTTCTTAGACGCATTTCGCATTCCGTCCAAGCAGAAAAATTTCCACACGCCTATACTAGTACGCTTTACTAGTGCTCTAGAAAGGAAATCATTCATCGGTGCCTTTTATAAATGTGGCAAGGTTAAATTAAGCGATATCGATGGTGCGGAAATTGCTTCTGACAGCCGCATTTTTGTGAACGAAAGCCTCACTGTTAACAATAATCAAATTTTAATATTACATCAAACAACTTGATACATATCTCTCGATCTTTAGACTTAAACATAATTAATGAGCTCCCGACTTTTTCCCGGACTAGTAATCCGTCCTTACTTGATATCTTTTTATCTACAAGTGAAACTACTATTCTGTTTCAGAATCAATTAAGTCCACCGAGCTTCATAGACCACGATATTCTTTTTCTTAGCTTTGACCTAGCCACGAGTCCCTTCAGATACACATAAAACGTTATTTTATAGTGAATTTAAACGTATTTATGCTGCAGCTTAGGTTCAGGACTGTATGATGTTAAACTGGCGGCAGATATATCTCTCCGGTTTAGCTGATGCAAAAGTAACTTTTTTCAATTCCTGTATATCTTATTTGTATGATAAGTGCGCTCCCATTCGTAAACGAGGTTTTAAGCCTAATGGGTGCCCTTGGTTCTCAACAGACATTTTGCCGTGGATTTCTGAGCGCGAGTATCTCCATCGTCAGTATCGGCATCACAACTGTAGAAAGTCTTAACGGCTACAAACTGGCAAGAAATAGGGTTACATCTAAATTGTGCACATTAAAACGACGATATCTGGGTTCACTGCTTGATACTAATCTTCCTACAGGCAAACTATGGCGCAATCTGAGATATATCGGGATATGCGGCAATCATGAGTTAAAAGCAGACCTTGATCCAGATAAGCTGAATCAATCCTTCGTTTTTGGCCCTTCAGAAAACACGCTAAGTACTCCTGATAATATGATGAGTAGTACTTCTGAATGTGAAGTGCACTTGGCAATTAAATCCATTAAATCAGACGCTACTGGGTCCGATAATATATCTCCCAGATTGTTGAAAATACTACTATCTTTTATTATACCCTATGTAGTTCACATTCTCAATACATGTTTAACTACTTTAACCTTCGCTGAGGCTTGCAAGAATGCCTTAGTAATTGCAATGCCTAAAAAGGCATCTCCTGATGTTTCTGGGGGCTTTCAACCAATTAGCCTATTGAGCTACTTGTCCAAGATCCTAAAGAAAATAATGTCTACACAGATGATGGCATATTTTGTAGGTAAAAACATCATAACAGACATGCAGTCCGGTTTCCGAGCGTATCGTAGCTGTGAAGCGGCTCTTCTGAAGGTAACCTCTGATATACATGACTCGCTTGATAATAATAATTTTTCAATTCTGGCATTACTCGATTTCTCTAAAGCATTTTATAGTATACATCACACACTTTTCCTTCGTAAGCTGTGTTCACAGTTTAGATTCTCGTCTTCTGCAGTTCAGTTTATATCAAGTTTTCTAACTAATCGATCACAACTAGTTAAAGTAAACGATATTATCTCTAGCAAATTACCCGTAAAATGTGGGGTCCCTCAAGGATCAATACTCGGTCCACTTTTATTTAGTTTGTTCATTAATGATCTACCAAATCATATAAGAGTTTCGAAAATACACATGTACGCAGATGACGTCCAACTGTATGTAAGTGGTCCATGGGAATCAACTCAATTCAGATTTAAGCAAAATTTCTGAGTGGTCAATATCTGTGGGACTCAAATTTAATCCCAAAAAAATCTAACTGCATTTTCATATCCAGAGCTACAGCGGACACTTCCGAATTACCACCGATAATACTGAATGATATTATTTTACCATACTAGCAAAAAGTTAAAAATTTAGGTGTTTATCTTAATTCCAACCTAATCTGCTGTGATCATGTAGCAAATCTTATTGGTAAAGTTTATGGAGGCCTGCGACAGCTTCGAATATCGGCTAACTTACTATCTTCACAGTTACGTATGAAACTTGTCAAGGCATTATAAGTCCCACACTTTACTTATGGTAGTATTGTATACTCCTCCTTGGATTGTATATGTTTGAATAGGCTGAGTGTTGTTTTCAATGATTGCACCAGGTTTGTGTTTGACTTACGAAGGTTTAACCATGTGTCCCCATATCGCGACTGTCTCCTGGGTTGCTCAATAGATTCCTATTTCCTTCAAAGAGCACTAACATTATTACACAAAATAGTATAATCTAAAGAGCCCAGTCATTTGAATGGAAAATTAAAATTCCTAAGCTCGCCTCGTCATAACAAAATATTGCTGCCGCGCACTAACACTGCAATAGGACGTCGTTCCTTCTTCGCCCACGTTGTTCGTACATGGAATAACTTACGTTATGATATTCAAGGGTTGGGCACTACTGGGATATTCAAGTAGAGACTTTTTATTTATTTTAATAATCATCCATAAATAATATGTTTTTATTATCTTTTTTTTCTGCTTCAATCTGCATTGTATTTTTTTTATCTTTTTCTTTTCTGTTTAACCATCTTGTTTCTTTTCTCTCTTTTTACTACTGAAATATGACAAAGTAATTGTTTATCTTTTAATTACTCATTAAACCTAATTCTACTAGCATTATAGCTTAAGTACATATTTGAAAAGTTTGTATTATCTTGTTGTACTCTTCCCGAAATATATATTCTTATTATTATTTTTCTGAAGAGAGCGGACGTCAATTTGTGCTCCAAACTAAAAATATTAATAAATAGCGAAGCTCGTCCGAAAAAGTGTGTAAAAGTGCGAATAAGTGATATTAGCGACACCAGTTGGGATTAAGAGGTACATTTAATTAGTTTTATGGGAAAAAATGATAATAAACTAGTGTAAACAAATTGAGAAAAATCTAAAACGTGAGTGAGAGTTTTGGCCTTGAATTTATTCTAATTATTTTTGGTCGTTGCAATGACAACATGGCAACCGTAAAAAATTTGTAGTATGGAATTAAATTATCACTGTAAAGTAAAAATATACAAAATAAAATTGTTTTAAAATATAAAAAAAAATATATATAAAAAGAAAAGATATATATAATAATAAAAATAGCATCAGAGCAAATCAAAATCATATCATCTCTGCCGCAGTAAAAATGACTGCGAGCAGCAGCGATTCTTGGGGGAATGATGACCCCCCCAAATCAAATGGAAGGAGGAAGAAGAGCATGAATGCTGCTTCTTCCTCCAATGCAAATTAAGGGCCCACAGAAAAACGTCGTTAAGGGCCCAACCGAAGAGGCCAAAAGTCAGAATCTGAAGACATATCCACTGGAGAAAAACATTGCCAAGACATCCTAGGCTGTCCATCTAGAGTCTGGGACAACAGTCCCAAAGCCTATCGCTATTGCCGCAGCAATGGCAGTTGTAGCAAATGTACGGCTTCAGCTTCAGCGCCAAAGTCGAGTGGGTTTTCATGAGGCCACCGCTTTCTGCAACGAAGGCAAATGCCTCCAATCAGAAGTCATCAGCATTAGCAACAAGACCAGCAGCAGCACCACGATCCCTTACGGTAGTTGCAGGGACATCCTATGCACAGGTAAGTGGTAGTTCCAAGCAGGTTTATACAATCGAAATTATAGGTCAGGGGATTACTCCTCGTCCAGCCCCATTGGACGTAGGTAATCCTCGGACCAAGAGTAGTGCGGGCCTCCAGGGCTCTTTCGACGGGAGATGGTAGGATAAGAGTTACGGTATGCAGCTCGAGTACATCACAGGATGTCCTCAGCGCGCATACCTGAAGGCAATCTTCCGTGTCGTCTCCTGTGTGCAGCTATTCTCCATGGGCATAATAGCTGGGGGAATGGTTGAGGACTATACCACAACCCTCGAGAGTGCTACCAATCTAATGCTTGAGGGCATCGAGGTGGAGGGTAGACACCTTGTGCCGTTCCCACTCAGGGAAAAGCGCACGAAGGTCGTGTTGTCGCGGGTCCCTATGCGAGCCCGACATGAAGACCTCTCGAATTTCCTTGGGAGATTCGGGAAGGTTTATCTTCGCCACTAGCCGGGAAGCGTCCATCACTTTGAATAAGGGGTGCACGCTTCCGTCAGGCTTTTACGTGAGCATATCCGGCTCCAGATACTGGATAGATGTGGGCACCGAAGCGAAATTCCATGCTTGCCATTTGTTATGGCATTTTATTGCTGACTGCACCAGGAGAACCGGAAAGAAGGCTGAACGGAGGGTTCCCTCGAAGGAAGCCACTACCACAGTAGTGGATCTGGAGAAGGAACCTTCGGCCGGCACTCAACCTGCTATTTCGGAGCATCCTGTGGTTAAAGTGCCTGAAATTGTCCTAGAGGCAAAAATAATTATGGCTGTAAACGGCGCCACTTCGGCACGTGAAAACGCGGCTACTTCCGACGAGGAATCGACCAGCCATTTATTAAAAAAAAAGGGGACGAGGAGGAAGAAAGTTGACCGTGTGATGCTGTCTCTGGAGGAGCAAAGCCAGTCGCATCACAGCGGCACCACTCGGAGGAGGACGATAGTGCGGGCGGCATTTCGAAGGCTGTAGTGAGGGAGGTCGAAGCATCTATCGAGCAGCTTTCGGACTGCGACATGACCAGCTTGGATGAGACTGGTCTTTCGAGCTTCGGTGGGTACGAGTCGTGTGATAGCCTCATTTCGACTGGTAGCCAATTTGAAGTCTCAAAGGGGTAGGAGACCCTTCCTAGGAAGCAGATCTCCGAAATTCTTGCCCAGCTCCAGTACAAGAAGAATTCAGATAAAATCTGGAGTATTCCTGTAAAGGAGCTGGAGAGGCCAGAGTTGTTACTTCCTCAGCTTCAACTCCTACAACAGGAGTCCAGGAAGAGGAGGAAGTACAACGATGTAGCTCGGTTAGAACGACTTCATAGGAAGGTGGAGGAATTGATACAGGAGCATCTCTTGGCCGATTCTCCTCGTCCGTAGACGTCGTACCATCATCGTTTGAGCTTTGCATCTCTTTGATTGTGCAAAAAGCTTCTATCAACATCGGGGGCTTAAGTGCACATACAAGGTTACACAGCACTATCGAACATGTCAAAATGTTCGATATAGACATCGGAAATTTTACACAAGACACATCCACACAACTGGAGCGCAATGCTTATTTACACACTGGCTATGCAATGTGTGCCACACCTGCGCTTCGCCGAGGCTCAGGGTTGGCAAACACTGTATCCAACAAATTTACACCATCGTCTCCTGTATATACAGATATCTTCTCAGACTTCGGTTCTTCCTTGGATTTTGTCAATCTAGACTAACATATCAAGGTAGTAAACGTGTACCTTCCTCATGACCAGCCCATTTCAAGACAAGTTCTTGATAGTGTTCAGTCCTGTCTGGTGAATTTTAGCGGCGAAACTGTCCTCGGAGGTGATTTCAACTACACTCTGAATCCCTCAATAGATCAGCACTCTGGAGTTGAGTTCAACTCTGTCAATGCTACTCGAATGAGGAATTTTTGTCGGTGTTCTCAGACTCGTGGATATCTATCGTTGGATGCAGCCTACGACTAGATCATACACGAGGGTCTCGCGAAATATCCATGGATGTCTCGCAGGCTCCAGAACTGATAGGCTTTACGTCTCACCTGGAACACTAGAACATTTTGTTGGTGTCACTCATGAAGTGTGTTCGGTTAGTGATCATCTTCTTGTAGTGGCGACCAGCACTCTAGTTGAAAGAAGAGCTGCATACTGGATATCCAACAACTACTTGTTGAATTCCGAGCAGTTCATCAATGATTTCATTGAATTCTGACACAATTCGAAAGGGAGGAAAGCTGACTTTCCTTTCTTATTCAATGGTGGGATGTTGGAAAAACTCCAGATTCGGCCATTTATCGAGACGAGCTTCAATCGAAGTGGCTATCAAGCTTCTAGCTTGTCCGCCGAGGTCTCTCGGCTGGCAGCTCTTCTCCCAACTCAGCCGGAGTTGATTCTTTATTTCAATAGAATAAAGGAACAGTTGGCAACACAGACTTACAAGCACAGCTTGGATTTTGTGCTGCGCATCCAATCACGCTGGCTGAGCGAAGGCGATTCTCCAACCGAGTACTTCTTTCAGGCGACTAGACGACGTACTGCTTCTTGTGAGGTCGAATCGATAATTGATGAATCGGGACAAGTCCTCAACGGACAACAGCTATCAGAATATATTCGAGACTACTACAGTAGTCTCTACTCTGAATCGACGTCGACAACATCCTCGACCACTCATGAGTTTCTTGAGAATATTCCAACTTTCTCTGAAGACAGTAAGGAGCTCCTGGATACTGTAATCACATTGGAGGATATGATTGCTGCGACAAATGATCTAAGGCGACACACTTCACCTGGACATGACGGCTTGTCTCCAGAATTCTTCATACGGTTCAGGGATTTATTAATTCCTGACCTTTTGGAAGTCTTCAATTCGGCGGTTGAGACACATTCAGGCTTTCCTTCTAGTTGGAGGAGGTCTGTTATGCGCTTGATTCGAAAGAAGGGAGATTTGCAGAGGATGGGGAACTGGAGGCCAGTAACCCTATGCAATGTAGACTACAAAATCGTCTGCAAAGCATTAGGGGCGATACTCCGCTCAGTGATTGCTTCGGTAATACACCCGGAACAGTCCCATTGTGTACCTGGTCGTAGTATCTACGACAACATCGCGGTAGACAAGCATTTGTTTGCCTACCATGAACAGACAGGTACACAAATGGCCATGATTTCACTTGACCAGCAAAATGCTTTTGATAACGTCTTGCACGAGTATCTCTTGATTGCTCTCGAGCCATTTGGGATTCCATCCAGCTGGCTCGATATCATCGGGAAACTGTATAGAGATTCAGCGACTTTGATTAAGCATCAAGGACAAGTTCTGGCTCATATCTCATTTCATCGAGGTATCAGACAGGGCTGTCCATTGTCAGGTATGCTTTATGATCTTTCGTTGGAACCGCTACTGGTGAATCTTCGTCGAATGCACGGACAGTATTCAGTTCGTTTACTATATACCAACGTGAGGACTCTTATGTTGGCGTTGCGGATGATCTGTCTATTTTCGTGACAAGAAATGAAGCTTTTCCGATCGCTCGTGCTGTTTTCGAACAGTTCAAACGTATATCGGGCGCTAAAATCAACATTAGTAAGAGTCAAGGCTTGTGGTGTGGAAGGTGGAGAGATCGTACAGATACTCCACTGAACATCCAATGGACTAATACTTGCCTGAAGTATTTAGGTGTGTATATCGGTAAATTTTTTCGTTCGTTCAACTTCTTATTTTAATTCGGTTTCGTTCTCGGTTCTAAATTAACAAATTTTATGTTGGAAATTCGCTCGTCTAGGTCATTATTTTTATTAGGAAGAGACGAAACCTGCAAGGAAATAACCGCCTATAAACATACAGCGATTGAGGAAGACGTAAAAACTGTCAAGAAACAGAACAGCCCGCAGCCAACCTAAATACAAGGTTTGGGGAAGAAGTGAACTTGCCAGGAAATAGAGTCGCCAACAGCCTTTCAAAATATAAGGATTAAGAAAGAAGTGAGTTTAGGAATAAAGCAGCATACAGCATACAAAAATACAGTAAGCACATTATATAGTTACCTTCTCTTTATTTTTATTTTAATTATATAATATATAATTCTATAACAGTGTTAAGATGCGCTAAATTTTCTGAATTTTATTTTACCAAAAGAACTTTCTTTTATGTAAGTAATTGTAATAAATTTTTTGTGATGTTGCGGAATCAGTGATTTTTTTTTACCCCAATATAGAGTTTCTGAATTTTATTCTATAGTTACCTAAATATTAGAAGTTTCATTTTCTGAAGATTACTTTGTTGACTGTGTGTGAATAAAATGCAATAGTTTTTTTAACTAAATTTTGAGCTTCTGAATGCAATTTCATGAGTGAAATTATAAAACTCTTTTATTTTTTCGGTATAGCGCATGTCTAGATTAGAAGGCGCAGATGCCCCTAAACCCAAAAATAGGGAAGTAAGTTTTCTGCTAGGTGATATTGAACCCCTTGGAGAAACAGTACTGCGATCAGGTCATAGAATAGCGAAACCTCCTACTCCCACTACGAGTTCTGCCGAAACCTTCAAAAATTCAGTCCATTCAACCACGGCTACTGATCTACTGCTCAAAACCGCCGAAGAAACGGACAATCAGATTAGGGCATTCTGTGAAAAAATTGCGAAAGGAAGCACCTTAGTTAAGCAGTTGGTTCAGATAAAACAAGATCTTTTCACTGGCTGAGAACACTTTGAAGTAACTTCTCCACCTTCCGAAATAACACAAACTCCAACTTTTTCTGGAAAAATGTCTAACCCCAATAACTGCACCAGTCTTAGAAAGACGTTTCACTGTGAACCAACGTCCACCATAATAGATACCATAAACAAAATAGTGTCAATATTTTCCGGTGAGCCATCTTCAACAGCAGAATCCGATTTACATGTGTTTTTGCATATTTCACAGGCGTATTGCAATTATTTGGATGAAGAAGAGAAGACAATTTTCTTATCTTTTCTCGCCAAACTAAAATTGCGCAAAATTCCTTATGAGATTTGCAAGAATATCAGTTTTAAAATATGGGAGGAATTGCAGGAGACCTTAACGGCCTATTACTTTCCCTGTAAAAATTTAGCAGATCTCACCCATGACATGCAAAGCTGTAGACAACTCAATGGAGAAACTGTGAGACAGTTTGGTCAACGAGTAAGACAACATCTAGAAGAATGCGAGCTGAACTTGAGACAAAAATGCAAAAAAGATCCAGAACCAATGATAAAAGAATATCAAAATATGGCCACACAAGTTTTTCGGAAAAGACTTTTAAGTATGACACTCAAGCAATATGCCTGCATGTCAGAGTTTGAACTTTACAGATTTAATAAAAAAGGTTTGCTTTATGGAAGACACGGAAAATCCAATTTACGGTGGTGTAAACTCCAATAACTTCTCTTTTGGTAGTGTAAACTCCAATAACTTCTCTTTTGGTGGTGTAAACTCCAAAAACTTCCCTTTTGGTGCTGTAAATAACCTCTCTGGCCAAAGTGAAATAAGTAGGAATGGGCTAAATAGCCGTAGACCACTTTCACAATTTTCAGAACGTCCAAGTGTACCCATATATCCACAGAATTATCAATACCAAGAACAAAATCACCCGCCCCGAACACGATATGAAAGCTTCCAGTATCCTAGACGTACCGCACATGGTGCTCCTCCACGAAACTCAGCCCCCATTACCTGCTTTAAATGTGGACAACCAAATCATTTCAGTAGAGACTGCAGAGCCTCCGATAACTCGATCTATTGTCAACGGTGTAAGACTTCGGGTCACGATGCAAGAAGCTGTAGGCGAGTAAGTGATCGACCCTCGAAAGTAAGACAGGTAATGCTCACTTGAGATTTCTGCGAAAGGCATGGCCATAGAGTATTTAATTGCGCTACAAAAAGACGATGGGAGGAAAAACAAGAAAACTCGGGAAACTTGTCGGCGCCGCGCCGATCGGATCCCACCCCGATCGGCAGTAACTTTCTTAGATATAAACAAGAGCCTTAACGAAGTAAGAAATTTTGAATCGCAAGGTCCTCATGACACTGTAGTTAAGTTGCCGTTAGATGTAAGTAAAAAGCGTGAAACAAAATTTTTGATAGATACTAGCTCCCAGGTAACTCTTATTAAGGAAAACGTTCTGAAGACGGGAACCAAAGTAAATAAGAATGAATAAATTCGAATAAATTCAGTACATGGCAAAGAAAATACTTTAGGGACTTGTACAGGAACTTTTGTGTTGAAATCGGAGTTACCCAGTAAATTAAATGTAGTAAGTACGGGTATTAACTTTCCGGAAGATGGATTATTAGGAAATGACTTTCTCCAAGAAAATTGCAATGTTGAAGGTCCTAGAAAACGACTACTTTTTCCTTGCACGGAAATCAATAAACTAGAATTCGAAGTGCCATTTGAAGAAACTGCTACGCATTCAGAAGAAAGTTCAAGTGCCAAGGAAGGGGAAGGAGACTCAGAGAGCAACCCGCAATCTCGGCAAGCCAAGGCATGCTGAACAAAAGTCTGCCCGCATTATGCTAGCTGATCAAATAAAAGACTCACAACAAAAGAGCAGCCCTGAACAATTTACTGATGTTCAGTGCCATAAGGAAAATGAATTGACTTCGAGAGAAGTTCATATTCCTGCTCGATCAGAAGTTTTGGTCAAGACACTTTGTTCAAATGAAGGAGATTTGATTTGTTTAGCCGAAGAGCTAAGCTCTGGAATGTTCATTTCAAATTGTATAGTGCATCTGAAGAACCAACACATTGTGATAAGTATAGTAAACATCAACGAAATGGCGGTTATACTGAAAAATATTAATCCCAAGATTGAGAACCTGGAAGATTATGATATAGTAAGACTTAGTGAAGGAAAAGTTGAGAAACTAAAGAAGAAAATGGTGAATGAAAGTAAGGAAATAAACGCAGTGGAGACAGCAACTGTAGTAAAGAAGAATAGTACTTGCCAAAGAATTTATCGCTACATTAACCGATTGCAGAAACTACATGAAGGAATAAGCCTAGATGAAGAATTAAACCCTTAGGAGAGAGGTAGAATATGAGAAATTTGTGAAGATTATGAGGATATATTTTGACGTACACTCCAGTACTAAAACATAAAATACAGGTAAAAGAAAACCAGGCACCAATTAACCAGAAGAACTACAGATTACGACAGAGTCAAAAGGAAATAATAAACGAACAAGTTCAGGAAATGCTCAGAAATGATATCATAACTTCTAGTAAAAGCCCATGGAACTTCCCATTACTGATAGTACCAAAAAAGCCTGGCTAGGATGGTACCAAAAGATGGAGAATTGTCGTCGACTTCCGCAAGTTAAACGAAGTTACTGTCAAGGACGCTTTCCCGTTACCGAGAATAGAAAAAATCTTAGATCAGTTGGGTCACGCAAGATACTTCAGAAGTTTAGATTTGGGAAGTGGTTATAATCAAATACAAGTAGGTAAACGAAACAGAGAAAAAACTGCCTTCAGCACTAACTATGCACATTATGAGTTTAAACGGATGCCTTTTGGACTCACCTGAGCACCAGCAACGTTTCAAAGCATAAAGAACCATATCTTGACGGGTTTTCAGGGATTTAAATGTTTCGTTTATATAGATGACATTTTCATCTATGGAAAAAGTCTGAATGATCACAACGCCAAACTGTTGGAAGTATTCCAGAGGCTAAGGGAAAATAACCTAAAATTACAACCGGAAAAGTGTGAGTTCTTACGTCGTGAATTTATCTATTCAGGACACAAATGTGGTGAGGATGGTGCCTTGCCAGACCCTGCGAAAACTTTAAGTGTCCAAAATTTTCCAACTCCCAAAACAGTTAAACAAGTGCAATCTTTCTTGTGATTGGCAAATTATTACAGAAAGTTCATTCGCAATTTTTCTAAAATAGCAACCCCAATAAACAAACTACTAAGGAAAAATTTAAAATTTAACTGGTCCGAGGAATGCCAAAATTCTTTTTCTGCACTAAAACATGCTTTAGTTATACGTCCGCTTTTGTTATACCCTGATTTCTCTAAGCCGTTCATATTAACTACCGACGCCAGTAATGATGGTTTGGGAGCTGTGCTCTCTCAGGGAGAAGTAGGCAAAGATCAACCCATAGCATACGCAAGTCGAAGCCTGAACCAGGCAGAAAAAATTATAGTACAACAGAAAAAGACCTCTTGGCCATTGTATGGGCAGTCAAAAACATTCGATGCTACTTGTTGGGAACAAAATTTACGATTTATACGGATCATAAGCCTTTAAAAGGAATATTCAAGGTGAAAGATACCACTTCGCGTCTAGCTCGGTTTGATGTGAAATTGTCAGACTATGATTTCGATATTGAATATAAGCCCGGAAAATATAATACAAATGCAGATGCGCTGTCCAGAATTTCACCTCTTAGCGCAGAATTAGCAAGTTCCGCGACTTAAGATCAGGAAAACAAGAAAAGCAAGTGCTTGGTGGTTACACGATCTCAAGCCAAACAGGGCCCATTTAACTTGCCTTTAACATCAGAGGAGCCCCAACGTATGCAGGACATACCATTGAATCACGCAACCACGGTGCCTTCTACTATGGAAGTACACATACAGCAGACTCCGCTCAGTTCAGACGAAGAAGCTGATGATACAACAAATGAGGAAGAGTTTAGCACTAAAGGCAAAATCCTAATCTTGAAAGATAGGAACGAAATTGAGACTATCCTACATGACATCCACGATGCACTTCTGAGCGGTCACCAAGGCGTGTGG
This sequence comes from Dioctria linearis, assembly GCA_963930735.1. NCBI lineage: Eukaryota > Metazoa > Arthropoda > Insecta > Diptera > Asilidae > Dioctria > Dioctria linearis. The sequence goes on along the minus strand of OZ005744.1, from coordinate 121,907,229 downwards.
AAAACATTTTATAAGATCCGCAGGGAATTCAAATGGAAAGATATGTTATCAGATATAAATAAATACATAAAAAACTGTATTAAATGTCAACGTTATAAAGCTAGCCGTAAAAATAAAATGCCCATGGTAATAACAGACACCGCTCGCGAACCTTTCGAGAAAGTTTATTTGGACCATGTAGGCCCTTTAGAAGAAACGAGTGAAGGTAATAAGTATATCTTAACTTTAGAGGATGATTTGAAGAGGTTCATGGACTGTCTCGCAATACCAGACGCAGAAGCGTCAACAGTAGCGAAGGCATTTTATAATGAAATAATAACTACCGCGTACCATCCGTAAAGCAGTGGAGCTTTGGAGCGGTCTCATAGGCCTTTGTTCGAGTATGTGAAAATCTTCGTTGTTGAGTCTAACCCCCGTACATGGGATGAACATCTTAGGGCAGCAATGTTCGTACGAAATAACAGCAAACATAGAGGAACTAAGTTAACGCCTATAGACTGTTTGTTCGGTTTCACTGCGGAAATTCCTAACAATTTGCAACGAGATCCTGAAACAGTATACAACTTTGAAGACTATTACTTTAAATTAAGAATTAATGTACAACAAGCATATGCAATTGCGCGTAATAATTTACTACAAAGTAAAGAGTACTCCAAAACCCAATATGACAAAACGGCTCGGCCTTTAATTTGCGATACTGGCGACCAAGTGCTGCTAAAGAACCGGATTAAAAAAGAAAAGTTCTCTCTGAATGGTTAGGACCGTACAATGTAATTGAAGTACCTTTGGAAGTAAATACGGTGATACGAATTAAAAACGGTAAACGGCGTGTACATAATAATAGATTAAAACTGTGGAAATAAGTAAAACAAACAAATATTTTTTTTCCTCTTATTCTGTTTTTTTTCTCTTCGTTTTCTTTATCGCTAGTTAAATATACAAAGAAAGAATGTGTTCTAACCGCTGAATTTTCTTAGGTATGAAAATACTACGCTTTCTAATGACCACACTTACGTGGCAATGGATAACTAGTACTCCCTTCGACGTAAAACTACTGGAGCCGGAAAGGGAAGTCTTGGTGGAACCAATAGGAACTACAGTATTTTACCACACGACGTGGACGGTGGTCACTCGCATGAAAATGCCTAACTGGACAACAAACATTGATTTTCTGAGGTACTGCGATGACAACCTATTAAACTTGTGCAGTTTCAAAGGTAAAAATAAAGAGTGTAGGTGCAATTTCTGGGATAGTTAATTTAAAAGAAATATAATAGACGTCCAGGCAGAAATATCTGAATTGACGTCTTTCTTAGCGCGACATCGCGAAAAACGAGGGTTATTGGATATTCGTGGGAAAGTGAGCAAGGTTTTGTTTGGTACAATGGATAATGACGATGCCAACAATATCTAGAGTCGCCTCGACGCGTTAGAAAACCAAGGAGATTAATCCATTCATCTTCTGGAAAAACAACTCACTTTAATGAGGTCAAATTTTGAATCGCTATCGTCGCCAATACTAGACTTAACAAAAAATCAGGACCATTTAACACAGGTGGTCAATAGTTTTCTTCTAGAAGTTAAGTTAAAAGCTGAACTGAACGAGATTATTCTGACGATGTTATCTCAGTTACAGCATGTACAAAACACTCTTTCGAAAATTTTCACAACTATAAATGCCTTGCAACAACATCGATTACACCCACTTCTTTTACGTTCAGAGAACTTGGAAAATTTATATAACAACACAGCCTTGTATTCCCACATTAAAACATTTACTTCCAGATACTTCCATTATTAATGGGGTAATATCGGTACAAAGCCTCTACTTGCCCGATCATATACTTATTTAACTTGTTATACCCGTAGGTACCTCGCCAGATATTTACATCAGCAAAATTCACCCCCCTTCCGTTCCGAAAAACCGATGGAGTCTACGCTTTATTAGATATCGACGCTGATTATCTTTTCAAAAATAATATTACTCAGCAGACCGTTGTTATGTTTCAAAGTGAGCTCAATACTTTATGTCGTCTCCTATATACATATCGCGAAACTGAACTCTATCTCTGCAGACAGAGTAAGCCCCATTCTATTGACCACCAATTACAGGAATCATGTGTTAACAGCCTTTATAAAATCCAAAATGAAAATGTCCACACATGTCAAGTAAAATTATTACCTCAGCCTCCCAAACTTGTGACGGAGTTTTCCAAAAGACTCTCTCCGGGCCTGGCATCTTACAAATTTAATGCATCTTGCAAATTTACCCTAGGACACTGTGAGCTCCCCACAAGGGGTAACTCAATTAATGTACTAAATACGTACGTGATTGCAAACCTTTCCCTTCCCAAATTAAATTTCGAGGACCCCTCACTCAGGATATCTATCTTTAACGCAACCAAACTAAGAAATCTAACCATATGCTCATCACACCCCAACTTTCAAGAAGTACTTAAAAAGCTGCTCTAAATTTCAAAGAATTAGGCATTGAAATAAGGCATGCAAAACACGAAAAGTTACAGTCTGCTCATAAAATTTTTACATATACTAACACCGGGCTTCTCTCGTTAGTAACTGCCTTTGTAATATTCGTGTGAATTTATTTATATTGGAAAGAAAACGCATCCTCAAAAATATCAAAATCACGTTCTACGATAAATATATCCTCTCCAATAACAACATCATCCGCCCTCACTGCTATCCCACACTAGGTTGCCACCATTTCTTCAATGGAAACAACCAGAACGCATACAACAACGGAAAGGGTTTATGAACGCATGCAAACCTTCCTTCTGCACAATTATTATACATATTTTTTTGCTAAATTGTTGATAAATTAATAGAATAAATTCCACATCTCCTCAATTGTTGAAATTATTAATAAAAAAAAAGAAATTTAATTTTAATATTTTTACGAACTGAATGACAGGGGGGGGGGGGGCGAAATGTCATCCTGTCGAGTTACAGGGTTATTAATAAAATAAGCTATATTTTCATTAAACACCCTATATTTTCAAAACTAGACCCTGTACGGTCTATGTTCGACCACCCAAATATTCCTCCCCACTCCAGAGGTATGATGCTTCAAATTCTAAATTTGGTTTTTTTTTATTTTTCTGTTTTTTTTTTAATAACCCACTAACACACACTTTTTTTACAAAATTTCGAAAGCCTAGAGTCTCCTTCATACCGAAATTAGACTTTATTTTTTTAAAATTACGTGTTTTCAGTTACTAAGGAAACAAAATATCTGTGACCTGAATAACTTATAAGGAAATAACTCCTTAACAGTCACAGATAGAACTAAATTAAAGAGCAAACTTTAGGCTTTCGAAATTTTGTAAAAAAAGGTGTATGTCACTGGCGGTATTTAAACAAAAAGACCGAAATTTTGAGAAGCGTCATAAGTCTGGAGTGGTTGAGCAGTCGTTGGAAAGGCCATAACGTTCTGCATACAATGACCGTACAGCGTGTACTTTTGAAGATATAGGGTGTTTTAGGAAAAAAGAGCATATTTTACTCACCGTGTAACTCGACACGGTGACATTTTGCCCCCCCCCCCCATCATACAATTTTTTACTTGTCTGGACGATAGGAATCGTTTCGCAAAATATAGTCATATTAGTCTAGGACACCCTGTATATGAAATCTTCAAAAAATGATTGTCAAAACACTGCACTATTTTCAATGTGCTTTACAATGCGTACAGTTCTGCAGCGCTGCACTGATATGCATTGTGTTTCTGGCTTAACTCTCAAAACATTGACAGCACTCTTTTAAGCGGATGTGCCAAAAACAAATGGAGATAACAGGCAGATCGAAAAAAGTAAGTGCACCACCGCTCTCTTCTTTTCACAAATAAAAAAGAAAGTTTGGAAATTAAAATAGAGTTTTATTTAACAAAAAGCAAAAAAAAAAGGAAATTATTCAATATCAAAACAATAACAGGGAAGTGGACTGGAATCGAAATATTAAGGAAGAAAAAAGATAATTAGTTCCAGCAGAAAATTTGCAGAACGATGAGTTAAGGATCGAATTGACCAAGCTAAGTACAGTACAATAAAATAATTAATTATAATATAAATCATATACCTACTCATTTGATCGTGGTTAGATGGTTACGGCGATTTAGATATAATTGTTTAGAATACATAATTTAAGGGTTTACATGGGTTTCGAATGCTAAAAAAGCATACTCTCTCTATTTGTTTTTTTATATAATACATAAATTCTTTTATTTAAAAATTTAAGAATATAAAAGACCAACATTTAATGATTATTTAAAAACAACTTTGTTCACAATTTTCGAAAATTCGTTGCTGTAATTTATTTTATAGGTTTCGGGGTCTATGCTGTCTCTAGCTAGAGATCACGTGACACCCAACGGGAATTTTTTCTTTTGCTTTCCGCTTAGCAGCGTCCATATAAACCTATACCCGTCTCCTGAGCTAGATAGTACATGCTCTTGGAGTACGTAACATCATCTGTGTACTATTTGTCGTATAGATGCTTGCGCAATATTAAAACCAATCTTCCAAAGTCTTTATAAGAAGCAATATACCACTTTATCTTTGCATCGCTTGGAAAAAAACTCTATGTTTTCATTGGCTTTCTCATAAATTGAGGAATTATGAAAAACACGCGCATCATGTACTGAGCTTGGGAACCAACAAAACAATCTGTGAACACCATCTTGTCGTTACATAGTGCTTGCAAGCGTCATGGAGTGGAATTTTTTTTCTGTTGATGTAGTAATGACCATTGGAAGATGGAGTACTTGTAGGACAATAAGTACCATAATTGCATCTATTATCCCTTTGTCATACAAATACCTATTACTCTCTCTATTTCCGTAAAGTTTTGAAATCTTTACCGATAAACTTTCGTTACCTCTGCCAGTAACAGCTCGAATGCTTCTATTTGAACTCGGAAATTGCACTGTTCTCGTGTAGTTATCAAAACTCATATTCTAAATCATCATCACTTTCATACTGCATAGTATTACATAAATTTAACGAAAAAAATCGAAATAACAATAAATAAATACTTTGTTATTAGAGCAAAAATCGGTTTTTTAAGGATTTAATTTTAGTATTGCTTCTGATCCGATGACATAGTGCATCCAATGTCGTGTAAAGGAGTGCATTTTCGTAAAAAAATTTACTTAATTTTTGTGCTTCTGAAGTGCAGTATGTCCTGCCTATTAGGAATTAATTGAATAATGATAATAAAATAATTAGTGAACTGCGTTTTATGTTTTTTATTACAGATCAAAGTGTGATGAGTAATTAAAAGTGTTGGTGATTAAAAATCAAATACGGTTTAGCAGTCATCTATAAAGCTAGTGAACAAATTTTATTATTTTATTTTATTTTTTTTTTCTTTCAAAAGTTCTTAGAATTGCGGTTTTGTTTTTTAATTTTCAGTACGAAACATGTAGGTATGTATTCCTGTTTTCTCTCTATTTGTGGAGGACTTTCAACAGCTTTATTGGGTCACGATTCATCCCGCCCTCCATGACCTTTATTGTTGTTGAGGGTTTACTCACCTAAATAGCGTTCACCGCTTTTTGAGTTTCGGATGCTCGTTGAAAACATCTTACCAGGGGGATTACACAAATCAGTAGAACTGAACTGACACAACCTCATGTAAGCCCCTACTGACTAGTCTCATTTACTGGCTAGTCAGAACTGATAGATTTCTGGCCAGCCAGCACTTATTTATTGTTTATGGATAACGTCAGTTGTATAGATAATACAAGATCCATGTAGATATCGCATGCAATACCAGAGAAAAGTGCACACATTTTTATGGCTGTTAGTACATTCCGGACATTGGACTGCAATATTTGATATGACGGATACGTCGAGTGACTCATATTTTCTCGCATCTGCCGTGTATAAAAAGCTACTGATAAAGCAACATTTGTTTCCGTAACGCTGTTATGGTCTATTTCGGAATGCTCCCCCCCCCCCCTCATCTCTTCACAATCTGTATACTCTGTTCTGGTATATCATGCGATATCTAGTTTAGTTAGTTATATTCTACTTAGTTTTTGTAAGCTCTTCTCAACTTGCTTCATTTTGTATAGTTATCAAACTTTCATTCCTACCTTAGGCTATGGCCAGAACATTCTCATTCTAAAGGTTTGTGCAGTGGGTTTATATGCTGGGTTGCTCTTCATGCCTTTTTTCTCTCCACTCAAATTTTAAAATCTATTTTTTCTCTACCACGAATTGGTCAGAAATCACAGTATTCTAAAATAGTGCTTTGCATAACATCAGGACGGCGTATACTGGATGTATGATGTATGTGTGTGTTATATGTCTCCCGCCATGCATCCCATCCGATTATGATGTCAAATCTTCAATTGGGCAGTTCTCTAGATCAGAGTCTTTTATTAGGTATTTAAAGTTTCCTTAGGTAGCGATCGGATCGTATCAAGTTTTCTACTATTTATCAGCACCACCATCACATGTAGACCTCCTTCCTAGCTAACATCAAAACTGTTCAACTTGGAACAAAATTAAATAAAACAAATATAAACAAACAAATATAAAAATTAATTTAATCGAGCAATTAAATTCTGAAAATTTCTCTGAATACTGTGTATGCATTCGGCTATGCATATTGCATTCAGTAAAAAAACATGAAGAGATACCCAAGCATAACAAGATTAAATTAAATGCAGAAAAATTGAATTAAATTTTTGGTAGCCAGTGCAGCACTTTCTGTCCGTACAATTAGAAGAAGGAAAAGCCGTCCTCAGTCCTCACCCCAAAAGCGAACGAATTATAAAGCTCTGAAAGCTCGTAAAATATTAAATATCATTCACACTACACCAGTAGCACCTTACAATCTGAAAAGTATTCACATGAGGTATCTACCCCCTTCAGTTGAATATGAGATCCAACAGACGAAATCCATTAAATGCAGGTATAAAAGTTAATTGCTGCCCATTTCATTTTCTTGGACGACCTTGTTCTACAACGAAAATTCAGAAGTGCAAAAGAAGAAAGTTCATAAATCCATTAACGGGTCTTCTCCTCCCTCTTTCTTTTAACTGTTCCACGTAAATACATCCTTTATATATAGATGGGTAAGGGTGCATTTTACTTCCATTTTTCCATGTTGAAGAACACTCGCTGTTGACCAACTTTAGTACGTAGCTTCTGTTTCCCATGTAACGTGAAAGGTAAAAATACTTTGGACCGACTGGGCTCGAGAACAGGATTGCAGCAAGAATTTTAATTCGAAATTTTTAGCGTCCATAAGGACGATTTGTCTAGGTACCTTATAACTCAATTCGCCTAGACAGGCAAGGATGTACTGAAAACTTAAAACCGAATTTTGTTAGAAGAAACGTGGTGGGCATGTGAATTTAGGTGAATTTGGAGGAGATGAATTCATCTGACTTCTGCACATTGCGCATGCTTTGAATAACTGCGATTTTCATTGAATTTGAATGTCACATTTCGTACCACAAGAAAGCAATAGGAGACAGGAAAATGAATTTGTGGATCTTGTTTCCTGCTTATAGTACACAGGAGATAGTCTAGTTAATTTTCAAGGATAGAATAGTTTGAATAGTTAAATAAAATGAAATAATCATGAAAATTATAAAACGAGTGTTAAAGGTTTTAAGTTTGTAAATAAATAAAACAAAAAAAGTAATTAGCATTTTCTGAATTATTTCATTTAAAATAGGGATGAAAAGGAATAATTAAAAATATGCATTCGAATATTATCCTCAAGGTGATGAACCGTTTGTGGACTGTTACTGTAGAGCAAATGGTATCAAATCGCATCACTTTGTGGCACTAACTGATGTTTCTAAAAACAAGACGAAACATGTAATTTGGAATGCAATTTGATTTTTTTTACATAATGTTCATAGTAGAGGTTGTCTAAGTCCAACACCTATTACAATTTAGGCTACAGAAAAGAATATTGATAGTGACAGAAAAACAATCCCCATTTATGGTAACCATATATCTAGCATCATGTCACGCATTATAGAATCGGATTAGTCGTTCCTGTATTATTATAAAAAATTTTGCTGATTGAAGTATAACCCGCTGATACTTTAAAAACTTCAACCTTTTGAAATCTGACAACTTTTGCAAGACAAAATAGGGACATTGATAGCATTTAATATTGATATCTGTTAATTGGGCTATTGGCTTGAATATTACAGTTGTTTTGCAATAATTTACTACAGCAGCAAAAAGTTTTGAGGGAAACATTTTTTTTAATAAATTTACCAGACATTTTTTACCGTATGCAATGCATGCATGCACGAAATAAGTAACAGGAAAAATTATCTGTCTAAGGTCTGAGCGAAAAAAGGAGAAAGTAGACCTAATCCAGTTCAAACTCAACCTTGGCAGACAACACCTACTTTACCATTAGTTTCTAAATAACTAGAACTCATTGTTTCCTAATGAACTGTTAAAGTTCGAGGCAAAGGTTAAGGTTGGAGCTATTAGCACTGTGTTTCCACTTTTAGAAAAACTTTTTTTTTTTAATTATGTTTACTATTATAATGCGAAATATAAGGGCTTGTTCACGTCCGCAATAAATCGCATGCGACAGAGCTCTGATTAGCTGCAATAATATGGTCGTCGCTAAACATGATAATTCTTTTTACGTTCCGTACGATAGAAAAATTCATCGCACATATGCTCTTAGTTTGGTACAATTTTCACCGTAATCTCAACATTTGTGTTTGTTAACATTTGTAATCGAATACCAAAGTTCCGCAGTGATGAACAAATTTACTATATATGTAAACATGTGAATTTAAAATGATAACAAATATGGAAATTTCACACTAATATCGTCTTGCCACCACAAAACCTAAAAAAATTAACTTGTAGCCATTGGCAATGTTGTGAATGAATCGCACGATAAAAACCAGTGCCAAAAAGAAATAGATCTATAAGAAGAGCATGACGTCAGGACGACTGAAATATCGAACAGTATCGTATCGCGCTCGTGAATAAGGGTTAAGCTTCGTATAGTATAATGACTGTAAAACAACCTGCTTGTAGTATTTAAACTATACCGTAATTATTGTGCACCTAAATCTAAATAGGTTTCCAACGGGACCCTATTACTAAGCCTCCGCTGTCCGTCCGAGTGCCTGTCAGCGGGCTGTATATCATGAAACGAAATAGATTAAAAAATAGGAAATTTTCACAAAATGTATATTTCTATTGCCGCTATAACAAAAAATAATGAAAATAAAATAAATTTAAAAATTAATGGGGGTCCCCTTGCAATAAATTTGTGTTTTTGGTCGATCTAAAACGTGCATTGTGTTAAATCTTGTACGATGGTATAGAACTCTTCGTGTGCTAGTCCCACTCGCATTTGGCCGGTTTTTATTCATTTCTTTATATTTTGCGCTTATTTTTCCGAGTAACTCAATTTCGCTATTTGGGATCGGTGAAAAGTCAAAACCAAGACATCAAACTTTTCGTCTAAAATCAAATCAGTTGTGCGATGGAATAAGAAATATTTTTTTTATTTTCGTATTTGATGTTTTGCCGGAGAATCCACAATTAGCCATCTTGAAGATGTATCAAGAAGTATAAATGATAGAGTAATCTTGTTTACAAATACAGAGAAAAATTACGATAAAGTGACAAACTACTTTTGAAAAGTGTAAAAAGTCTAGAGATATATGAAAAGGAACGAGCAAATTTTACAATCCAAGCAAAAAAAAAAAAATATTCCTATGTAATGATGCTTAAGAAAGTGTAAAAATTACAAGACAGAAGGCATAGGAATATGAAAATATATAGGTGCGTAGAAAAATGGAATATTAGTAGGTACTAGAAATGAGTGATACATTTTATTGTATGAAAAAAAAGAAATAAGTCGACCTCGAAATATACCACCAAGTATTACATTTTTTCCCTATCACCCTTTAAAAAAATTGACATCATATCATCCCAATACGTCTTTGTCCGACTGAAATACCGTACACCGAATTCGAAGTAAAATTACACTCATAATATGAAATTTTGAAAGTTTGTTTAAATCTAAAAATTTTTCGTATTTATATAATGCATTTGTAGAGTACAAAACTACACATTAATGATGAAAATTTCATATTTGAGTATATTTTTGAACATTTTCATCACAATGACATAATAACGTAACGACTAACGATGGCTCAATACTATTCAATTGGTCTAAGCTGTGGACAGTTCGGCGGATTACTGTTTATATCTCCGAAATTGACATTGTTCGTTGCAAATCATTGTATAGCCTTACCTGAATAATGTGTTACGTACCTTTTTGGGACTGGCAGAATTTGTATCCAAACACTGTTTTCTCTGTTTTCACTGTTGTAATCTTTTTAATATTTCTTATTAAAATTTCCCTCAGTTTATGGACACTGGATTTTACAATTTTTCTTTGTTTGTTTAATCTACTAATTTTTAAATTACACACCTCTTAATTAGCTTTTCTTTCCGCGCACTTCCGATTTACAAGATTTACCAAGATTTTTTCTCAAAAACGTTTTAACCTTTCCTTCTTATTATTATTACACATGTTCTTTTTACACAACTCCCCTTTTTTTTCTATTCGATTAGCCCGCCGAACCAACCGTTGTCGATTTTTGCTTTTTCTTTAAAAAAAAAGTCACCCGCTCTTGTTTTTTAAGGTCGACTCCTCGTTCAAGTTTTGGATCACAACCCGGTCTTGTTATCTAATTCGACTTCGTCTTTATAAAATCTTACTGCCGCGTTCTCCACGAGATTTAAAAACCAACTCGGCTCTTGATTACTTTTGCCGCGATCAAGAGCCTTCGTTCAGGGTAGAAAATGCATAGTTGCATTTTCACCCTGAGAAAATTTTCATTTATTCTGGACTTGATTAAACAAGTCCAGAATATTTTTTTCGTTGGACGGAGGTTTGAAATTTGATGCTTTGATAAACATCAGCCACTGCCACGACGATTAGAGTTGCCGCGCGCGTATACATACAATGTATTTTCGCGGCGCGCTCTTCTTATCGTGAAAGCTTTTTTGTGATATGTATGTACGTTCGTACATACATATTGCAATTTTCACGACAAATCGTACTGAAGGTACGATTTGTCTTTTGCTTTATTTTTTTTTTTTTTTAAATTAAATATTTCTACTGGCAAATTTTGCTGAAGGCAAAATTTGCCATGGGAATAATTTTGTTTCACTCTATGGAATGTGAAGAAAATTGCTGATGCAATTTTCTTCACTGATCGAGTAGATAAGCTAATCATGTTTTTAAGCATGAATAGCTTGTTGAAAATTTATATGAATGCATTCTTTTAATTAAAAATTGTTTGTTAGCCTTTTTCAGGTATGGTGTTAGATCTATAACAATCCTTCCCCCGCAAAAAAGAGAGTTATTCTTTGGAGAGGAATAACTCTCGGGGGAAAGAGTTCGTTCCATTGAATATTTTTATTGATTTGGGACTCCTTATCTTGGGTTTTTGATTACATTTTGTTTTTGTTTGGATGTTGAATACTTTGTTGCGGTTATTTATTTCGGTGTACCGTTTGAAACAATCCGTCGCATTCGAGCGTAATCTTTTACCGTGGACACTTCGCGAAGTCATTTTAAATTCTTTTCGTTTTCTTTTTTTTTGTGTGCACTATCATAGGAAAGACAGGATGTTGATCACCATAAGGGTGGAGCATCAACCGCCATACTATAGCCCTTCCGGGATCACCTCGATGGCGTATGGGATCACCATTGTTCATGTGAACCCTTCGTGGCGCGGTCCCATTCGCCTGATGCTTTTGAGGCGGGGGCATCGCCCTTTCACCGCCTGGAGCGCCCCGGCTGTGGCTGGGGCACATCACCGTACAATGATACCTCTATACCCGCATCGGGGGCAAGCTTGGGTTGCTGCAGGTAAGGGCTACTGTCCGCTCCTAAGATATTTATTTTTTTTATTTACTTATTATCTTGTTTTCAGGAGGAACCCTCGACATCATTGGGGAGTATGGGTTATGCGCCTGTTGCCATCCCATATTTAGCCCGGCAATAACTGCTATTGTGCGACGCCTTACGGCTACTCCACCCCCCCCCCCCCCCCCCCCCCTGAAGCTGCCGCTGACCCAGGCCAACCGGCTGCGCTTGCTGTCGCTGCTCGGGAGGATGCCGCCGACCAGGACGAGGTTTAAGTGCGAGGCCACTCCACCATATCTTTTTTTTTTATATACTTCGCGTCAATCTATCCTGTCTCTCCTTCTTTTTTCTATTGATTTTTTTTAAAAAATAACATTTTGTATTTAGAAAAAATCAAAATAAAAAAATAATAATTGTCAAATGTATCAAAATGTTGTTCTGTTTTCCCCTCTATCCCCCTTTTCTGCTCGTTTTGTTTTGGTTTTTTCGTTATCTTCTCACCGTTCCTTTTGAAAAGACAATTAAAATGTACTGGGGGGTCAGAGAGATATAAAAAGAAACTGGTTTTTCTGGGTACTATGTAGCTACTATCTGGGCTTGGCGTGGGCTCGGTTATGCCTTATATTCTTGGTTGTGATCCTATAAAATTTTGGTTGTTGAGAGTTGTTGCCCCTTTTTTTTTCTAGCCTAATTAAAAACTATTTAGCATATGATGCTCTATGCTATTCCGGTTTAGTTTAGACATTTTAACGCTATTTATTTATTTTATTTATTGTACTACTCGTCTACTTATGTCTTTTAATTTGCAGTAGCTTGGTAAATTTTTTCTTCTATGTTCTAATTATTTAGACTTTTAAGGCATTTTTCTTTTTAGTTATACTATTATATTTCATATTCTGGTCATAATTCGACTTATTTTTTATTCTAATTTGTTTTTAATTTTAATGCATTTTAATTTTATTTTGTGGTACTTTGCATCTTTTTTTTTTGTACTTGATCTTTAATTGTTTGTTTTTCTTTTTTTTTTGTTACTTCTACTGTTCGAGTAGGTACTGTATGTTTTTTCATTTTCCTATTTTATATTTAATTCTAGGACATTTTCCTTTAATTCTATAGTTTCTTTGAAGTAATTTTAGTTTTAATTTATTTATTTTATGCCTTTGTACATGTGTCCAGGTCTACTTTTTACAACTGTTTTATTTATTATTTTATTTCTACTACTTCCTTTATTATTGTTATTGTGGGTGTTATTTTGGCGGCCCGGATTCGGCGGTCGGTTCGGCTTGGCTTTACATTTTGGGGATTTAATTTTCTAATTTTTTGAAAGGTTCTTACCTCTCTTTTCTTATTTTGTTGTTCTCTACCTCAGTTAACAAATTTTTGTTTTTCTGATTAGCTTGTACGTATTTGTTACAATTTCTTACTGTTTTTATTTATTATTTTACTAGTTTAATTTTAATCCTATAACCATTTCGTTGTTACCTAGTAGCCTGGTATTAATGTTTTTTTTTTCTGTTAATTTTATACATTTTTCTTTTTATATGCATTTTTTGTTCTCTTTAATTCCAACATTTCTACTACCTATTTTTATTCATTCTAACTTAACTTAATTTTAATACATTTTTTCCTTTTGACACCTTAGGTCTGTTTTATTTCTGTTTATATTTTTACTAGAATTTGTTTTGTTTTTATGCTTTGTACATGTGTCCAGGTCTACTTTTTCTACAAGTTCTACTTTGATTTGGTGAACCATGTGAACAGTGTCCGTGTTCCGTTTTTTAAACAATTTGGACTGATTTTGTTTTGGAGAGGCTTCTGGCTCGCCTTAAACTGGGTTGGGGAGCGGGAGTGCGCTCTTCTAAAGGAATTCCCTCTGATAAAACTTCGGGGTTACCTTGTGGTTGATTTCTCTGTTGTCTCATCTTGATGACAACAGGGTTAAGATATTTTACAGCCACAGCGATCATTATGGCCAGAACTAGTAGGCTCGTAAATGATAGAGTTGTGGACAGGATATGGGAGTTTTTACTTGATATCTTTTCTTGGTAATTTATAATTTTGTTTTGGATTTCTTCCAGCGAATGGGTGTCGGTATAAATTGATTTATGGATATTGTCTCCCGTTAAGATTTCGATTTTCCCCAGACTGTGGTTTTGAGTTCCTTGTAAAATTTCAGTCAGGTTTACGTTGAGTAGAGAGTGGTTGAGCTCAGGAAACTGATTCGGCTGGATAATTTTTAGTGGAAATTTACTCTGACCTTCGTATTTAAGCACTTTGTCACCTATTTGAACTTGACATGTTTGCGTTATCTCTAATATCCCTTGTCCTTCCAGTTTCGAGATTACAAAGTGATCTGGACATGTGATGTGTAGCACCGTGGAGGTGATAAAAGAAAATAGCCACGTATTGGGCTTACTTAATTTGATCAGCATGTCTTTTTGTGGGATTTGTACTCTGGTCTTGCATTTGGGCACTTCACTTAGAGGGTTGTATAGCAATTTAATGGCACATTCGTTGGACGTTGCCGCTTTGATTATAGGCGTGTTCAGCCGGCCTACATACGTGTTTTCTTCCAAATTACTTGTTATTTTTTTGAAATTTTTCATGTCATCGCCTCTTAATAAGAGAAATTCCTGAGTTTTTTCGCTATTGGCTATGTATGAATAACCAGGGTCTGGAATTAATGAGTAATTTGCTGACTTGGATACAGGATAGCATTGAATCTGTTGTAGCCTCATTTTTGGCAGATTGAAAATTGGGAGAGTAATTCTCACCACCAATTTATTCTGCATAAGGAGCGACTGAGCTCCTGCTGTCTGATATAGGACAGATAGACAATTTTGGTCATTTGGGCAATTCGAGGCCGTCTTGCGGTATATCTCCAACAGATTTTTGGGAGACATTAGGAGTGGATGAATATGATTGGTTTTACTAGCCATTATTATATCCAGGAGGGCTTGTTGTCGATATTCAACTTCGATGATTTGGAGCAATAAGCTTGATATAATCTCTTGTCTCAGTTGCCTCCTAGTTAAATCATCGGCCACATGGTGGAGATCGTTTATCTGGTGGGCTATTTTTTGTTGTCTGTCTATTAAAATTGCCAGCGGTTTTTGAATCTTTTCTAAGGTAGTTTTTACAACACTGATTTGTTGTTTCTCTAGCTCGGCTAGGGCTTGTGTATTCGATTCAAGTTCTTCTAACCTGCTGTAAATTTCTTTTTCGTTGTTGCTGTCCATAGTTCCAAACAAATAGTGCATGGCATTGCCTATTCCATCAAATAGCGATCTGGCCTTGCGTTTTCCTGGTACTAGTTCCCTAATAGTTTCCGTGCGCTTTCGTACGCTGTCTATAATAGCGTGTATGTGTAGTTGCTGCACGTTACAGAGGTCTTCTGGGTTTGTTATATTTATGCAGAGTTTATGCACTAAGTGCTCTGCATATTCTGCTAGCTTTATCTGTGCATCTAGTTCATCCAAGTCTATCTCGGTGAGGACATTCCAGGTGTCATGATATACCATCAGATTTCCTAGGTCCTCGAAAAATATACCCGAGCCATTTAGCTGGGTTATTACATAAGGTTTGTCAGCGGTTGCTCCAGTTGTGTACTGGATGAAGAGGACAACTATGATGAATTTTAGCGCCATTTCTGTGGACAATTCAGGAGAAGAAAACAATCCTTTAAGCATACTTGTACGTACATTGTGCCGATTTAAACTGGGCAGTGGAGTGACTCCACCGCAAATGTTTATGGGGAGGTATTGAAATGAGGTTTAATGGATACTATAGTGGGAATTTCAAGTCAACCTGGTTCATTTTTGTTTGATATATTTTTATTCGAAATATGGTTTCAAACGGTTATTATGTACCGTTACCGTTCGCTTACCAATTTTGATTGTGGTATTCACATCACTTGGTATTGCGATTACCTGATAAGGTCCTACCCAGATTTGGGAAAGCTTATTATGCTTATTATGCTTTCATTCTTGATGAGGACCTTGTCTCCTACATGGAAAGTTAAGGACCGTACTGTCTTATCGTAGTACCCCTTTGAGCGCTGTTTACTTGCCAATAAGTTCTTTCTTGCCGTGGCATATGATTTTTGGAGCTTATACTTCAGTATATGATAGTAGCTCTCATGATTGTAAACGGGTTCGGGATCCCGTTTTAAATTTGATGGGACATCCGCTGTGAAGCCGTATAGGCAGTCCATTGGGGTAAGTTTAGTACCCTCGTGTACACTATTGTTATACACGAATGCAGCGGTTCGTAGGTATTGGTCCCATGTTTTGGGATTTTCATCTACGATTGTTCGCAGGTATTCAATCAGCGGCCTGTGGGCACGCTCTAGTGCTCCGTTAGACTGGGGGTGGTATGCCGAAGTCTGTAACTTCTTTACCTTTAGAAGCTTACATACTCTTTTGAATAATTCACTCAGGAAATTTGTTCCCTGATCGGTGAGTATTCTTTTGGGTATGCGATAGCGCGTAACGATTTCATCAAAGAAAACTTGCGCTACTGTGACTGCTTCTGCATTAGGTATTGCATACCAGTCGACAAATTTTGTTAAATTATCTTGGAAGGTCAAGATATATTTGTTACCTGATGTGGTCTCTTCTAATGGACCTACAATATTTAGGTAAACTTTGTCGAACGGTTGCTCTGCGATGTCCGTGATAACCATTGGCATTTTATATTGTGGAGATGCTTTCATCGTCTGGCACTTTGGGCATTTTTTAATGTATTTTTTAATATCGCTAAGCATGTGTCTCCCCCTATACTTGCGTCTTATGCGTTTGTAAGTTTTTATGACACCTTGATGGCCACCAAATGGAGAATCGTGATAATCTTTTAAGATTGTTCGGATTTCCGTAGCGCTCGTGATAACTTCGGGTGTCTTGCCAGTACTTACTTTTTGCTCAGGCGATGCTGGGTTTAGTGTTTCCGCCTCAGTGTGTTGAATTTCGTTTTGGTCCGCTTTCGTGTGCTCTTCTGTCTCCACACTGGAGCTATTTAATGTCTCTTGAGCCTTTTGCTTCTGAGCTCGAGTCACGACGAAACAATGAGCGGATTTCTTCTTTCTCTTGTTATTTGTGGAATTGTTTTCCTCCACATCTGAGTCCATCGTGTGGTGGACTAGGGCTTCTACCGTTAAGGTATTGCCTAAACTGTCTTCTTTTAATGCTTGAGGGATGCGACTTAGTGCATCGGCATTAGTGTTGTACTTCCCTGGTTTATATTCGATGTTGTAATCGAATTCAGATAATTTGTGGTGAAATCTCACCAAACGGGAAGTAGGGTCTTTCACATTGAAGACACCTTTGAGAGGTTTATGGTCAGTATAGACCGTGAATTTCCGGCCTTGAAGATAGCACCTGAAATTCTTGGTAGCCCAGACAATAGCCAATAACTCTTTCTCTATAGTAGAGTAATTTCTTTCGGCTTTGTTTAATGTGCGGCTTGCATAAGCAATGGGCTGGTCCTTTCCGACTTCTCCTTGAGAAAGAACAGCTCCTAGAGCCTCGTTACTTGCGTCTGTAGTGAGATTAAAAGATTTCGAAAAATCTGGGTAAATTAAAAGTGGTGGAGAAATTAAAGCATTTTTTATGCTTTGGAATGCTTCTTGGCATTTCTCTGTCCAAGTGAATTTTACATCCTTTCGGAGTAAATTTGTGATTGGACGTACAATTTTGGAGAAGTCTGGAATGAATTTCCTGTAGTAATTGGCAAGTCCTAAAAATGACTGGACTTGCCTTACTGTTCTTGGAACAGGAAATGTTTGGACGCAGGCCGTCTTACTTGGGTCTGGTAGGGCTCCTTCGCTAGAACATTTATGTCCTAGGTAAACAACTTCTCTTCGTAGAAACTGGCACTTTTCCGGCTGCAGTTTTAAGTTGTTTTCTCTCAACTTATTGAAGACTTTCCTCAACTTTTCGTTGTGGTCGTTTAAATTTTTACCATAGATGACAATGTCATCTAGGTAGACAAAACATTCGAGGCCTTGTAGGCCTGTTAGGACGAAATTCATTAGGCGTTGAAATGTGGCGGGGGCTCCTTTGAGCCCGAATGGCATACGATTGAACTCGTAGTGCCCATAACTTGTGCTGAAAGCAGTTTTATGTCGATCTTTTTTGTCGACAAGGACTTGGTGATAGCCGTTGGCCAAATCGAGTGTGGTGAAATACCTTGCGTGACCTAGTTGGTCGAGAATATCCTCGATTCGGGGTAGCGGGAATGCATCTCCAATTGTCTTTTCGTTTAATTTACGAAAATCGACAACGACGCGCCACCTTTTTTCACCGTCAGGTCCCGCTTTCTTGGGGACAACTAGTAGAGGTGATTTCCAAGGGCTTTTACTAGACTGGACTATCCCGCTGTCTAGCATTTCTTTTAGCTGCTCGTTGATGACTTTCCGCTGTGTTTCAGGTAAGCGGTACATTTTTTGATTGATTGGTGCTTGATCTTGCACCAATGGAATATTATGCGTTATCGCATTTGTATAGGTGAGTTTGTCACCTTTGAGGAAGAAGATATCGTTATACTCTTCGCAGAGTTCTGATATCGAAATTTTTTCTTCCGCGGTTAAATTAGGGTCTAGGCTGAGTTCTTGCTCTAACCTAGAAATACGCGGATATTGTTTTGGGTCGTCCGGAGTCTCATTATCCGGGTATAGATATCTTACATGTTGTAATATTGCCGTTTTGTCGGCTGAACCTTGATTTGACTTACTCTTCCTTTTAGGTTTTTGACCTGTAGATAGATGAGGATTTTGCGATTGCTTTTGAGGCTGTATTTCGTTGCTCTTAATAATTGACAGGGTATTTGCTTCCTGCCTTGTTGACGGCTGAGTTTGGTACACCTGTGTGGTCTTTGCCTTAGGTTGTGTGGGATACTCATGCGCGTCACTGCTACTGCTTTTTGACCATGTAGAATTTTTTGTGTTGTGTGACGGTGGGGTAATATGCACCTTTAATATAGGCTTTAGCGACTCGCTACCGTTTTTATATGGCCGTTGTTTGTTTAAGAGTGATTTATGCCTCGGGATTTTGGACGGAAGAGTTATATGCACCTTTTTGGCAGGCTTTAGACACTCAGTTCCGTCTCTTGTGTTGTTTGATATTGCCTCTAAATTTGGTAGTGGAATGTGTGTTCTTTTGTGGTCTTTTGTGTGTGTTAATGGGACTAATATGTAGTCGTTTATTGGAAATAGCTGTAACTTTAAGCTATGTATGACTACTTGATGACTGTTAGCGTTGAGGATACTGACCAGCACTAATTCTTCTCCAGATGACAGCAAACTGTTTGCCAAGAAGACTCCATCGCTGATCTCTTGTGATAAACAGAGCATTTCTTCTTGAGTTTGTAACGGGACTGGGGCAACAATTTGAGAGCGGGCAGGTATGCAGATTGGTTCCTTAAAGGTAACCAATTGCTGCCTGATTTCATCGGTCTCTTGTTCGCCCAGACAGCCTTTTTCACATTCCTTGGGCTCTTTTGGAGCTTGGCAGCCAGCTTTTCTCGTTTGAGAAGCCTTGAAGACACTGCAGGTGGATAGTTCAGCCTGTTTAGACTCTACCTCTTCTGCAAGTGCTCTTACTTCGACTGCTTTTTCAGAACGTGGCTTGTCCGTTTCAAAATCTAATGGCAAAGCAAATTCGTCTGGATTAGTTTCCGTGCGAGGAAACCTTAGTGCCTTATTAGGACCCTCAACGTTACAGTTTTTTGCTAGGAAATCATTTCCTAGAAGTCCATCATCGGAAAGGCCAGGCAAGTTCTTGCAGGGAATTTTGTTTTTGAAAACGAAGTTTCCCTGGCAATTTCCCAGCGTCTTTCCGGTACCAAATGGGGTCTGAAGTGTACATGCCTCATTGGGGTTAATTTCTTTGAGATCTTTTAATGACCTTTTCTTTATTATACTAACCTCAGCGCCTGTGTCTACTACTAGTTTAGTTTAGCCGTTCAGGCCTATGTCTAAAGGTAGTTTTACTGTAGCGACACTGGAATCGGGCTGCTGAGGGGACCCTATTTTATTAGATGAGGGATTTATAGTCGAGCCGGGGAGTTTTGGGTCGACTGTACGTCGTTTCCCTGACTCCGGGCCTCCCATTTACGTTTTTGTTGGCAGTTATTTACTGCATGTCCAGAACGACCACAAAATTCGCACTTTTTACGCACGTTATAGACTCTGGAATTGTTATTGGGATTCTGCGGCTCTCTAGGGCGTTGATTCGATGGTCCACCATTGTTGCTTGATCTTTGAATATTGTTGTTGTTCCTCCTGCAGTCACGTATATCGTGGTTGTAAATTTTGCAGTTCACACAGTACGGAGTATTTTTACGTTTGAGGCAATCTGCGTATGTATGGCCTCTTAAATTACAAAAACTACAAGTAATTTTATTTAAATAATTATTTTTATTGTTTACATTAAAATTTCTGTTTGGTGATTTTGGCTCCTGTTTTATATTTGCCTGTGTGAACTGTGATGGAAATGTACTGGTGCTTGCATTTGTGGGCACACTGTTTTGCCAGGTATCCTGTGCGAATGGTATTATGCCTGGATTATATATGGGGTGATTTGCAGGCGAATTATTTGGAATCCCTTGCGGATTACTTATCACAGGTGCATTTATTGACTGTGGTATTGTGTTCTGCACTGTACTGAATTGAAAGTGCCCTGGAGGTTGCAGAAATAGAGCACTTTGCTGGAGACGCACCATGTCAAGCGCTCTTTGTACGAGGTCATCCACCGTGCCGTCTGTCATGGTCAGAAAGTATTGGCACATATACGGGTTATTGACTCCTGTTTTTAGTGCGTTTTTAGCGAAGTCTTCTAGCTGTGTTTTCACAGCGGGGGCTGCTGTAGCGCCATATTTTGACTCTGCTGCTTCATTATAGGGTGCCAGCATTTGTTTCACTCGTGCCGTGAAGGCTGTGAGGTTTTCCAAAGGGTACTGCCTTGTAGTAATTAATTTATTTACCAGTTCCTGATAAGTTTCCCTAGGCAGGTATGTACGATTTAGCCGTTCTTCTACCTCTTTGAAAGTAGTAGGCATAGTTGAGGCAAACAGCTGGTAAGCTTCGCCTCGAAGTATGGTGGGGAAGATTTGCAAAAATGCCGATAGTTCCTCCACCGAAATGCACTGGATTACCTGCCTGCAGCATCCTAGGAAAGTTTGGAGCTCCAGGCTCAATTTTGGGTGCTGCTCTCCCGAGATTAGGGGAACGAGCTGGGCAGTTAACTTGGCGATTTTCGCGTAATCTGCCATGTTTATATTGGGGATTCTGAAGCTTAAGTTTGATACTTTTGGGGAGCTAGTTTCTTCTATGCTGGTTTCCAAAAGGGAGTCGCCCAGCCAATTCAATAGGATTTCACTCACGGTGGAATCACTGACACTGTCTTCAATAGCACCTTCTCTTAATTCTACACTATTATTTATAATTTCTGTTTCGAGAGAGTGCGAGAGTTCCCCAAACTGCTTTAAGCTTTCTTTAAATTTTTCCGTACTTTCTTTGAATTGCGCGATTTGCTCAAGACGCCGTTCACGGGTCTTTTTGAGCTGTTTATCGATAGAATCGCACTGTATAACAGAAAGTTCGGAGGAGTCTCGCACTTTCCCCTCTAGATATTTTAAATAATTTTCTAAGTTTAAATTAGAAGGTCTTACTTGTGGGGGACCTGTAAGGATTGTCCCACTCCTTAATGTTACTCCTGGTGCTGTTGAATTTGTTGGGGGTGTTTGATTAGCACCCTCTGTTGCAGATGTTGCTCCCTCGTTGCCTCCTTCGTACCGGGACGGATCTTCCTGTGCGTCGCCCGGTGAGGAAGATTGTTGTGGAGTTGGTGGAATTGGTGAGATTTCCGGCGGCGTCTCCTGGTGGGAGCTTTCCTCGCTCATGGACCACCGTATGTAGAATTTGCAGCTAGGGGGGCTTCTGCCGTCTTAATTCCCTTGGTTCAAATTGAGAGGGGGGCTTATTGCCTTCTTCGAGGTCCCTCTCAATTCAGGATCGCTGGTTTTTGTGATTGAAGTTCTTTTGCTGCCGGGGGGGCCGTGGCCTTCTTAAATTCCCCTGGATAAAAGCTGAAAGGGGGGCGCGTTGCCTACTTCGAAGTCCCTTTCAGCTCCGGATCGCAGACTGCCGGTTGAGGATTCTTCCTTCAAGTTTCGCTTTGAAATTTTCGGCTGTGGACGTCTTATGTTCCTGGGCTGGGATGAAGCCCGCTATTGTCCCACGTTGGCACTTTGTGCTTTGATGAGGGGGTGGCTGCGTGTTTTTCAAACAGAGGCAGTTAAAGCTGTCCGACCCCGAGCGTTGGGAGCCGACTAGATCGAAATACTCCTGAAGCCAGACTCAACTTCAAGCGAAGGGTAGGGTGTCTTGCCCAGTATTCGATTTCGTCCTCAACTCCTTTTGATTCGTAGGATAGAGGGTTTTCGAGCGCTTATACTTTTGTTTGTTTAAAGTAGGCTTCCTCTATCCTACCGGCTGTGCCAATTGTTACGTACCTTTTTGGGACTGGCAGAATTTGTATCCAAACACTGTTTTCTCTGTTTTCACTGTTGTAATCTTTTTATTATTTCTTATTAAAATTTCCCTCAGTTTATGGACACTGGATTTTACAATTTTTCTTTGTTTGTTAAATCTACTAATTTTTAAATTACACACCTCTTAATTAGCTTTTCTTTCCGCGCACTTCCGATTTACAAGATTTACCAAGATTTTTTCTCAAAAACGTTTTAACCTTTCCTTCTTATTATTATTACACATGTTCTTTTTACACAACTCCCCTTTTTTTTTCTATTCGATTAGCCCGCCGAACCAACCGTTGTCGATTTTTGCTTTTTCTTTAAAAAAAAAGTCACCCGCTCTTGTTTTTTAAGGTCGACTCCTCGTTCAAGTTTTGGATCACAACCCGGTCTTGTTATCATATTCGACTTCGCCTTTATAAAATCATACTGCCGCGTTCTCCACGAGATTTAAAAACCAACTCGGCTCTTGATTACTTTTGCCGCGATCAAGAGCCTTCGTTCAGGGTAGAAAATGCATAGTTGCATTTTCACCCTGAGAAAATTTTCATTTATTCTGGACTTGATTAAACAAGTCCAGAATATTTTTTTCGTTGGACGGAGGTTTGAAATTTGATGCTTTGATAAACATCAGCCACTGCCACGACGATTAGAGTTGCCGCGCGCGTATACATACAATGTATTTTCGCGGCGCGCTCTTCTTATCGTGAAAGCTTTTTTGTGATATGTATGTACGTTCGTACATACATATTGCAATTTTCACGACAAATCGTACTGAAGGTACGATTTGTCTTTTGCTTTATTTTTTTTTTTTTAAATTAAATATTTCTACTGGCAAATTTTGCTGAAGGCAAAATTTGCCATGGGAATAATTTTGTTTCACTCTATGGAATGTGAAGAAAATTGCTGATGCAATTTTCTTCACTGATCGAGTAGATAAGCTAATCATGTTTTTAAGCATGATTAGCTTGTTGAAAATTTATATGAATGCATTCTTTTAATTAAAAATTGTTTGTTACCCTTTATCAGGTATGGTGTTAGATCTATAACAAATGTATTGTTACTGAATCAGGCCAAAATATTGTCGACCTGTGTGCTTTTTTATAAGTGACAAAAGTCGATTTTGCAGGCATTCGTTCACATAAATTTTACTGTTCTTTGTATTTTTGGACACAAACGGTGCGCTTCTTTGTCCACATGTAAATATAGCCTGCCGAGCAAGAAATTTTTCACTGCAAATGTTTTAAACTTACTTGGAGTATTCTTAGGATCATATGTTGTGTAAAACTGTTGACCAGGTAACTCTTTATAATCGGCTTTTTCGTAAGTTTCGTCCTCCGCTAAAACCGATGAGATAATTTTCATAAAGCTTTCTTGCGCGAGTATGGCAGAGTTTTTCTTGTTTTTCACTCCGTTTTAGTGATTTCGTTTTTTTGCACGACTTATTGATATTATTTTTTTAATTTTCTGCACATGGGACGAACTAGCTTTACGTTTTTTAGCTAAATCCCGCTCGGATAGTTATGAATTTGAATCATATGCCCTCAAAACCTTTTTTAAAAATTTTTGTCTAAACATCCTTTTTAGTGTTCCGTACCCAAAGGGTAATAACTGGAACCCTATTACTAAGACTTCGCTGTCCGTCCGGCAACAGGTTATATCTCACAAACCGTAATAGGTAGACAGTTGAAATTTTCACAGAGTGTGTATTTCTATTGCCGCTATAGCAGAAACTAATAAAAATAAAATAAAATTTAAAATTAAAGGGGGCCCCATACAAGATGATGATGATTTTTTCGGCGTTTTTTTCCTCGTTTTATTCTCATTCATTATTATTATCATAAGTAGGCATTTTTTTTTTCAGATGACAGCATTATTATTATTTTTTCAAATGCATTATTTTCTCATATGACGCCTACTCTCATTTGAAAAATAAATAAAAATTACACAGTGTTAAATTTTGTACGATGGTACGGAACCCTTCATGCGCTAGTTCGACTCGCACTTGACCGGTTATTTCTTCCTCTTTTTTCTTTTTTCGGCTCATCACACCCTTCTTTAAAAGTTTTTAAGACACATTGCACTGATTACACTTTGTTTTTTTAGTTCTTTTACCGATTTGTTTTGTCGTCAAATTTGGATTACTGTGTAATAATATTTCGATGGGGATTAAATTCGATCGACGACATTTTTGTAAATAACTACGCAATAAATAAATTTTGTTTCCTGAACAAGTTAGAAATCGCGATTCCGCGAAATGTTCATCTTTCATGCATTTTCAAGCATGCGAAATTTATTTCGTGCTTATACATTTCAAAACTTTAAAATTACACTTTACATCCCTTTAAATGTTCGATTTTACAATTATTTGTTTACAGTACCATTCTGGGATAAAATCTCTTAACAAACTGTTGTGTACCTAAAAAGCCTATAATAATAATAAATAAATATAAAGATAGCATTAATCTAACCTAGCCAATAAAATAGACTAAAAACAAGTAGTCGTAAATAGGGGTAAAATCAAAAAAAAAAACAATAGTAAACCAAAATAATTTCGTGAACCAAGCCGATCGCCACACACTGGCTCCCGGCGGGGTCCCACCCAACGTCCCATTAACACAGCGCAAAAGCTTGTTATTACACATGAAGATAGATAGACCAGCCATAGTAAACCTAAAATTAGACAAAGATATACGGGCCCCCACCAATCAATACCTGCAAAGGGAAACGGGAGTATACATAAAAAAAAATGAACCCCAAATGTGCAATAGTAGAAAAAAAACTTTTATTAATAAAATGGAAAAAGAAGAGAAATAGGATAGATACAAAAAAGATATAAACTATATAGGCTGGGATTGACTCCTCTGGAGTTAGTTCTCGGTCCTGGCCTCTACCTACGCACCGATAAGGTCAGCAGCGCCGGGGGGCGGAGTAGCCATTAGCTCCCGGAGAGGGGCTGTCAGCGGTGGAGAGAAGACAGGGTAGCAGCAGGCGCAAAGTCCATGCACCCCGCTGATAACAACAGCTCCACCTACAAAAAAAAAACAACACAAAAAACTGGGTAACCTAAAGAAATCTATTTCGTTACAGCAACAACAAAACGAAAACTTACCACACACCGTCCAAGTTTGGCCCTGATGGGGATAGAGTTGCAGGCGAACCTGGTAATAATAACCCGCGGTGGCCTCGGCACCCCAGATGGTAATGGAGCGCCTACGGGTCCTCCTCAAGATGAGCCGGATGGGGCCCCGCCACCCAGGCACAACGTGCAGAACGTATATCCTATATACGACGGTGGAAAGCTTGGCGGGACTCCGGAACACATGGTCAGCGTCTACGATCGTCTCCTTTAAAAAAAAAAAAAAAAAAAAAAAAAAAAAAAAAAAAAAAAAAAATCGTAGACGCTGACCATGTGTTCCGGAGTCCCGCCAAGCTTTCCACCGTCGTATATGGGATATACGTTCTGCACGTTGTGCCTGGGTGGCGTGGCCCCATCCGGCTCATCTTGAGGAGGACCCGTAGGCGCTCCATTACCATCTGGGGTGCCGAGGCCACCGCGGGTTATTATTACCAGGTTCGCCTGCAACTCTATCCCCATCAGGGCCAAACTTGGAAGGTGTGTGGTAAGTTTTCGTTTTGTTGTTGCTGTAACGAAACAGATTTCTTTGGCTTACCCAGTTTTTTGTGTTGTTTTTTTTTGTAGGTGGAGCTGTTGTTATCAGCGGGGTGCATGGACTTTGCGCCTGCTGCTACCCTGTCTTCTCTCCACCGCTGACAGCCCTTCTCCGGGAGCTAATGGCTACTCCGCCCCCCGGCGCTGCTGACCTTATCGGTGCGTAGGTAGAGGCCAGGACCGAGAACTAACTCCAGAGGAGTCAATCCCAGCCTATATAGTTTATATCTTTTTTGTATCTATCCTATTTCTCTTCTTTTTCCATTTTATTAATAAAAGTTTTTTTTTCTACTATTGCACATTTGGGGTTCATTTTTTTTTTATGTATACTCCCGTTTCCCTTTGCAGGTATTGATTGGTGGGGGCCCGTATATCTTTGTCTAATTTTAGGTTTACTATGGCTGGTCTATCTATCTTCATGTGTAATAACAAGCTTTTGCGCTGTGTTAATGGGACGTTGGGTGGGACCCCGCCGGGAGCCAGTGTGTGGCGATTCACGAAATTATTTTGGTTTACTATTGTTTTTTT